>SKCR01023732.1:600000-899702 GCA_019454045.1 Zanthoxylum bungeanum | reverse complement strand
TCAAAATATGGGCTACATTACGAGAGATATCCTGCTGTTCTAGAGGGATACAACGATGCTAACTGGATATCGATACTAGACCCGGAACCGAACCGAACCAGCCGTTCCCGGTTCCACAAGTGTGGAACCAGAACCGTAAACCGAACCGGTCGGTTCCGGTTCGGTTACGGTTCCCCTTTTGGTTTTTTTTTAATAATAAATTTTAAAAAATAGAAAAAAAAAATTCTATAATCGTAATGTTTTTTCAAACTATCACATCATTTTTATAGAATTATTTTTTATAAAATTCTTTTAACATATAATCCTTTTTATAGCCAACTATTGGCTAGTGTTTTCTTCATATAAGCGATGTGAGATATTTGTTACTTGACTATTGTGTCCCACATCGCTTATATAAAGAAGTCAATAACCAAGAGTTTGTTATAAAAAGGATGTGGACATTCATGTTTTAGTATTGCAATTTTAAACCTCATTAATATTAATAAAAAAAATTGAGATTTACTTATGGAACCTTACGGTTCCAAGTAAATATATATTCTTTTTTACTTTCGGTTCCAACCGGTTCGGTCAGGGTGAGAACCCTAACCGAACCGGTTAGGTTCCGGTTAGGTTCCGGAACCGGAACCGGTTGGAACCGGAACCGTCCGGTTCCAACCGGTTCGGTTCCGGTTCCGAACTGGAACCTTGGCCGGTCTATCTGATACAATGGATTCCAAATCTACGAGTGAATTTATTTTCACACTTGTAATGCAGTCGTGTTATGGAAATCCTCGAGGCAAACATGTGTTGCCCGATCTACTATGGAATCAGAGTTCATGGCATTAGACAAAACAACGGAAGAAGCAGAATGGCTTAGAAACTCCATGGAGGATATTCCTAGTTGGCCCAAACCGATGCCAGCGATTAGCATACATTGTGATAGCCAATCGGCTATTGGGAGAGCCCAAAATACAATGTATAATTGTAAGTCTCGACACATATGTCGGAGACATAATACCATATGTCAACTGCTCTCAAGCGGCATAATATCGATCGATTATGTTAAGTCAAAGGAAAACCTAGCGGATCCACTAACTAAAGGTTTACCTCGAGAGCAAGTTGAGAAGTCATCGAGGGGAATGGGCTTGAAGCCTATAATCTAAGAATTGTCAATGTGGAAACCCAACCTAGCTGACTGGAGATCCCAAGATCTAGGTTCAAAAGGGACAACATAAACTTTGTGCAATTCAAAACAAGCACTGAAGAGTTTTGTACTATTTCCCATTCCGATAATGACGCATAGTGCTGTCTGTCAAGGTTAAGATAAGCTAAGGCTTTTAATGATCACTATATTAGGAGATGAGTCCTAATGAGGGTAAAGGCAGATTACCACTTCATAGTAGATCACCTATTTCAAGTAAGAAGTGAGGTCGCTTCCATGGGAACTTTTAAAGGCGGGTTACCCTAAAGTACTTGATGAATCCATGACCGTTGTTCAGGGCCGAAATGAACACAACCGTAAAACGGGAAATGATCGAAGTAAAGCTGTGTGTTGGCAGTTGTCTTGGTTTACACCAACGACATAACATTTCAATACTATGGGTCACTGGTTTGCCAGGAAAATCCGATTGTCACTCACTATGAAAGGTTCAAGGCCAAAGTTACCTATTTCGATGCAGCTTTAGTTCAAGGTTACTCTCTCATGTGTCTGCATGAATATTTGAAGAATTGTGAGGGATTGTTGTAAATTCTTCATATATTAGTAGTTTGGATGGAGTAGGGACATGTCCTTTGGGTAGGGACATGTCCTCTAGTATTTTAAAGAACATGCTTTAGTCTCCAAATGATGCATGGAAGAGGTATAACCCTTAGGAGGGTTACACCCCAATTCAAATGGTGCCCTCAAAGGCACTCTTCCATGTCTTTATAAGGGAGACATCTTGTTCATTTCAAAATCCGATTTTTCATCCAAAGATTTGAGTCTCGTATTGTCTTCTTGAGTCTGAGAGAGTACCACCATATTCCAAGTTCGAGATCTTGTTAAAGAGTGCCATTGAACAAGAGGAATCCAGGTTATCCTGGGAGAACATTGGCCACAAATTCGTAGAGCACTGAAACGAGGCTGATAAGTTCTTAAGGACAGAGAATCTTCTCAATCCGGACTACTGTTTTTTGCTATATAACAAAATTTTTTTATTCTCAAGTTTTAAGATTTTCTAGGGTTTATGCATATTAGATCTATTTTTCTGGTTTGATTTGTTTGTTTGCATGTTATTTGTTGTCTAATAACACTAATCGGCCAACAGTACCTACATAAATACGTATACGGTAGCGAAAGAAGACCTGTTTGGCGGCGCCAAAGCCACGTAGGCCGCCGATAGGCTTGCGTTGTTGTTGCTTCACAAGAGACACATCCGCTTTTAAATTGCCTTTCGAAAGCTCCTTATCTACTCTTTTCAAAGCTTGACGACGTCGTTTTGCGTACTCCGAGCCGGCAGCACAAAGCCGAGAACATGCTCAGTAAAATTATCCTTTTGGTTCTCGAGAAAATGAAATTACAGTTGATATATTAATGTCGTAGAAAAATCTCCACCTAAAACGACGCCGTCTGTGTTGTTCTAATTGTAATTTAATTAAATTCATAGGCCCTATTTTGTCATTTGAATGAAAATAACGGGTGAAGTGAAGTGAAGTGAAGTTCGTTATCTGGACAATAATCTGGCGCGGGATGTAACGTTACGAAAAATTATATTATGTTTCGGGTGTATATGTCATCTCTCTCACAACAGTTGAGTCTCACAACTGTGTGTGACCCAACTGCTGTGAGAGAGATGACATATACACCCGAAACATGATATACCACCTCGTAATATTACAGTTCAATGCGTTTCTGGTTACCGTTAAAAAACTAAAAATTAATTTTCATGAAATTGTATACAAACATGACACTATGAATTATAAAACATGGTCTTCGCTGATTTTTTTTTTTAAATCATTGGAAATCTCGTCGTCAATAGACAAATCTTTGGAAATAAGACTAGTTTTTTCTTGGGTCTGTGCGGGCATGAACAAATTTTTTTTTAATTTTTAATTATTATTTAAATTTATTATTTAAATTATTATATTAATAAAATATTTTTTTAGTAATCTTAGCGAAAATGGAGTCCGTGAGGATCCTATATATTAGGGGTAAATATTTAACATATATTTTTAAAACGGTGTGCTAATGCCGCTGATTCATTAATATTATCTCACTAGATCTTGATCTTGATCTTGATGGCCAGTTGCTATATTCAGTCAGTTACTAATGAGTTATGTGTAAAAACAATGTAGAGAGACTGTAGGACACAGAAATCAACGACGCTGTTCTAGGCTCGCGGCCTAGTTGGGAAGTACGAAATAACATGGAGTCGCCACCCGGTGTGAACCGGGACAAAGATTTAAGGCCGCACTCACCCCTCGCAAGGGAAGACCTCAAACCGTTGGGTTCGGATTGGTCCCTTACTTATGTCACTTGTGATGATATGATTTGTGCAATAAACTAACCGAATCTATTCAACATTCATGCTCAAGGGTATTTAGATCTAACATGCTTTCATCCAAATAACTCCACGCAATATAACACAACGAGCATATTGAACCATTAAACCAAAGTAAACAAATAACTAATTAAACATAAACATAAACTAAACGAAACATCATGCATAAAGAATGAAGAAACAACATGCCTAAATAACACAATCATGCTTTGAAAATTAAATAACAAGACTAAATTAACTCATGCTTGACCGGCGTAAACACACACGTATAACGCAAGCGCACGTATCGTTCAAGTAGTATAAAAATATCGATCCCACGAGGACTTAATTCCTACTGTTGTTATTAATTGTTGAATCTATTTATTTACAAATATCTAATTAAATGGAGATGAGAGAGATTGTTGTGTGTTTGTTTGTTGAATGTGGCTTTGCAAAATGAATAAATAAAAAAGACAAAAGAAAATACTAAGGAAAATAACAAAAGACACAAAGATCTAGGGTTGTGATTTATTCCAATACCATTATAAAGATGAAGTGATTATTTTATAGTTAGGAAATACAATGATTTATTAACCTGGAACACGAAATTATGCGAAAGCATCTGTCGATGGTCAGACACAAATACCCAGTATAACCCAATTGAACCATATTCCTATGTCAACCACATTATCTGGATTCATTAAGATTAAGTTCCAATTATGGCTACCCTCGCCCGACAGGTATATTCCTATCCTGTAAGGAAATCTATTAAAGGGTTATCTATCCTCAAGGAAGATCGTGGGTTATTGAGTCTAATCTTAAACTTAAAATCCCTATGTCTAGTTCATTTTAGTTTACCTAATCAATTTTATTAATGGCCAATTAATAAAAAGCATTAAGATTAAGACTCAATAAATAAATCTTTATATTACCCAAACTATAATCTAACCCTTATAAACTGGTGATATTGAAATTCATCACAACCCCAGATAACTATTTAGTTACAACACATAACTAGGGCTAGTAACTGAAAAACAAAAGACATAAAGTAAAAATACTGAAAAGTGAAAGACATAAAGTAAAACTGAAAAGTAAAATGAAATAAAATGCTAAGGTAAAAGGAATTACTTTTACTACTACTAATTTAGATATCTCCCATAAAATAATATATAAACTTGTGATATTATTTTACCAACCGACCATCTGGCGGTATCCTGATTAAGTCAAATTAAGTCCAACCAGCCATATAGGCGGTAATATTTGTCCATAATCCAGCCATAAAGGCAGTAACCAAAATAAATTTACCAACCGACCAATCTGGCGGTATCCTTGATTAGTCAGGTTTAAACCAGATTAAATTGAATTGCCAACCGACCAATATAGCGGTATCCTTTATTAATCAGTATTTTAAATAGTGAATATATTATTTTTAAGGGAGATTAATCTAAATAGTAATAGTAAAAGAATTACCTTTCACCCTAGCTTGGGAAATTACCTCCTCATTACTGAAAAGTAAAAACTGAAAATTAAAGAAAGAAAAGTACTGTGCGTAAAAGTAAATTGCGGAAAGTAAAAACTGAAAAGTAAAGAAAAGAAAGTGCGAAACTGAAAATTAATTACTGAAAACTAAAAATAAATAAACTAGATACAATCTTCTTATTTATTCATTAAGAATTTCAAAGAAGAAAGTATGAATTTTACAAATGAAATGGCTTGGTATTTATAGGCAAAATTTTGCCACCATCAAATCATCAATCAATTTCTCCACCAATTACATTATTAATTTCTCCACTAATTACTCCACCAAATCCATAATTGCTCCAATAATTTCTTATCTTGTTTGGTGTTGATTTGATAATTTTTATTAATTATTAATTAATTAATATTTTGCTTTGAAAATGATTGATAATGACTTTTAATAATTACACTCCACACACTTCTGGATGGTTCATCAATTTCGGTCATGAAATCTTCAGAATTCGAAAATATTTTCTCTTTCAAAGTTGTAGATCTTTGAGTCTTCTTTAATCTGGAACTTGAATCAGCTCAATCCGATATCTGAGTAAAAAGTTATGCCCAAAATACGACAGATGCACAAAACTGGAATTTCCAAAACTGCACTTCGTCAAAACGCCCTTTCAAATTTCCAATCTTCAAAATTAATATATCAAGTCCAATAATTGCCCTTATTTGATCCACATTCGTCCTAAATGATTTCATTAAGACCCGATATTATTTTATCTGCAAAATAAACTAAAACACATCAAAACGTTCATCAAACCCGAGAAACTAAACAAAATATTAAGTAAAAGGGGCGGTAAATATTGATATATTTTCCGCTCATCAAACCCCCAAACCTAACATTTTGCTAGTCCTCGAGCAAAACAACAAAATAAAATTAAAATTAAACTAAGCCACTTTCGTAGGGATCACGGTTGCATTTAGCATATGCAACAAGCCTTTAAACCCCTAGGTGTCCCTAGTGGACGAGTTGTAGTCTCGTGAGGGTTTACAGCAATGATACCCACAAACATTTTACAAAAGTAAAAAGTTAGTTAAAACTAATGCACACAAAAGCAAAAAGATAAAAGAGAATAAAGATGTTAGTGACTAATCAGGTGAAACTTCTATTCCAAGTTACTAGTTGTTTTGTTTTATTCTAAATTACCGAATAAGTAAATTCTCCGATTATTTTTACCATTCTCCATATACACAGCTAACAAAATATTAAACAACTCATTTTTGCCCACAACAGTCACAAGTGCAGTTGATAAGAGAGTAATATTTTTGTCCTAAAGTTCTATCAGATTTCGCACCTTTTTTGCAGCAATGGAATAATTTTTCTGATTTTTCTGATTTTTTCTTTGATTTTTCTCAATTTTTTATTTATATACAATATCTTCCATCTATGTAGCGAGCTTTGGGTCGGTGGCTCCCAAACCAGTTGGTTTTAGGGCACCAGGTGTTAAGACACCCCTACGGACTTAATTACCCAGACTTCAGATATAAATATATTTTTGCAGCATCTTTGATCCATGTAGCGAGTGTTGGGCCAGTGACTCCCAAACCAGTTGGTTTTAGGGCACTAGGTGTTAAAACACCCTTACAGACTTAATAACTCGGATCTCGGACGTTTTTTTATTTTTTTTATTTTTTTTTACTCCATTGCTTTTTTAAGATGCTTCTTCCAATTAAACTAGAGCACTGAATATTACAAACTTTTCAATTTTAGTTCATGTCTGTATGTTACCATGTATGTTGATAATATCTGTCAACTGAGCATATGAAGATTCATTTTAGTCAATTTTATGGAGAATTTACAAATTAAATAATTCAAAAGGAAATAAACAAAAATTAACTTGTTTCGAAATAGGTTTGAGATACGTCTCAGGAGTGGAAACTCCTTACTCAGCTATCTCTTACCAATTTCACTTTTTTTAGTCAAATTAAAAACACAAAAACGCAAAATTTTTTTTTTAATTTTTGAAAATTTTCAATTTTTTTGTATTTTTCGAAAAATTTTAGACTAAAAATAAAAACAACATACAAACTAAAAACAAGTACTAATCAACTAATTTCCTCCCCCAAACCTAAATGAGACATTGTCCCCAATGTCTTAAACAGTAATAGGAGAGTTAAGAAGGTCGTACCTGGTTAGCTGAAATCTACCAATTAAGATCTATGTCCAGTTTACGCTTCTTACCACGATCGTTGTCTGTCCAGTCCAACTTGGAGAGAATGGGATCGAGTTTTGGTTCAAAGGCTATGATTTGGTCAATTAATTCTTCAGCCTTTGTCGCAGTCAGGAAGATATCATGTACTGATTTCGTGACGAACTCATGTCTTTTGGCTTCTGCAAGAAATACAAACAGAAAATCGAAGAAATGCTCAATGTTAAGTAACCCAATGGGCTTCCGATGAATATTTAAGTGCGCCCATGATTCTACTGTAAACATTTCCTCAAACGTCCCAAGCCCTCCTGGTAACGCAATAAACGCATCTGCAGTATTGATCATTTCATGAATTTGTTCGGGCATTCCAGATACGATGCGTTCATCTCCATTTGTTTGTCCGATTAAGTGTTCGTCGTCCAAAGGTTTTGGAATGATCCCAAAACATGACCGTCACCATCCTGAACAGCTTTTGAAATACTTCCCATCAATCCAAGATTGCCACCGCCATATACCAGGTGCATATTTCGCTCCGCTATGACTCGCCCCAATTCCTTCGTAGCCTCGATGAATTCTGGTTTATTACCAGAATTAGATCCACAGAAAACACAAATTCGCTTGATTCGCTGCTGTGAAGTTGCTTCCATTTTCTCTCTCTTATTTAGATGTGTATCTCTGAATGGATTGAAGAGAAAATGCATAGCTGAATTTATAGACCTGGAAATGGGTGAGTAATAATTGCACTAGTATCTGTCAAATGACAATTATTAGATGAACGTTAAAATAAATCATGAAAAGTCAAAAAGTATAAATCTTGTCGGCGAAAATAAAGATAAAAACAAAAGAAAAGCAAATCAAAGCAATAATTAAGGCAACAGAATTGTGTACGCAATACGCCACTAGTTTGGTATATAAATTCATCAGGATGCGTCTCAAGAATCCATTCCTTACTCAACCACCACTAATGAATTAGCTCTCATCTTTGTGATTGCCAAACACCATTCATTCTGTCTTAAAATGCTCCGTTCGTGCTTTCCCTGAAAAACTAACACACAAAATTAAAAACTCTACAACATGTATACACAAAATATAAAAATACAACAAAAAATTGCATGGGTTGCCTCCCTGCTAGCGCTAAATTTTTCGTCTTCAGCCAGACGTGACTGAAATTCATCTGTTAAGGAGGTTTCAATGTCGTTTTAGATGTCCGATCAAAAACAATCCCGTGAGCGTTGCTTTTGAAGGGTCTCTTCCAACAGTAAGGTGGCAAAAGAGTTTTGTCCTATTCAGTGCTCGTGCCACCTTTTTGCTCCTTGTTACTCCAGTGGTTCCTGCAAAGAAAGAAAGAAAATCAGGAGGTCTTATATAGTGCTTGACTTGGAATGGAAGTTCCATTCTGTCAAGCTTCTGGGTGATATCTTTGATTTGTACTCCCCAAAACAGCGATGTTTCTCCTGAATGCTCTGGATCTTTATTAAGGTCAGACATTTGCTCCTCCATTTGCTCTGCTTCTTGCTCCACCTTTTCTTCACAGATGAATTGTAAAATTTTTGTATTCAGCTCTTCATCTGTCATCTGTGAAATACATGCTTCAAAATTGTCAACCAGAGGATGCAAAGATGTTTCTGACATTAGGTCTTCATCCTCTGATATGACTGGAATGGATGGTTCAGATAGATCTTCTTCAAACATCATGGTAAAGCATGCTCCAAGATCTTCATTTTGAGGATTGAATGTTTGATCCTCCGTTGTTGGTGCAGTTGGTACAAATAGATCAGCTTCATCCTCGTCAGAATCTGAATAATAAAAGTCAAATTGAGACTTTACCGATTCGGGTTCCTGAACTGATACCTCTGTTGTTGTTGATACTGCTCAGCCTCATCCTCTGTTGAAGTGTCTTTGTGGATTTCTAGGTACTTGAAGGCTTCATCAGTGTCATCTGAAACTGGTTCTTGAGGTATGTAGTTCTGGTTTTCTGTTAATTGTCTCATTTGATCTGTCATCCTCTGAATGAATTCTGATTGTCTCTGAATACTTTCAAGTTGCTTCAGGCTTGTTTCAAGCATTGTATCCAACTTTTCGTCTCGTTTCTTGGAAAAAATTTTGAGCATATCAATCAATTGTTCTTCCTCTGATGGTTCTTTTTTGTTGAGGATAGTAGGTGGATGGTGGATAAGATGGAAAGTATGATGGTTCTGGCATCCAGTGATAATTGTTGGGCTGGACAAAAGGCCTTAGAAAACCGGACTGTTGCTCCCAGATGTGGGGTGTATCTTCTTGTAAAGCTCGTAATCTTTCAATCTCCCAGTAGTGTTCCATTTTTAAATCACCTGAAAATACAATAAAGAAATAAAAATTAAAGATAAAGATAAAGAAAATTAGATACAAGTAAATTAGATAGTTTCAAAATTAACAACTCAAGAATATAAAGTCCCCGGCAACGGCGCCAAAAACTTGACCGGCGTAAACACACACGTATAACGCAAGCGCACGTATCGTTCAAGTAGTATAAAAATATCGATCCCACGAGGACTTAATTCCTACTGTTGTTATTAATTGTTGAATCTATTTATTTACAAATATCTAATTAAATGGAGATGAGAGAGATTGTTTGTTTGTTTGGTTGAATGTGGCTTTGCAAAATGAATAAATAAAAAAGACAAAAGAAAATACTAAGGAAAATAACAAAAGACACAAAGATCTAGGGTTGTGATTTATTCCAATACCATTATAAAGATGATGAAGTGATTATTTTATAGTTAGGAAATACAATGATTTATTAACCTGGAACACGAAATTATGCGAAAGCATCTGTCGATGGTCAGACACAAATACCCAGTATAACCCAATTGAACCATATTCCTATGTCAACCACATTATCTGGATTCATTAAGATTAAGTTCCAATTATGGCTACCCTCGCCCGACAGGTATATTCCTATCCTGTAAGGAAATCTATTAAAGGGTTATCTATCCTCAAGGAAGATCGTGTGGTATTGAGTCTAAAGTCTTAAACTTAAAATCCCTATGTCTAGTTCATTTTAAGTTTACCTAATCAATTTTATTAATGGCCAATTAATAAAAAGCATTAAGATTAAGACTCAATAAATAAATCTTTATATTACCCAAACTATAATCTAACCCTTATAAACTGGTGATATTGAAATTCATCACAACCCCAGATAACTATTTAGTTACAACACATAACTAGGGCTAGTAACTGAAAAACAAAAGACATAAAGTAAAAATACTGAAAAGTGAAAGACATAAAGTAAAACTGAAAAGTAAAATGAAATAAAATGCTAAGGTAAAAGGAATTACTTTTACTACTACTTAATTTAGAATCTCCCATAAAATAATATATAAACTTGTGATATTATTTTACCAACCGACCAATCTGGCGGTATCCTGATTAAGTCAAATTAAGTCCAACCAGCCATATAGGCGGTAATATTTGTCCATAATCCAGCCATAAGGCAGTACCAAAATAAATTTACCAACCGACCAATCTGGCGGTATCCTTGATTAGTCAGGTTTAAACCAGATTAAATTGAATTGCCAACCGACCAATATAGCGGTATCCTTTATTAATCAGTATTTTAAATAGTGAATATATTATTTTTAAGGGAGATTAATCTAAATAGTAATAGTAAAAGAATTACCTTCCACCCTAGCTGGGGGAAATTACCTCCTCATTACTGAAAAGTAAAAACTGAAAAATTAAAGAAAGAAAAGTACTGTGCGTAAAAGTAAATTGCGGAAAGTAAAAACTGAAAAGTAAAGAAAAGAAAGTGCGAAACTGAAAATTAATTACTGAAAACTAAAAATAAATAAACTAGATACAATCTTCTTATTTATTCATTAAGAATTTCAAAGAAGAAAGTATGAATTTACAAATGAAATGGCTTGGTATTTATAGGCAAAATTTTGCCACCATCAAATCATCAATCAATTTCTCCACCAATTACATTATTAATTTCTCCACTAATTACTCCACCAAATCCATAATTGCTCCAATAATTTTTATCTTGTTTGGTGTTGATTTGATAATTTTTATTAATTATTAATTAATTAATATTTTGCTTTGAAAATGATTGATAATGACTTTTAATAATTACACTCCACACACTTCTGGATGGTTCATCAATTTCGGTCATGAAATCTTCAGAATTCGAAAATATTTTCTCTTTCAAAGTTGTAGATCTTTGAGTCTTCTTTAATCTGGAACTTGAATCAGCTCAATCCGATATCTGAGTAAAAAGTTATGCCCAAAATACGACAGATGCACAAAACTGGAATTTCCAAAACTGCACTTCGTCAAAACGCCCTTTCAAATTTCCAATCTTCAAATTTATATATCAAGTCCAATAATTGCCCTTATTTGATCCACATTTCGTCCTAAATGATTTCATTAAGACCCGATATTATTTTATCTGCAAATAAACTAAAACACATCAAAACGTTCATCAAACCCGAGAAACTAAACAAAATATTAAGTAAAAGGGGCGGTAAATATTGATATATTTTCCGCTCATCAATGCCTTAAAATAATAAATAAACGGCCTAGAACTATGAAAGCTCAAATACAAATTTGGATGAGACGAGATACGTGCATCTTAAGTGGTACGTGGCGTTGTATCCCGAGTGCAGACCATACTACCGTCCATTCGGAATCGGCTATGGAATTTACGTCCGGGTTTTCCATCCGATATAGCACAAAAGGGGAACACATATCCCGCTCATCCAACAATCACATCATGCCTCAAGCGACTCTCATGCAATAAATTTTAAAATAAATAAATTAAAACGAAAGAAGATAAGTAAAAAGGTGCCCTCAGGTCTAACCTCTTTTGTCGTCTCAAGAAAGGGCGTTACACGTCCGTTGGAAGGGTGATTGATCCGATACTTTTCGATTTGTTAACTCAACGTATTCCTCGCTGTTTCACTGTTCGGGTTGTTGTTTTCACTCTGTTTCTTGCTGTTTGTGGTCTCGATTTTGGTGGTACAGATGCAGTTTTTCTGGACTGTTTTTAGCAGTCTCTGGGCAGTTTTCTGGACAGTTTACTGGGCAGTTTTCGTACGGTTGCCGGACGTGAGGATCAGGTCAGTGGGCGTTTGTGAGTTTGGTGAAGGGGCAGTCTGTTGATCGGTCAGCGGAGGCAGTGTGTTCGTTTGGGGAAGGGGCAGTTGGCAGGCGAGAGTGAGGGCTGGTCGGTTGTGGGAGTGCTAGGTGTCGTGGATTGAAGGTTAGTGAGTGTGGTTAACGTGCTGTGTGAGTGTTATTTGGTTGAGGAGGCAGTTGGTAGGCGGTGTCTTTGTGGCTAGGTGGCAAGAGAGTGAGGGTAAGGCTGGGTGCTAGGTTTAGGCGTGAGGCTTTGTGCCTTTGAGTTGAGGGGCTGGGCAGTGCGTGAATTGGCAAGGCAGAACGTGGCTGGTGCAGGGCAATGTGGCGCTGTGAGGCTAGGGTGATTCGGAGAGGGAAGTTGGCTTTGGGTGAAGACGTGGTTTGTGATATTTGGCGAGAAGGGCATGTGCGTGAATTAATATGGGTGAGGGCTATATGCTGAAGAGAGGAGTCAAGTGGGTGAAGTGGCAATTTGTGGCGTGCATTGACAAGGCAGAACGTAGGCTGGTGCCTTTGATTTGTGGGACTTCACATGAAAGGTGGCATGATGAGAGCAGGCGTGAGGCTAAGGTGCAGGCTGTGGCGTGGGGCACTTAGCAACTTGAAAGGTATCGTGAGCTGTTTGAACGTGGAGTGAGGCAATGAATCGTCAGGGTGTTTGAAGGATAGTTGGGCGTTTTCTTTATTTGATATTTTTGTCAGTGGCTGCTAGGCGTGAGGCTTGGTTTATTTTCTTTGTATTTTCGTGATGATTAGCCAGCCAGCCAGCGTTTTGAATGTGTGGAGAGAGGTTATTTTTATAGGCAAGGGGATGGGTTTTAACTTGTTGGGGAAGGAATAGGATTTGTGAGATATTCTTTTAATTAAAATGTGATAGGGGAAATCTTTAATTAAGGGAAGTGATTTGATTTTTTCTTTTTAGTAAAGGATATGATTTAGTTTAATTAGGCAAGGAATCCATGAGATTTTATTTAAATTGGTAGGTGATTTAATTAAATTAGGAATGTGATTTATTTTAATTATGAATGTTATTTATGGAATTTAATTTGAATATTTTATTTTGGGAAATGAATTTTAATTTGTGACATGTGTTTTATTTAATTTAATTGGATTTATTTAGTTTGTGACATGTATTTTAAATGTTTTAATTATTTTAATTTGTGAGATGTGTTTTAATGGGTTTGGTGTGTTTTAAAACAGAGGTCCAACAAGCAAACCCGAAGCGAAACAAGCGAGTTAACTCTGACAAAATGCTAATTTCCAACTTTACCCTTCCAACGTCTGTTTCTCGCGGCTTTCACAACTAAAGAGGTAGTGTCTCCATACGAGACTCATCATCGGGCTGATATGCAAAAATGCATTGCCTACAGAGACTAAGGAGGAGGAAAATGTAGAGGGCGACCAAGAGGTTTGTATTCAGTGACAGGGCCATTAAAGGACGAGTGGGGAAATTTTGATTTGTATCGAATTAACGGGTATGAAAATTTGATTTGTATCGGATTTTCACAAGCCCTTGAATGAATTCATGTTTATACATGGATTATACCTTTATTAGAACGATAATACCAATATCAGTATCCGATCTGTTCAAATAACTTGTATATAAAATAATTCCATCATCAATTCCTAATGTACCGAGCACGTGAAGCCCCCTATCCTCACAAAAATTATGCCATCACTAAAAAAGAGAGTTAAGAGTTCCATAGTTTGGCTAAATGATCATAAAGAATTATTTTCAGAAACATATTAGATGGATTTGGGGAGAATCAAAACAGACGATCGACTGAAGTATTCAATTTTTACCTTAATTAGTGTCCTTTAAAACTAGAAAAAAAAAATCAATTTTTATGTATAATACGATTCTTATATTTTTTTTATCTCTAATTTTTTTTTAGGTTACAACTTTTAATAGTGCAATTAAAAAGACAATTATAGATTACATTCTCCAAAGCCATGTGAGAGCTTAGCTAGCTATTGGCTGCAACTGGTCTCACTATCTTTCAAACATTGCTGCCTTTTCTTAAATGTTCCATATAGAATTGAATATTTTTCAATAATTTTAGGGAGACATTTTTTAATAATATTTTAGTGATTTTTTATTTTAAACAGTTATATATTTTAATTTCTTTCTAAAATATATAACTGCTTGAAGCATTATGTCACTAGATTATTACTAAAAAATATCCGCTAAAAATGCCCAATATTTTTTTTGTGTGTGTGGATTGATTAGAATATGATTCCTAAAATATTATAATCTGAATATGTACACAAACATCATCATCATAAACAATACCAAAAAAATCGAAACTTATATTTTAACGACGGATCGAAATCACATCATTCAACTATTAAATATTCCCCTCATCAATTAACCACACTAGCACATGGAGCATCATATATTTTTACAAAGAATAAAGGGAAATTTTGATTTGATGAAGAAAATAATGAAATGGTATCATATATATGCTTTTTGTCTATGATGAGTTATTGAAGGATCTTATTAATTAATTACATAAAATTTTAAATTTACTACACTATTGGTAGAAGCTTTTATTTTAATAAACAAGATTAAAAGATGTTTAGTGATAGCTTTCCCTTTCTAATGGGACAAAGTTTAACAATTAATATGAATGCAGCCAAAGAAGAATCTCTTTGCAAAAAATGACAAAGGATGTAAGGTTAAATGAGAAAAGTTATTAAGATAAAAGAATTAATATTTGATAGCGAGCTAAACGTGGATTAAATAAATTAAATCAACTATATTTTGAACTAATAACATTAGGATCATTGATTTCTATAATTTCTTAAATAAAGATATAATAATTGATTTGTATCAAATAGATTCAACAATGCCTTTATTTTTTTTAACAAAACCAAAACTTTCATTCATATTCAAAACTGATTTAAGTCCAATAACGAATCCATCACAAAACTTTCATTGATTGGAGCTTCATCAAGAATATATATATATTTTTTGAAATCGTTAGAAATTCCACCGTCAAACTATCCTTTTTGGACTTAAACGGAACAAGTAAAACTTTCGACTGTCCAGATTCTTACAAGAAACGCACTCTCTAAATTCGAACCCAAAACTTAAAAATCAGATCATGAACCAAAACTTAAGTTGATTGGTTTATTTTTTTAATAAACCAAAACTTTCATTCATAATCAAAACTGATTGAGTCCAATAACGAATTCATCACAAAACTTTCATTGATTGGAGCTAAATCAAGAATACCTTCTTTTTTTTTTTGAAATCTTTAGAAATTCTATCGTTAAATCACCCCTTTCGGATTTAAGCGGAACAAATAAAATTTCTGACTGTCCAAACTCTTACGAGAAACACACTCTCTAAATTCGAATCCAAGATTAAAAATCAGATCATGAACCCTATACCGAAAACTTCATCAAGAATACCACTAATCCTTTTCAAGTCAATTTCAACTATAATAGCATATTTAACCAACTGTGGAATCCAGATTAGTTCCATTAAAATTTTTATAACAAACAAGTCACCGAATAAGTTAGTTTCAAAACTACAAGTAAACTATCAACTTCGTTAACAGACTTTTGACAGAATTTGAGAATATCAACTTAAAAAAAAAAAAAAAAAAAAAAATTATCATTTCAACGGTTGAGTAAAATTGATTTTGATTTACGTTTCAATTCGAGTTTCGAGTGGAATCGAGACTTACTCAGAATAAATCGATTCATAATATTTTAAAACCGAAACTAGCCTATTTCAGAATCGAAAAATCGATCCCATTCCTTACAGTTTCAAATAAAATCGGAATTGAAGCTCACCCTTAATCATGTCATAATCACCTATAATTTCAAAATCAGGGACCTAGATGTTATTGACCATGTAATTATTAACACGGATAAATTTAAAAGAACAATCAATCATAGACATACATAAATTCTTACTCACACTGATTACTGTATATGTAGCATTTTTGAATTTAAAATTGATTACAAGCGAAATCAGTCAAAGTCTCAAAACTGGAACTACATATAGGAAACTAGTAATGCATTTTCTTCCTTCCATAGGCCCCACCACTCGCCTTTTTTTTATTCCACTCACGCGCTCTCTCTCTCATTTATATTTAGTCAACACTTCCCCGTTTCACAAATTCTCACCTCCACTCCACACTCATGCAATGGGGTCACAGCTCTTACTCTACACCGCGAAACATGGAATCACTTCCCTTTTCCTCTTCGTCCTCCTCGCCCACGCGCTTCCCTTCTCCGTCGCCCAACGCAGCCCTAACCCCGACCCTTACGCCACCATGAAATTCAGCCCCTCACTCGCCATAATCATCGCCGTTCTCATCTCCGCCCTCTTCTTCATGGGCTTCTTCTCCATCTACATCCGCCACTGCTCCGACTCCGCCTCCACCGTCCGCACCTCCGCCGTCGGAGGAAACCGTTCCAGGCGCATCGCCGCGCGTGGGCTCAACAAAGATGTCCTCGAGACTTTCCCGACCTTCGTCTACTCCGAGGTGAAGACCCTGAAGATCGGCAAAGGCGCTCTCGAGTGCGCCGTTTGCTTGAACGAATTCGAAGACGACGAAACGCTGCGTTTGATACCGAAATGCGACCACGTTTTCCACCCCGAGTGTATTGATGCTTGGCTCGAATCTCACACCACGTGTCCCGTTTGCCGCGCTAATTTGTCGCCTCAACTCGGCGAGTCGACTCACCAACCCACTGAGTTGCGCTCCGATATTGATCTCGAGGCCCAAAACGACGCCGCCGCCGCAGCAGCAGCTGAAACCACAGGCGAGACTCAGCCACCAGTAGAACCTCAAGTAATCAGCATCAACCTAGATAATCAAATGCTGAATAGAAACCGGACACGTGGCTCGAGATCTGGAAGGCCACGTAAGTACCCGCGTTCTCACTCAACCGGGCATTCGTTGGTTCAACCGGGAGTGGATACTGAGCGGTTCACTTTGAGACTCCCGGTTGATGTGAGGAAACAGATAATGAACCGGGGGCTGAACCGGTCTCATAGCTTGGTGGTTTTGCCTAGGGAAGGTAGTTCTAGGAGGGGTTATCGAGGCGGTGAAGGTAGCAGTAGAGGGAGAAATAACCGGTGGCTCGACCGGTCCTTTAAATCAGACCGGTGGGTATTTAGCATGGCCCCACCATTTTTTCAAAAAGCATCGTCGTTTAAGACCCCAAAATTGGCAGGCGATGATGCGAACCAAAGTTTGGTTCAACCGGCTAGTTCATCGAGCCGGCCACCGGTTTAGCAGCTTGTTTTGAATTTGTAAGTCACATTTGATTTTAATTATATACCACTTTTACTAGATTCGTATAATTTTTATTTTTATTTATTTTTTTCATTTGTAATTTACTTCTAAAACCAGTATATGACAATTGACAATGCTGAAAGAAGTTGATTTGAAATTAAAAGCTATTATTTTTAAACACCAATAGAACTTGTTTAATAAACAGAATGAGAAACACAATTAATGAAAGATAAAATTTCGTATTTGATTAGCATGAATGCATGATTAAGAAAAGATCGTTAACATATTTTAGTGTTGTGTTGATATGATTATATTAATATTATTTATATCGTAATAAATAAACGTATTGAGGTGGTGTGATATGAATATGGCATTATTAATAAACGGATTGACACAACACGTCTCGTGTCAAATTATGTCAACTCAAATATGAAAAATTTGTTTCATATCTATATCGCCACCAACATATTGACACCTCTAGACTATTTTACAATAATAGTTTAACATTTTTAAGGGAAAAAATTAAGGATTAAAATCTTACCCTATAGGACTATAAAATTGAGATACATAATTTATATCTTATTTGATGAGGCATTATTTCATAAGATTATGTGATAAATAATTATTGAGCTCAATGATGTGAAATTCGAACCAGACCGATTGATCTGAGACCTGATCTAAGGTCCAGTTTAGGTGACCCAAAAATCCGGTTAGCAGTTGAATCGGTCAAAAACCCATGAACTGATCTATTCAACCGCTGAATCTGTGACTCGGTTCGAGTTCAGCAGATTTTTGGGCATTTTTTAATTAATTTAGGTTTATATATATATATATATATATATATATTGTAAAAAATAATAAAAAAAATATAGTTAACCTTTTATTTTTATAATTATAATTTAATGACAATCTAATTCTCATTTCATTCATTTCATGTAAGAATTGACTAAACCTACTATTTCCACTCAAATTTTTTACCAATTAACTAACACACACACACAAACAACCTAGACACCTTGACTAGGCCTTACTTTGAAGCTAATTAAAAATAAGTGAAAGTTGTTGTTAAAGTATTGTTGTACTTGGTAATTAAAAAAATGACAAGGTGTTAAAACTATATGATATATTTGGGTTGCACTCCATGTTACTCTGATTTGAATACATTACATGGAAGAAATGGAATATCAATCACATTTTTTATTTATTTATTTTTAGGTCTCTTTGACTGTTTCTAGAAAGAATTCAATTATTCAAACACCAAGGGTTTATTTAAATAATTACTTTATTGGCATTTTCATGGAAGCAGCCGATGATTTAATAAATAATTACTTTGTATATTTGTGGATGTGCACTAAACTTTTTGTCAATAAATTATGGATGTGATGATGTGGGTGCTTATGTTGGCTTCAGTTTCAAATAAATATAGAAATAATCGAGTATTATTGAATAGTTGCTATCGCTTTTAGCAATCGGTGACTTGATGATATATGATTTAAGATTTGATCTTCAGGTTTTGGGTTCGAATTCAGATGGTATGTTTCTTATAAGAGATTGAGACAGCCGAATGGGTGATTTTACGGCGAGATTTTCAACATTTTCAAAAAAAAAAAATGATTCTGGGATAGTTTAGTAGGCGACTATTTGACAAGTACCATATTTTAAGAATTTATTTAGTAACCTTAAAATTTAAATATAACTCGGTATCTCCTAAAATTAACTCAAGCATTTGGTCTCTCACGAAGATGAAATGAGAAAGCAATTGCATGTGAAAATTGTACCCACCGCAATTACTTGAGTCCAATGTTTAATTTATGTGGCGGCTGCCTTTAATTACTTATTGCAAATTATTAGTCCCTTTCATTACGGGTGTCATAGGGTCAGGTCAATCCGCGACCCGACCCATACGGGTCCAAAATTTTTTTTTACAAATTTTCAACATGACCGACAGACCCGAAATTATCGGATTGGGCAATGGGTTTGATATTAAAACCAGACCCGATCCTATAGTATTTTATATTTTTCTAAAAAAAATTATTATTTTTCTAAAAATTTTATTATTATTTTTAAAGTTTTTACTTTTATTTCATTTGTTTATTATTTTTGTTGTATTAAACCTTTATATTTATGATAATTTTTAGACATAAAATAATAAATATTTGTATTTCAAAATAATCAATTCATTAAAAAAAAAAATTATTGCCGACCCAACCCGAACCCGATCGGATTCCACCTTCGTGTGACCCGACCCGCGATCCGAACTTCTCGTGACCCGACCCAATCGGGTCAATAATAGTTTCAAAATGTTGTTTGCGTGTGAAACACTCTCGTTTTGCTCCCAAGAGTATAGCTCTAATATGATATTGAATTCTATGAACCTAATAATTAATTTAAAAAGTAATGATTATACAAGTCTTATATTTTAATTCCATTCACTTTTGGAGGAAATTTTCTCCATCCAATATCATATAAAAATTCTTGTAAGATAATGAAACGTAGGGGTATTCATGGGTCGGATCGGGTTTCATTATCTTTTATGATGTTTTGTTTATATATACATCAAGTAAACTATTGCTATAAGGCTGCTAAGCAATTAATGCTATAAATCCTAGTACAACAAAAAGAATCTAGCTAATAAATGAAACAAAATATATGTAGCTCCTTTATATTATAAAAGAGACAAAGATACTTTCCTAAATAAGATGAGATAGTCTAAATAAGGCAACCACTTAGCCTCAAGTGCTTCAATCCCGAAAAAGGCAAATATGTCTAAAATAATATAGCACAACAAGCTATATATTGCAACTCATGAGCTGAAATGTTCCCCAAGGTAGGCCCCATGCTCGATCATATTGTTGGGCCATCAAATTAGGTTTGTAACCATATCAAGAGTCGTCACACATGGAGTAAATAAGTTGGGGCATGATACTATCCATATTATATGAACCATATAAAAGATGCTATGTGCATGCACGTAAGGATAGGGGTGGCCGCGGTTCCGGAACATCTGGTTTCAGAATCGAACCGTAAAATTATGCGTACAGTTCCGATTCCGATTTCGAACCTTAATTTTTTAATAAAATTAAATTTGATTTAAATTAGTTTAAATTTTTTAAAAATTAAATTAAAAGAGCTTGGACTTAATTTTTTTTAGAAAAAAATTAAGCCGTCTACATATCCTCTGGGGTTTGGAGGAATCAAAACACATATAGTTCTCTTACCTTTTGTTGATTTTGAGAGAAAATAATTCTAGATAGAAAAATTGAGATTTGAGAAAATTATTGTTGAGAAAATAATGAATTAAAGTCGGTATTTAAAAAAAATTTATAAATATTTTTGAATAAATAAGACTGTCATTGAACGTAGTGTCCTTTGGCTTTTAATTTTTTTTTTTTTTTTTGTGGTTTCGACTCCAAAACCAGAATCAGCTTCTAGTTCCATTTTTATGGAATCGGAACCAAACCGGATATTTTTTATTCTGATTTCGGAATCGAAACGATAATTTCTGGAATCGAAAATTCCAAACGATTTCATTTTCGATTCGATTTTAATTCGGAACTGAACCGTGGCTAGACCTACTTGAGGAGTTGATAGAAGTGAATGTAACTTCATTTTTTAATTGAGTTGAGTTTAATAAATTTTAACAGTTTTCTCATTTAATGCCAATTTTTTTTTTTTTAAAATCATTGAAAATCATGTAGTCGAATCATCCTTTTTAGGTTTAAGTGAAGCAGGAAAATCCACGGCTGTCCCATGCTCTTAAAAGAAATATATTTCTTGGATTTGAACTCATGACTCAAAAATCAGATCCTAAATTCTATACCACCAAATGACGCCCCTTTATCGACATTTTTTATGACTTTACTCATTCAAGTTATTGGCCCCTCTCAATTTCTGCAACTTGGATTTTAGGGCACGGATACAATCATCCAATATCAAGCATAATTTTAACTTTTTTATTTTTAATTTTTAAAAAATAAGAGGTTGATAAAAACTAAATTGATGACAACTAAATGTTAACTTAATAAGTAAGTTCATACATCATAAAATGAATTAATAGAAGATACGTAGTGTCTTAATTTTACTGTACAAATTCATATATATAAAAAAAAATTAACTGTATCAGAACCAAATATCCGTTTATATAAATTTTTAAATAGAACTTCTTCAATTATAACTTTTTCTAATAGAGCTTTTGATAAAAATAAAAAATAAAAAATAATAAGTATTTATTTGTGAATGAGAGTTTTTATTAAAAATGTAAAATTACGTTATCAGATAAGTTTTTTAAAAATTGTGTTATGAAAAAAATGAAATAATATTGTTAAATTAAATAAGGATATTATAGATAATTTAACACTTTTAAAAACTTTTCAAACTCTACTTTCAAAAGCCCAAATTTTGAACTTTACTAATAGAGACAAAATTGTTGTTTTAATCATCAAAAACTCTACTTAAAATGCAATCAAACGCCGTCAAATTTTTTTGAAAAAGAACTTTTAGAATTAAAAGAACTATTTTACCTCTACTTAAAGTCAGACGAAACAGGTACTAACAACATGAGTGTCTTCGAGTAATTTTAAAAATATATAGACTAAATGTATATCAACCCAAAATATAAATATTAAACTAGAATTTACCCTAACAAAATTAATAGTTTAATAAACCCCTTAGGTGTCATGTAAGCCCCCATTGTCCTATATCAAAATATTCTAATCATGTCATTAAGTGACAAATTAAACGTGCCAATAGTTTTATAATTGAAATGAAAAAGACAAGGATGTGTTATTAATTATAATTATATGATATTTTAACTTGAACTCCTTGTTACTCAAATTTTAATATAGAGAATAAATTGAATATGAATCACAATTTTTGATTTTGTTTTCTTCAAGATTAGAATTATTTAAACATTAGGCAATATTGAAATAATCATTTGGCATTTCAAGGAAGCAGCCGATGAGCTAGGGCAACGGTTTATTTATTTGTTGATGTGCAATAATCTTTTTTTGAATAAATAATTGATGATGATCATGTGGCTTCTTATATTTGTTTCGGTATAAAATACGAATTTGGATATGATGTTGAATTGAATTGTACTAAAATTTTCATAATCTTATATCACTATTTAAAACTCAATTGCATTTAAATTATTATTAATTAACTATCAATCATAAATTTTAAAAAACTCAATATAAAGTTCAGTATAGCAACAAATCCAAGATCATCAAATACCATATTGTTAACCTGTATTTTCATTATGTACTGACATGTGTTAAATTTTTATGGTCTTCTATCACACATATTTTAATATTAATGCATAGTTAAAATTCAGTTACATTTAAATTATTATCTGATAATTATCAAATCATTTAAGTGGGTAGTTTCCATTAACCTTCATGGTAATGACTCAAAATCTCATAACCGATTGGACTAGTAATTTGGCGTTAGGGAATAAAATTTTTCCTCGGGCGGTAGCGAATACATTTAGAGATGACAAAAAGGCCCGATTATAGTAGTATTATTTATCAATGCTAAAGCTTACTGCCATTTGTCAAGCATTATTACCAAATGTCAAGAATATGTATCATAAGTATAAAAGGCAAGAAGTATATAAAGAAGGAAAAGGGCCAAATTTCCCCACACATACGTTTCTTCTCTTCTCTCATTCTTTATTCATCAAGCCAACTCCATAGCCAAGATTTCAGAATTTCCTCACCATTTCTACTCAAAATCAAGTGCTCCAAAGCCACATGCAAGCCTAGAAATGATGAAAGGAAACTTAGGGAATTCTAATTGTGAAGAAACAATTTGATTCAAGGTGAGAAAGGTAAAACCCAATCTTAAATTACTGAGTTTTGATGGTTTGATGCTTGAAGAATATTATTGGCTTGAGTTTAATGATGAATTCATGGTTTTGAGTTAATGAATTGGAAATTTGTGGAAGTCCTAATTTTTGAAATTCCTAAGTGTGAAGTTAAGATGGGGGATTATAAATGGTTATGAGATGGTGTTAAAGAGTGGAATTGATGATATGTTGTGTATTTGTTATGGTTGTAGCTTGTGTGGTGTTGAGGAAATGGTGTATGAAAGGAAGTTAAAAATCTGGGTCCTGGAAACGGCCCAACGTCGCGACGCGCAATATTTACGTCACGATGCGTACTGGAAAATGGATTCTGGTTTTGTTATGGGCTGGGAAACAGAGGAGACTTACTGGTTTGAATAAGTAGTGACGCGTCACGACGCGCATAACAGAGGATGGGTACTGTCTCACCCATTTGGGTGAGCGTCGCGACACCCAAATGATGTGTCGCGACGTGTGGCACTTTTCCAGGAGATATTTTTAATCATTCTAGTTTTATCCTAAGACATTCGGGGGCACTCTAAGGGCTTCGTATAGATGTGTAGACACATGATAAGTCATACCATAAGCATAAACATCAACCATTGATTACATATACTTTCCTATTTATTACAAAGAAAACTAACGGTTTCTTTGGCATTAGATCAACGTCAAGCCACTCGAAGGTCACCTATGCCGCATACCGCACCCGACTTGCCATAGCACTGTAAGTGAAGTACTTATTTCAAAGTTTTTCATTGTGATTTCTGATATGATTTTGCAGATCGTTGATTTAATTGATTTTACTTGAAATGATGATTTCATGCGAATGAGATATATGATTTAAGCTTTGATAAAGCTTGGTTTCAGATTAATGCTTTGATGATGAAAATGATTTCAAAGGTACAATTTTATGATTTTGGAGGCATGGGGAAAAAATCAACCTCATATGTAACTTGATACATATATGGAATTGACGGATATCAGTAACCAATCCGGATATAGACGTGTGCACACATGATACAGGACTAGGGATGACAGATGCCCCTAGATCCTGGGTATTAGGCTAGTGGGATAGTGAGGCCCCTAGACCCGGATTTCAGAGACAGGTTGGTGGCACTGATAGCACCACTGTTTACTGGTTTAGTGGCTTGAGGGACAACGATACGTAGCGCCCTAAGACCACAAGATTATGTACACTTTGACCGATGATATTTCTGATGATGATACAGATGTTTTCATAAATGATATATACAAGTTTTGAAATGAAAACTCTGGTTTATGTTTTAAGAATTCTAAAAGTCATTGCACTGATTATGAGTATTTCTAATACTGTTTGTTTTCTGGTTTTATAGCTCCACTCACTGAGTTCCTTAGGACTCACCCCCACACTCCAGATTTTCTTTGCAGAACTTTGTTACTGGTGTGCCAAAGCTATCTTTGGGAGACATGGATCTGGGACATGAACAACACTGCAATCACTAGTTGTTTCGGTTCATCATGTCACGTCTACAGTCATATAGAATGTAGACTCTTTGGTTTCTGTGATGTATGATCTATGTATATATGTGGTTGCACAGTAACTGAACTTTGTATGTGTTATGTTTAATGGTTCATACAGTTAATCTATTCTGTTATGAGCGTTATTAAAAGAATGGTTGATTTTCCGATTTCAGTCAGAGGCTTAGGTGGCAGTGGAATCTGTCACCTATCGGTAACATTTCCGGATTGGGGATGTTACAAAGTTGGTATCAGAGCATGGTCTAGGGAGTCAGTGATTGCATTGAGAGATTAACAATGTCTTATATATGTAGTATACCCTGGGTACTAGTATATAAGAAGCTTATTCTCCAATATTTTATCCTGAGGTATGTCTCATTCTGATTGCTCATAACTCTTTTTGAATTTAATTGACCGTTTTCTTTCTTGATTATTTAGATATCTTTCCACCTCGAACAAGAGCTAGAGGTAGACCCAGGCGTGATAGAGCACCTCACAATGTAGATCCGGACCAGGGATCAATGGCACCTCCTACTTATGCAGATAAATGACAGAGGGTGGAACCAATATAAGAGGAGGTTATGAGAGCAGATGAGGTAGGACCGGTAGTTCAGGATAATGATGAGTTAGCTGTGGGATTTCAGCAGCTCCTGCGTGCTTTAGCAGCCCTTGCTCAGTTAGTTACCCGACAGCAGCAGCCTCCAGGCCCAGAGCCGAGAGCTACAGAACCTACAGTTCTTATTCTACCTCCACCTCTATAACCTCATTTGGATCACCAGACAATAGTTCCCCCCAGTGATACCAGACATTATAGCTCCTCAAGCAGGACCTTCTATTTTACCACATGGACCTATCCTAGTGACAACTCAGGTGATACAGTGGCATGAGTTGCCGGTTTCTTTACATGATTTTCAGAAATTATGTCCACTCATATTTTTGGGAGTAGAGTCCTCCCCCGATCCCTATGGATTTATTGAGGAGTCGGACATTATATGTACAACTTTGGGATGTTCATCAGAGAGGGCGGTGGAGTTGGTTAGTTTTCAGTTGAGGGATGTCACCAATACTTGGTTTATGACTTTTCGAGATAATTGGCGGCATGGTGCTCATCCTTTAACTTGGGCTGCGTTTAGTACATCATTTCTGAGCAGGTTTTTGCCTCAGAGTATTAGAGATGTCAGAGCTCGGGAGTTTGAGCATTTGGTTCAGGGAGAGCAGATAGATGACTGTTTTTTAGTATGACATACAGTCCGATATTCCCCATATTTGGTTAGTATTGAAGAAATGAAGGTGAAACGATTTGTAGATGGACTTCAGGATTATCTATTTCGATCTATTCATTTTACAGAGACTATTACTTATACTCAGGTTTTAGATGCTGCCCTCTGATTTTAGGCTCGGGTTAGGGAGAGGCAGGATGAGAGAGAATCCTGAAAGAGGCTGAGGCCAGGGGAGAGAGCAAGACCACATCAGGGGTGGTCTAAGTAGGTGGTAACAGATGTCTGCCCCTCCCCCTGCACGACGTGATATGAGACCGACTAAGAGAGGTTCAGATCGCAGGCCCATACATAGTATTATGTCCCGTACGGTTTCTTCTCCGTCGGTAGCCCAGCCAGGGCGAGGTACCCCACCATGTTTGACTTGTGGGCGACCTCATGCATGAGTTTGTCGACTTGAGAGTATGAGTTGTTAACTGTATGGACAGATGGGTCATCTGAAGAGGGATTGCTCAGTATCAGCAGATCATTTATCACTCTTCCGTGTTACTTCATCAGCGCCCCAACCTCAGCAAAATAAGAGTATGGGAGGAGAGCATATATCTGTAGTGATGGGACATGTGGCAGGAGGTAGGGGACAGTCGGTGGGTAATGGAGGACATGCCTCCACCAGCTTGGCTCAGGGTAGGGTGTATACCCTCACACCACATGATGCACAGGCATCTAATGTCGTTGTTACAGGTACATTGCCAGTTGGTTCAGTAAATACTAGAGTATTATTTAATTCGGGAGCTACTCACTCATTTATCTCAGCGTACTTTGTGACCTACCTGGGTAGAGATGTAGAGACATTAGATTCGTCCATCGTTATAACAACACCGATATGAGAGCCTATAGAGGCTAAACAGATAGTGGGGGCTTGCCCAGTTGAGATTGATTGGCACGTGTATTATGTTGATTTAATAGTGTTAAACATCTTAGAGTTTGATGTCATCTTGGGTGTGGATTGATTAGCTAATCATAACGCGGTGGTAGATTTCCGGAAGAAGACTGTCACCTTGCGCATCATCGATCAACCATCTAGAGTTTACCAGAGAGATAGATGTGTAGTACCACATAATTTGATATCGACAATGCAAACATACAAGCTCATTCGTAAGAAAAATATGGGATACTTAGCTTATGTGACAGATAGTAGAGTGAAAGAAAAAAGAATTGATCAGACTCCAGTAATAAATGAGTATCTTGATGTTTTCCCTGATGAGTTGTCAGGATTACCACATGATAGAGAAATTGAGTTTTGCATAGATATAGTTTTAGACACGCAGCCCATATCAATTCCTTCATATAGAATGGCTCATGTAAAACTCAAAGAATTGAAAGTACAGTTGCAAGATTTACTAGATAAGGGCTTCATTCGTCCCAGTATGTCTCCATGGGGTGCCCCAATGTTATTTGCAAAGTAAAAGATGGAACACTTCGGTTATTTATAGATTATCGACGGCTGAATAAAGTGACGATTAAGAATAAATACCCACTACCGAAGATTGATGATTTGTTTGATCAACTTCAAGGAGCACATTGTTTCTCAAAAATAGATCTTCGGTCGGGATATCATATGTTGAAAATTAGGGAAAACAATGTCTAGAATACAGCTTTCCGGACTAGATATAGACATTACGAGTTTTTGATAATGTCGTTTGGTTGACTAATGCCCTTGCAGCTTTTATGGATTTAATGAATAAGGTATTCAAACCCTTTTTAGATCGATTTGTGATAGTCTTCATTGATGATATCATGGTGTACTCACGAGGTGAACATGAACACACGTAATATTTGCATCAGGTGCTACAGACATTGAGAGAGCACAAGTTGTTTACTAAATTCTCTAAATGTGAGTTTTGGTTATCCATGGTGGTGTTTTTGGGGCATGTGGTGTCAAAAGAAGGAATTGGTGTATATTCCCAGAAAATTGAAGCTATTCAGAAATGGCACATGCCCACTAATGTGACATAGATTCGTAGTTTCTTGGGGTTAGCAAGATACTACCGGAGATTCGTGGAAAAATTCTCTAGAATAGTTGTTTCGTTAACCCGGTTGACGCAGAAAAATGTGAAGTATGAGTGGTCAGATGCCTGTGAGAGAAGTTTCCAGGTGCTTAAACAACGATTGACTACCGCTCCTGTTCTAGCTTTACCATCAGGATCATGAGGGTTTATGGTGTATTGTGATGCTTCTATAGTGGGATTGGGATGTGTGTTGATGCAAAAAGAAAAGTTATTGCTTATGCTTCTAGGCAACTAAAACCTTATGAATAGAATTATCCCACTGATGAGTGGTATTTCTATCACTATTTCCACTCATTTAAACTTAATATTTTGTATAGTTTCTTGAGTTTTGTGAATATTTTGATGTGTTTTGTGTTATTTTGCAGGTAAATAAAGTTTCAGGACATTCTGGAGGTGTTTTGGGGCAAAATGGACAAAACTGGACAAAAAGGGCAAAATCGTCTTTTCAGCGTCGCGACGCTGAAGCCTTGCGCGTCGCGACGCCCAACATGCGCCGAATCTGCTAAAATGCGCCGGGTCCACAAATCAGAATCTGAGAAAAGTTTGACTTTGCTAACGTGCGCCGTGCCACGTGTCGAAATCCTATTGCTCGGACGGCCACCGCTGGATCGACAAGGAGGGACTGGTCAACAAAACTAGATGATGCATTATGGGCCTACAGAACAGCTTACAAGACACCCATTGGTATGTCCCCATATCGATTGGTGTTTGGGAAAGCATGTCATCTGCCAGTTGAGCTTGAACACAAGGCGTACTGGGAACTGAAGAAGTTGAATCTTGACTCACAAGCTGCAGGAGAGAAAAGACTTCACCAACTCAATGAATTGGAGGAGTTTCACCTACAGGCTTATGACAATGCCAAATTATACAAAGAAAAGACCAAAAAATGGCATGACCGAAAAATAGTGCACAGACAGTTGGAACCAAGACAGCAGGTGTTGTTGTACAACTCGAGGTTGAAACTTTTCCCTGGAAAGTTGAAATCTAGGTGGTCCGGACCATTTGTGATCACTCAGGTTTTACCATATGGAGCTGTTGAGTTACTGGATCCCAAAACCAACAACACATTCAAGGTTAACAGTCAGCGTGTCAAGCACTACTGGGGAGAATCATTTGGGCGACAAAAAGAAAGTGTCACACTTTCAGATCCAGCATAAAGTTCAGGCAGTCATGTCTAGCTGACGACTTAAAACTTAGCGCTCGCAGGGAGGCAACCCATGCAATTTTTGTATATATTGTGATTTGGTGTGATTTACTTTTGTGTGTTTAGTTTTTGCAGATTAAGTCATTTCAAGATGGAAGAAGCTCTCGCAAATTTTCACAAGCAATCTCATTCTCTCCGTCAAAAATCTCTAATAAAAGTTTACAAAGCTCGCTTGGAACGAATGAGACTACTGACAATCTATGGTGTGCCCAATGACATTCGTTGGGTAATTGAAGCACGAGTCCGATTGGCAGGTGAGTCTTCTGAATCTTTTATTTCACATCTGCCTGGTTTTGGAAGAAGCACCTATGCAAAGAAACGAAGAGCTAAACAAATGGGTGTTTGTTACAAATGTGCACGATGGAATTGCAATACTCGTTGTCATTCTTTAGGAATGGTGTCTGTTAATCGCGAAGACAAAATTAAATTCATTAGGGATGGCTTGAGTAAGGAGTCTTTAGATGATATATCTTCGACTCTTGAGACGCATCCCAGTGGATATGTTCACATAGACTTTCGCAGATTACATACACAATTTCAAAAAGAAAGACAACAGTTAAGTCTTGGGAATCTGACTAAAAAAGACCATGTTTGCCAATTTATAAGAAAATTGGATGGGAAGCTTGTCCCTGACGCATAGACGTCAATCAAAGCCGTTACTTTTCTTGTACATATTATATCTTTTTGTCTTTTCCTAATAATTGTGATTTGTTTTGTTGTTTTCTTTTATTTTCCCGACAGGATCCAGACCTTTTTGACTAATCACGATATTATTTCGCTACTAATCGTCCTCTGGAAGATACTTGTTCTATTTTATTCACCCTTTTCAGGTACTATAAATTCAGCCCGTCATTGCACTTTTGAAGGCATCCTGATTTGAAAAAGAAATACATTAAAAATGGAAGCCACTTCAAAAAGACAAGTTGAAAACATTTGTGTGTTTTGCGGTAGTACTGTTGGTACTAAACCACAATACATAGAAGCAACACAGGAATTGGGTCGAGTTTTAGCAGCAAGGAATATGAACCTAATATATGGCGGAGGAAATCTCGGACTTATGGGGATCGTTTCAAAGGCTGTACAGGAAGGAGGCAGTCACGTTTTGGGAATCGTCCCAAAACCCTTGGCAGAGGCAAATCTTATTGAACCAACAAACGGAGAGGAACTGATTGTACCAGGTATGTCTGAACGACTGGTAGAAATGATTAACCGTTCTGATGCTTTTATTGCTTTGCCAGGTGGCTTGGGTACATTGGAGGAAATTTTTATTGTACTATCTTGGGCGAACCTGAACATACACCAGAAACCAATTGGACTGTACAACATTGATGGATTTTATGATTTTCTTTGTGTGTTTCTTGATGATGCTCGGAGAAATGGGTTCGTGTCAAAGCCTATGAAAGAACTCCTCTTTACTGCCAGAACTGCACCAGATCTAATAGACCAACTCATATCCTATGAACCGAAAGTTGATCCTATCATTTCAAAGATAAAATGGTCCGAGGATGATCGTGGTAAGAGGCATAGAATTAATCTGGATCTTAACCTTTAATTTTCCTGTAGAATTTCAACTAATCAGGTATGATTTTCTAAACTCTTCTTCTACTGTTTAAGACATTGGGGACAATGTCTCATTTAGGTTGGGGGTGAGGTATAGTTAATAGTACTTGTTTGTATAGTATTTGTTTGTATTGTGTTTTTATTTTTAGTCCAAAATTTTCGAAAAAAAAAATTAAAAAATTAAAAAATTAATAAAAACAAAGGGCATATTTAAAGCTAGGTGATGTTTGTGTCTTCCTTCACTCACTACCTTTTTATAAGGAAAAGCTGTGGAGGCACCTAGATAATCATTCACTTGTAGCGTGTTGTGACAGACTAGTTTGGAGGACTCGTTGTTTATTCCTGACAACAAGCGATAAGAGCCTAAGGGGCTTGGGTATTTAAGTGAGCCTCGCTCCACCTTCCCTCTGGGGAATCTACAACGGGAAGTCCATTCGACAGTTAGTCACACACCATAAACTGAGCCTTTGATTAAACTTCTAAAACACATGTAAATATATATGACCAGTAGAAATGTTTTGTTGTTATGTTGACTAAAAATATGAAATTGGTAAGAAATAGCTGTGTAAGGAATTTCCACTCCTGAGACGTATTTCAAACCTAATTCAAAACAAGTTAATTTTTGTTTATTCACTTTTGAATTATTAAATCTGTAAATTCTCCATAAAACTGACTAAAATGAATCTTCATATACTTAGTTGACAGATATTAGCAACATACATGGTAACATACAGACATAAGCTAAAATTGAAAAGTTTGTAATATTCAGTGTTATAGTTTAATTGGAGAAAGCATATCAAAATAGTGAAGGAATAAAAAATAAAAAAAAAAAAAACATCTGAGATCCGAGTTATTAAGTCTGTAAGGGTATTTTAATACCTAATGCCCTAAAACCAACTGGTTTGGGAGTCATTGGCCCAAAGCTCGTTATATGGATCAAAAATGATGAAAAATTTATATATATTTATATATATCTGAAGTCTGAGTAATTAAGTCCTTAGGGGTGTCTTAACACCCGATGCCCTAAAGCCAACTGGTTTGGGAGTCACCGACCTAAAGCTCGCTACATAGATGGAAGATATTGTATATAAATAAAAAATAGAGAAAAAGCAAAGAAAAAATCAGAAAAATCAGAAAAATATTCCATTGCTACAAAAGGTGTGAAATCTACTAGAACTTTAGGACAAAAATATTACTCTCTTATCAACTACACTTATGACTGTTGTGGGCAAAAATGAGTTGTTTAATATTATGTTGACTGTGTATATGAAGAATGGTAAAAATAATCGGAGAATTTACTTATTCAGTAATTTAGAAAGAAACAAAACAATTAGTAACTTGGAGTAGAAGTTTCATCTAGTTAGTCACTATTTTCTTTATTCTCTTTTCTCTTGTCTTTTTGCTTTTGTGTGCATTAGTTTCACTATCTTTTTACTTTTGTAAAATGTTTGTGGGTATCATTGCTGTAAACCCTCACGAGACTACAACTCGTCCACTAGGGACACCTAGGGGTTTAAAGGCTTGTTGCATATGCTAAATGCAACCGTGATCCCTACGAAAGTGGCTTAGTTAAAATTTTATTTTCATATTATTTATTATTTTGCTCGAGGACTAGCAAAATGTTAGGTTTGGGGGTGTGATGAGTGGTATTTCTATCACTATTTCCCACTCATTTAAACTTAATATTTTGTATAGTTTCTTGAGTTTTGTGAATATTTTGATGTGTTTTGTGTTATTTTGCAGATAAATAAAGTTTCAGGACATTCTGGAGGTGTTTTGGGGCAAAATGGACAAAACTGGATAAAAAGGGCAAAATCGTCTTTTCAGCGTCGCGACGCTGAAGCCTTGCGCGTCGCGACGCCCAAATGCGCCGAATCTGCTAAAATGCACCGGGTCCACAAATCAGAATCTGAGAAAAGTTTGACTTTGCTAACGTGCGTCGTGCCACGTGTCACCATCACAACAGAGATGCTAAAATGCGCCGTGCCACGTGTCGAAATCCTATTGCTCGGACGGCCACCGCCCCACTTGTCGCCATGTCACATGCCACATCATCAGCCACGTCAGCAAGTCAACCGAGTCAACATGCCACGTCACCATCAGCCAATCACAGCGTGACACGTGTCAACATTTCATTCGTCCGACGGCCGCCGCCCCACGTGTCGCCACGTCGCCTTCCACATCATCAGCGTGACGCAAGCAATGACGTCATGAACAGTTGACACGTCAGCGTGATGCAAGCAATGACGTCATGAACAGTGCCACGTCATCGGATAAGATTCTGAGCCGACCAACCAGCGCGTGACACGTGTCGAACTGTACCAGCGTCGCGACGCTAGTGCAATTTGGGCGTCGCGACGCCGGACCCTTATCCGTGCCTATAAATAGAGTTCGAGATTTCATATCTCAGTGTACCATTCTCTCTCACTTCTTAGTTCTTTAAATTCAAGTTTTGTAATTACTTTTTAATAGTAATAATAATTTACTTTCTTTATTTTTCAGTTTTTACTATTCACTATGAGGAGGTAACTTCCTTATGCTAGGGTGAAAGGTAATTCTTTTACTATTGTTATTTAGATTAATCTCCCGTAAAAATAATATATTTACTATTTAAAATCTGATTAATAAAGGATACCGCCATATTGGTCGGTGATAATAAAATTACTATTCCGCCTTTATGGCTGGTTATTTTGGTTCCGCCTTTATGGCTGGTTATTTTGGTTCCGCCTTTATGGCTGGTTATTTTGGTTCCGCCTTTATGGCTGGTTATTTTGGACTTAAATTGACTTAATCAGGATACCGCCAGATTGGTCGGTTGATAATAAATCACAAGTTTATATATTATTTTACTGGGAGATATCTAAATAATTTATAGTAGAAGTTAATTCCTTTTACCTTAACATCTTTATTGTATTTTTACTTTTCAGTATTTATTTTACCGCAATTACTTTTCAGCAGTTTATGTCTTTTATTTTCAAGTTTTACCAGCCCTAGCTATGTGTCATAACTAAGTTAGTATCTATGGTTGTGATAAAATTCAATATCACGGGTTTATAAGGGTTAGATTATAATTTGGGTAATATAAAGAATTATTTATTGAGTCTTAATCTTAATGCTCTTTAATTAACTGGCCATGAATTAAATTGATTAGGTAAACTTAAAATGAACTAGACATAGAGATTTTAAGTTTAAGACCTTAGACTCAATAGCCCACGATCTTCCTTGAGGATAGATAACCCTTTCAATAGATTTCCTTACAGGATAGGAATATACCTGTCGGACGGGGGTAGCCATAATTGGAACTTAATCATAATGAATCTAGGTAATTTGGTTGACATAGACATATGGTTCAATTGGATTATACTAGGTATTTGTAATTGACCATCGGAAGATGCTTTTACATAAATTAGTGTTTCAGGTTAATAAAATCAATATATTACCCAACTATAAAATAACCACTTTATCTTTAAATAATATTGGAATAAATCACAACCCTAGATAGTTTTAATATTGAATTTTCTCAAAATCTACCTTCAAACAATTTTATTTTATTGTCTTTAAATTTAGAATCGTCGCTATTTCAAATCAAATTAAACAAACTGTTAGATACTAGTAATCATTTAACCTCATAAAATTAATAACTTAGGTATTAAGTCCTCGTGGGATCGATACTTTTTATACTACTTGAACGATACGTACGCTTGCGTTATACGTGTGTGTTTACGCCGGTCACCCACCCATGACTTAGAGATGGTAGCGATAACTTTCGCCTTGAAAATATAACGACATTACTTGTACGGTGAAAAGTTTGAGATTTTTACTGATCACAAAAGTCCCAAGTATATTCTGAGTCAAAAAGATCTTAATTTGAGGCAGATGCGATGGATTGAGTTATTGAAGGATTATGATTGTTTGATTCAGTATCATCCTGATAAGGCTAATGTGGTAGCTGATGCATTAAGCAGGAAATACATATGGAGTTTAGCTTATTTGCCAATTGAAAGGTGGATTACCAGCTAGACAGATACATAAATATATTTAAGATGGAATATGCTTTCAAGTTACAAATCAGGGAGCATTGCTGGCACATATTCAGGTTCGATCTATACTAGTGGATGAAATTAGAACTGTCCAGGAAATGGACATCAAAATCCAAAGGATTATAGATAAATTAAAGAAAGGTGTGAATGAGGAGTATTATGTAGACAATGAAAATCTCTTGAGAAAGCAAGGTAGAATTGTTGTTCCTCCAATTCCTGAGTTGAGACACTCGTTGTTAGAGAAAACCCACACCTCATCTTATACTATACATCATGGATTTACTAAGATGTACCATGATCTAAAATACCTCTATTGGTGGGATGGTATGAAAAGAGATGTAGTGGAGTTTGTTGCAAAATGCCTCACTTGTCAGCAAGTTAAAACGGAGCATCAGAGACCAGTATGGAAACTTCAAAGTTTGGAAGTTCCTGAATGGAAGTGGGAGAAGATTACTATGGATTTTACAGTTGGGTTTCCTCGTACTCGAAAGGGTATGATTCTATTTGGGTGATTATAGACAGGTTGATGAAATGCGCGTATTTTCTGCCCGTAAAAATTAATTATTCAGCAACTCAGTATGCTAGACTGTATTTGGATAAGATAATGTCATTGCATGGAATACCCATCTCAATAATCTCTGATCGCGGTTCTCAGTTTACATATAAGTTTTGGCAGTCATTTCAATAAGCCTTGGGTTCACAGTTACGTTTTAGTATGGCTTTTCACCCTCAAATGGATGGACAATCAGAACAAACCATTCAAAATCTGGAGGACATGTTACGAGCCTGTATGATAGATTTTGAAGGTATTTGGAACCAGCATTTGCCACTTATAGAGTTTGCTTATAACAACAACTACCAGTCAAGAATTCAGACGGCTCCTTTCGAAGCCTTGTATGGTCGAAAGTGTAGGTCCCCAGTGGGATGGTTTGAAACTGAGGAACAAAGTTTCTTGGACTTGATTTGGTACAAGATGCGGTGGAAAAGGTGAAATTGATTAGGGATAGGATGAAAATAGCTCAAAGTCACCAGAAAAGTTATGTGGATCGCCAGAGAAAAGATTTGGAGTTTTAAGTGGGTGACTCAATGTTCTTAAAGGTATCTCTTTTTAAAGGAGTTATGAGATTTGGTAAAAGATGAAAGCTTAGCCCTAGGTATATTGGGCCATTTCAGATACTTCGAAGAGTTGGAGGTAGAGCATATGAGTTAGCACTTCCACTAGTATGGATAAGATATATTCGGTGTTTCATATATCTATGCTACGGAAATACTTATACGATGAATCTCATGTTTTAGAACCTCAGACAATTGATATATGTCAAGATCTCTTCTATTTGGAACAGCCAATAGCTATAGTTGACAGAGAAATGATAAAATTGCGATCGGGGTGGATTACCTTGGTTAAGGTGGTTTGGTAGCACCACAAGGGTCAAGAGACGATGTGGGAACCATAAGCTTTAATGAAAGAACAATATCCGCATCTATTCGTAGAAAAAAATATGTATTATACTTCTAAACATTTTGATTCGAGGACGAATCATTTTAAGGGGGAAAAATTTATAATGACTCAAAATCTCATAACTGATTGGACTAGTAATTTGGCGTTAGGGAATAAAATTTTTCCTCGAGTGGTAGCGAATAAATTTTGAGATGACAAAACGGCCCGATTATAGTAGTAATGTTTATCAATGCTAAAACTTATTGTCATTTGTCAAACATTATTACCAAATGTCAAGAATATGTGTCATAAGTATAAAATGCAAGAAGTATATAAAGAAAGAAAAGGCCAATTTCCCCAACACATACGTTTCTTCTCTCTCTCTCATTCTTTATTCATCAAGCCAACTTTATAGCCAAGATTTCAGAATTTCCTCACCATTTCTACTCAAATTCAAGTGCTCCAAAGCCACATGCAAGCCTAGAAATGATGAAAGTAAGCTTAGGGAATTCTAATTGTGAAGAAATAATTTGATTCAAGGTGAGAAAGGTAAAACCCAAATCTTAAATTACTGAGCTTTGATGGTTTGATGCTTGAAGAATGTTATTGGCTTGAGTTTAATGATGAATTCATGGTTTTGAGTTAAGGAATTGGAGATTTGTAGAAGTCCCCAATTTTTAAAATCCCTAAATATAAAGCTAAGATGAGGGATTATAAATGGTTATGAGATGGTGTTAAGAGTGGAATTGATGATATGTTGTGTATTTGTTATGGTTGTAGCTTGTGTGGTGTTGAGGAAATGGTGTATGAAGGGAAGTTGAAAATCTTGGTCCTGGAAACGACCCAAGGTCGCGACACGCAATATTTACGTCACGACGCGTACTTGAAAATGGATTATGGTTTTGTTCTGGGCTGGGAGTGTCGGGATGTCGAGAGGGTAGTGTCGCGACGCATGAAACAGCGGAGACTTATTGGTTTAAATGTCGCGACATAAACAGAGGATGGGTACTGCCTCACCCATTTGGGTGAGTGTCGCGACGCTCAAAAGATACATCGCGACGCATGACACTTTTCCAAGAGATATTCATAATCATTCCAGTTTTATCCTAAGACGTTTGTGGCACTTTAAGGGCTTCGTATAGATGTGTAGACACATGATAAGTCATATCATAAGCATAAACATCAACCAATGATTACATATACTTTCCTTTTTATTACAAGGAAAACTAATGATTTCTTTGACATTAGATCAACGTCAAGCCACTCGGAGGTCACCTACGCCACATACTGCACCCGACTTGCCATAGCACTGTGAGTGGAGTACTTATTTCAGAATTTTTCATTGTGATTTCTGATATGATTTTGCAGATCGTTTATTTAATTGATTTTACTTGAAATGATGATTTCATGCGAATGAGATATATGATTTAAGCTTTGATAAAGCATGGTTTCAAATTTCTGCTTTGATGATGAAAATGATTTCAAATATATGATTTTATGATTTTGGAGGCATGGGGGAAAAACCCACCTCAGATGTAACTTGATACAGATATGGAATTGACGGAAATCGGTAACCAATCCGGATATAGACGTGTGCACACATGATACAGGACTAGGGATGATAGATGTCTCTAGATCTTGGGTATTGGGCTAGTGGATAGCGAGGCCCCTAGACTCGGATTTCAGAGACAGGTTGGTGGCACTGATAGCACCACTGTTTACTGGTTTAGTGGTTTGAGGGACGGCGATACGTAGCGCACTAAAACCACGGGATTATGTACAGTTTGATCGATGATATTTCTGATGATGCTACAGATGTTTTCATAAATGATTTATAAAAGTTTTGAAAGGAAAAACTATGGTTTATGTTTTAAGAATTCTAAAAGTCATTGCACTGATTATGAGTATTTCTAATACTGTTTGTTTTCTGGTTTTATAGCTCCACTCACTGAGTTCATTAGGACTCACCTCTCCTCCTCCAGATTTTCTTTGCAGAACTTTGTTACTGGTGAACCAAAGCTATCTTTTAGAGACATGGATCTGGGACATGATCAGCACTGCAGTCACTAGTTGTTTGGGTTCATCATATCACGTCTACAGTCATATAGAATGTATACTCTTTGGTTTTTGTGATGTATGGTCTATGTATATATGTGTTTGCACAGTAACTGAACTTTGTATGTGTTATGTTTAATGGTTCATACAGTTAATTTATTCTGTTATGAGTGTTATTAAAAGAATGGTTGATTTTCCTGTTTCAGTCAGAGGCTTAGGTGGCAGTGGAATCTGTCATCTGCCGGTAACAATCCCGAAATGGGGATGTTACATTCATGTTCCAAAAATTAACTCATTCACAGGAAGATGTTGAACTTTCTTCTATGGATGAAATTATATATAGACTTAATGAGTATTCACCCATTACTACGATTATAGGAGATGGATATTAAAAATAAAGATCATAATTCAAAGTGACAACATGGATACACCACAAATGATTTTACGGGTTATACAACCAATCATTCACTTGACACGAGGAAGCACAGCTCATATTACAGTTGGTATTTAGATTCTCATGCGAGGTCCAATTACAACATGTAAAGCACAAGACTCTCTTTCCGTTTTACTTCTAATAACACTTTCACCGCATTCACCAAATATTTCATGTAATTATGTGTGCTAACATTTAGGTAATTATTTATTGGGAAATGCTAACGAGTGCCCTAATGGTACTTTTTAAGAATTTATTTTAGGAAAGTTTTGATATATAAAAGAGAAAAAATAATTAATGTTTTGATAATTTTTTCCATTTTCCGTAAAAGTGATGTCAAAATTTTCATAAAATGAATTTCTTGATGAGTGCCCTAAGGGCACTATGTTAAGTTTTTCATAATCTTATATTACATATATTTTAATATTAATGATTGTTAAAATTCAGTTATATTTAAATTATTATCCGATAATTATTAGATCATTTAAGCATGTAGTTTCCATTCACCTTCCTATTCCCAAAATTAACTCATTCGCAGGAAGATGTTGAACCAATGAACCTTCCTCTATAGATGAAATCATATATAGACTAAATGAGCACCCATCTATTACTATAGTTATAAAAGATGAATATTAAAATAAAGAACATAATCCAAAGTGGCAACATGGGTATACCATAAAAGACATGAAATAAATATTGCCCAAATAATGAGAAACAAGAGAAAGAACAAAATGAAAATGAGAGAATATCTCATTAATTTCCTTATAAAATGAAAAATGTCTACATATATTTATAGTAATAATAAATCTAACTCAAATCATTAATTGTATTAGCAAATTCATTCACATAGAAATGACAAATATATTCATTAAATAAAATGCACCAAATATTACAAAGTTTCAAAGTATTCTCACAATCCTCTACATTGTTAAGTGGCAACACCACTAAAGTATCAAGTGAAAGCACCACACACAAGAATAAATAAAAATATATATTTGTACACATAAGACATTAACAAACCATACCAAACAAAGCAAAATCAATTTTCAATTAGGTAGGATCAGTTACCAATTTTTTTTTAATGTTATTATACTCTATCTCGAATCATTGACTTATTAAATATAGTAAAATCTAGTTATCTTTTTATGATTAACAAACGCAAGAAAAAAGAATCTGAATTGACTGTAAAGTCACCCCTATCTGCCACATTTACCAAGTATTCGGATAAAATTTGCAGAAGAAAAATAATTCATCTCATGTGGACCGCTATTTGATACCCTTGGGTCAAACATATAATTTTTATCAACAAACATGCAACTTAAATCATTAAACATGTAAATTCTATCAATAAACATAAAACTTTTCAAAACATGAAATTAGTTGCATGTTTATTGGTAGAGTCACACGTTTAATGGTTTAAGTTGCATATCCAGCGCTAAAAGTTGCATGTTTTGTACCCAATGATATTTGATACTCTTGGGTACCTTAGCATTGGCCTTGAAATAATGATGAAGATTTTTGAATTAGAATTTGTCATATCATCATATTAATTAATTGAAGCTTCACAGTTTAATCCAGAATGAAATTACATATAGATGGACCTTCTTAAGATAAAACCTAACTTTCAAGAAAGCTTTACCTAATGACCTTATGATTCTTTCTCTTATCCATAATTTAATTGAAAGAGATGGGCTAGCTACCACATTAATTGAACTGAACTAACACTAGATAGTCAATAACTTATTCTAATTCATTGATATTGGAGTATTAAAATAGAAATAATGATTATAAAATTTAAAATTTCTAATATTGAATATGAAATTTCAAGTTCATATATTAATTTCAATTTCAGTAGTAGAAATTTCAAATTCGGATTTAAATTCAATATCCCGATATTAGTCCTGTGGTACATTAGCAAAATCCAATCTTTCAAGTACTAGTTTGTAACTTTTTTTTCGGCTTTTTTCCCATTTCACATTTTGACTTAGCATTAAAAAAATAATAATAATTTCTCCAATATTTTCTAGTGTCATTTTCTCTTCTTAGTGTAATACATATTTGTATAAAAAGTTAACTTAACATACAACATTTAAATCAAAATTATTTCATTAATAAACAAAACTTTTCACTAATTTATAAGACATTTAAATAAAATTTCGGATTAAACGGGGGTGACTAGCGACTGTTTAGAATCAACTCTTAGTGGCTCCGCCACTGAGTTTGATGCTGAAATCTTGAAGTGGCAAAGGACATTGCAGCAGTAGAATTGTTCTTCAAACTTTTAATGATGGATCAATCATTTCCACCATTTTTTCTCTGCTAGTTAATCTTGGAAGAGCCTGCAAAAATATTGCATTCAAAGAAAAAAAAAAAAACTGTTTTCGTAATTTGAACCTGTAACCTAATACTCAAATTTCATGATAGCTAAATTTGTAATAATGGAATTCAATGCGTTTTTTTAACTCAGGTTTTGAAAGAAATCACGATTAGTAATCACAATTTCTTATTACCAAACACTTAAAAAATATATTTTGACCAAAACATAATTTTATCATCTTACAACTGGTCAAACCATAAAAACAAATAGAGTCAAATATCAATGGGGTGTGTAAATGTTTGCCGAGGTTACCATGAGGACAGTGAATAGTTAGTTGAAATCTCAAAATTTAGTTCAAAATAAGAATCGATAGGACCCTATTTTAAGAACTCGTGTAAGTACCCAAAATCATTAATGTTAAGCATGATAGATGATGGAGGATCACACACACTCACTCTGGAGCAAGATATCCAGTGGTCCCCACTACGCGTGTTGAAATCTGACCGTTGATCTTATCATCAGAAACCATCTTGGCCAATCCAAAATCAGTCAATTTGGCTCTGAAGTTCTGATCAAGTAGAACACTGGAGGACTTGAAATCACGGTGGATCACAGGTGGTATTGCTTGCTCATGAAGGAACTCAAGGGCCCTAGCACAATCAAGGGCCATGATCAATCGAGTCCCCCAATCCAACGGCTGATATTGGTTGCTGAGGTGGTGATGAAGATGTTTTTGGAGGGTACCATTAGGCATGTATTGAGAAATTAGAAGCCTGTGATTTTGGTCAGCACAATAGCCAAGTAGCTCCACCAAGTATGGAGAATGCAAGCGGCTTAACAAATCAACCTAAAATTCTAAAACATGTTATTCGTCTTTTTAAAACTGACTGGTAAATATTTTGGACTTGAATGGTTTATTCTCTCTCAGATTCACTATATGCATCTCATTTGGGCCATATCGGCCCTCTAATGTAAAAAGTATGTGACTTACCCTGATCAGTGTTATGAAACTTCTGAAAGCACGGGGCACAAATCCCGGAGATTAATCGAACGCGCGTAAATGGACCCGAACACCCCGATTACTTAAAAAAAAAAAAAAAACTGACCCATGTGCAAGTTTGAGTACAAACCTAGTAAAATTTTCAAGTTAGAACTTCAACATGTTATAAATTAAGGACGGAGTTAAAAGATAAGTAAGAAGTGGATTTTAATTTATTTTATATATTTTTTTTTAGAGTTTTGGAGTTCATCTTTTGTGTCTTTTAACTCCACCTGGATGTTAATAACATGCGGATATTTGTATAAGAATAATTATGTATAAATCTTAAGTTATTGAGAAAACCGGCCGTTAAAATAAATTGGTAACTAGAGTGAGAGATAAGAGATTCTAAGTTAACTCTATTATTAATTGATTAATCAACGTGATAAGAAATTACAAAATTAAAACTAATATATGAGTAACATTTAAAAAATATGTGATAAACAAGTCTTTTCCCACTCAGAAACAAACAAAACATTCATATTATCATATAAATTTAAAAGATCATCTTTAATATTTACATGAAATCTTTCACTGTCAAGTACAGAAAGTGATATGATTTATATTATCATATAAATTTAAAAGATCATCTTTAATATTTACATGAAATCTTTCACTGTCAAGTACAGAAAGTGATATGATTTACCGTATCATATTAGGCACAAAATAACAGTTATTAAGTGCAATATTACATTCATCTGAGAGTATCAAACACAAAAGTCCTACTGCTTTAACTTGTAGAGAATCTACATTCCCTACTCGCAGTTGGATCTTTCCCGGCTTTAATCTTATAGTTTCCCTCAGATCCTGAAACGAATTGCAGATATGAGAAGGACAAGCGGTGTCTAACACCCAAGTCGAACTAGAATCAAAAGCAAGTGTAATGTCAATAATAGGAAAACAAATACATGAGAGCGCTATCTTCAAAGAAGCTAAATATTTTGGACAGTTGCGTATCCAATGTCCAAGCATGTCGCAGTGGAAACATTTTCCTTTTGCAACATCTGTTTTCACCTTTGGTTTAGAAACCGCTGCGGAAACAACCTTTGAACCTTTACCTTTAACTTTCTTCTTCTTTTATTGTTTCTTCCCAACCGGCTTTTGAGAAGCCCGAGAAGGTCCAGAAGAAGAAGCACCAGTGATCATGAATATAGAACTATTCTTATCCATGTCTTATTGAGCTGTCAGCAAGATATTGTGCAACTCAGAATAGGTGGGAGACATCTTATGCATGTTAAAGTTAACGATAAAGTCCTTGAAAGACATAGGAAGATATGCGAGAATCACACTATTCCCGAGGTGATTGTCAATAGGAATATCCATCCTTTCAAGCTCTTCGATACAGTCTATTAGCTTCATCACATGTGGGCTAACAGGTTTTCCCTCAGGGAGGAAAGTATGAAAAAGCTCTACACAGCCACCCTATACATCTCTACCTGAGGTCGATCACTGAATAGTTCCTTCAAATGCAACAAGATGGATCCAGAATCAAGCATCGACATGTACTTCCTCAGTAATTCTGGTACCATTGATCCCAAGATGTATGACCGGACTTTCCGATCATCATCCTTCCATCTTTTGAACGTCTCACGTTCTTCATCTAAAGCATCATCTGAAACCCTTGCGAGCATTGGACGATCTAGAACATTTTCAAGTTGCTCCGCTTGACAGAGAATCCGGAGATTCATGAGCCAAACATTATAATTAACAGCACCCTGGAGCTTATGCGTATCAAGTATACGCGAAAGCGGGTTCGAAACAGACATTCTGTCTACACAAGGAAAAACAAAAATAAGCGGAAAATTAATATTTAAATATCATGATAAAACACTAAATAGAATATGGATTTACTTTTTCTATAAAGTGCCCTCGTATTATTTTACATATTATTGATAATCTCTACAAACAAGAATACAGAAATTTAACTCTTAAATCTCACAATGCAAAGTAGATCCTTCTTGACATTTACGCAAATCTCACGCTTTAGCAATATTGACCTTTGTAAATTCGAGAAGGTAGACAACTATTGTCAATTGCATCTCATGCAACTTTTACATTCGGTCATAAATCGAATCTCATCCTCACGCTTTAGCAATATTGGATAGTTCAATTTTTAGATCAACTTGCCTATTGCCGAAAGTAAGATACTAATATTAACCTCACGCTTTAGCAATATTGGATAATACTTTCTCTTAAATTCGACTAATCTCATGCTTAACCGGAATAGTACAAAACATTATAACCAATCCCTCACGCTTTAGCAATATTGGGAATAATCACAATGGTTTCACTAACATCGTATAGACAAGCCGGACCATGTCATATTTTTCAACTAAAATAATAACACTTATGATCTAGAGTATAGATTTTTCCAAAGTCAAATGCATACAAATATATAAAATGTATGCATGTCCAAAAATGCCTAAAACATGTAATTCACAATTAAATGTATGCATGAGCATTTTATAACATTGAGAAAAATTGTAAGGAACATGAACAATTAGAAGCACGTATCGCTCTAATACCACTTGTTGAGTGAGGAACAGATAAGCTGTGCGCAGCGGAATCCGCCCGAGATCAAATCCCGAGCGAATAATTTTTTTTTTTTCGGCAATTACAATAATAGTGAATAAAATTTTTAATCACAAATTTAAAAATTCCAATGCACTAAAAAAAAAAACATTACCAATTTTTATGCATTAAAATAATTACCATAAGCTCAATTAAAAATTTTACAAACTTTAGTTAATTTACCAACTCTTGACAAATTAAAAATAAGCATCCATATTATTTTCAATACTTGAAAAATAATCCAAGCATACAAAATAATTTTCCAACACTTGAAAAATTAATTCAAGCTTACAAAATTAATATATCAATTATATACCAATTTTTATATACTTGAATGCTTCAATTCCTCACATACATGCTTCCAATTAATCCAATAAATCCACCACAATTTTCTCAACAATTAACATCAACAAATTGAATAATAAATTTACAAATTAAATTTACCAACAATTACTTTCAATCCTTGCCAATTTGTGAAGAGTTGCATCCAAGCTTTTCCAAGTCAAGCTCCTCAATGAACAAATTTTGGTGATCAAAAGGTGGTTTGATCACTCAAGAGTGGCAACAAGATTTTCCCCAAAATTTAACTCTTAAACCCTAGGAAAAATCCAAGTTTAAGAACACAAATTAACCCTCAACCCTTTGGGATTAATTCCGTAGACTTGATTATTTATATGGGTGATTTTTGGGTGAGATTTTGGCTTGATTTTGGGAAGCAAAAATTCAATTATTTCTCTTGTTTGGTCGGCAGAAACCAGAGAAGCAAAAGAAGGTTAAATTCATTTTCCTTGTTCTTTCTAGTTTCTACAGGTTCGGCAGGCTTGCAGAGAGAAGAAAAGCAAAACAATTACCTTTGGAGTTTTTTCTTTATTTATTTCCTTTGGAGTTTTATCATAATTTTATTTATTTGCTTTAGTTATAATCAATTCAACCAAAAATCACAATTCCATTTCAATTAAATACTCGTAAGTATTTACTATCAATAATTAATAACGTAGGTTATAAGTGCTTGTGGGATCGGTAATTTTTTATACTACTTGAGCGATCATGCGTCTGCGTAACGTGTGGAAATCACGATCAATGAGAGTTAAGATCATGACAGGATTCTAATACTTATATATGGAATTAAAGACACCCACAAGTTCAAGTTAGTGTTTGGTTCATGAGAAAATGAAGGAAAATAGAGTAGATTATTGAATTATTATATAAGTATCGTGGTACAAACTATTATTGTTACATTTTGTCAATTTTTTTTTTTTAAAAAAAAAATCAGAGAATATTATTGTTGAAATTTAAATAGTAGTGATTGTCTCTATATTGCAATAATTTTGATTTGGCTTTGGCTTTGGCTTCCTTTCAATTATTTATTTTTGTAAAACCTCAAGTATGAATTTTTTAGAAATTGCTCTTTCAAGAATCTTTCTTCTATGATATTGAAATCCAACTATTTTGTTATTTTCTTTTGCTATCAACTTTTATAATGAAGTGTTCACGACAGGAGCGGAGGGTAACGAGGGTCCTCAAGACTAAAAATAGATTATTTTTTCTCATTTTTAGTCTTTAATTTTAATAATAATGTTATGATTTGACATTTTAATTATTATTTATTATTAGTTGGCCACTATAGAATTTTATATCTAGAAAGTTCAGTTAATTAATAAACTATATATACAAGTGACTGTGAGTAAATTTTATTGTAATCACAAATCACTTTAGTTTATGCTTAAATATGTACCAACAACATTTTTTTTCAGATGTGAAAAAAATGGAAACAAATATATTATTCAACTTTATACCTTCAAATTTATTCAAATAGACCCGATAAAAATTTTAGTTCAAAATCAAAACTAAACCGGAAGGAACCTTTCAGTTCTGATTCCTTTCGGTTCGGCTAAGGTTCTCGCCCCAGCTGAATCGAAGGAATCAGACGGTTCCAATCAGAATCGTTGAAATCATCTGATTCCTAAATAAGAACTGGAACCTTATGTTCCACGATTTCAACAGGAACCATAACAGTTCGGTTGGAATTGTTCTTGCTACATTTGAGTACTAGTTGGCGGGCAACAAATTAATTTTTTTATTTGTTTTTAATTTTTTATATTTTATGTTAAATCTCTAAATTACACACAATAATATTAATAAAACGACTAATTTTATGATTAATTTATGTATCACAAAGTTAACTCAAAAATCTATAAATATGAGTCATATTTTATAAACACCAACAATTCCTCAATTCTCTCATTCTCAATTCTCAATTCTCTCAATTGTTCTGATATTTGCAGGTTCGCTTTATCAAGTAGAGGTATAAGTTCTTAAATTTATTTAAATACTATGATGCTAAAAATAGAAAAGAATTTGCTAAATTTACTTGATAATACATATTTCCTTAAGTTTTGATGAAAAATCACTTTTACAGATTACGGTCGAAATGTTTTAAATCCTACTGCCTATAAAATGCTTAGAAATATTACAAAATGATAAATTATTAAATTATGTAAAGATGGTAAAATTATTTTAAATGAATTATTGAAAGATATCAAATGTCGTATTTCTATTTGTTATGGTATTTTGAGTGACCAATGGAAAACACACTCATACATGAGTGTGACATGTCATTGGCTTAATGCATCATGGACATACAAAAATGACTTATTGTATTTAGAATTTTTGACGGACAACATACTGCGCATAATATAATTTTTGATAATATGGTTTATTAGGTAAAATTTTAACGATTGATTTTGACAATGCATCTGCAAATAATGTATCAATTAGAGAATTAAAATAAATATGCCAACCAAATTTGGGGAGCTAATTTTTTCATGTTCATTACACATGTCATGTCCTTAATTTACGTGTTTAAGATGGTTTGACTTATTTACAATGTCACATTGATCTTATTAAGAATGCAATTAATTGTATTTGATCATATTCTCATGTTATGAGAGAATGAACCAAATTTTGTAATTAAATTATATTAAACTAATTAAATTTTCACGAGATGTTTCAACTTTTTGGAATTTAACTTATTTTCCTTTAACTCGATCTTTTGCTTATAACGATGCATTAGGTAGTTTTTTCGCAACATGGTCAACATATAACACTTTATCTTAGTCAATGAGATGAAATTTTAGAAATTTTAAAAGTTTTTAATGATGCAACGATAGTGTTTATTATCCAACATCAAATTTATTTATTGTTGAATAGTTGAATATTATTGGTACTGTAAATGAGCTTGCTACTAATGAAAATGTGAATGATCTTATTTTATTTGAAGTTATTTCTATAATGAAGAGAAAATGGTTGATATATTTTGAAAATATTTCATTACTTTATCTTATTGTTATAGTTTTTTATCCTATATTTAAATAGAAATTTTGAATAATGGCTTACAAACATATTATGAATTTTCAGGATCAGATAATGAAATTAATATTAGAAAAATAATAGATGAAGTAAAAAATGATTTAATAAATTTATTTAATGATTATGTCAATATATACAACTTGCAATCAGTAGGACAATCTATTAACGAACCCTTACCACCATCTTCAATACTTAACATGTGTGATCGTTAGTTACCATAACGAAATAGAAAACATAAGGAAACCACGACTAACAATCCGAAATTAGATAATTATTTATCAATAAATTTCGAGTTTTCTACTGAATATTTTATAGGTACAAATTTTCAAGTACTTGATTGGTGGAACCGACATCAAAATATATATCATGTTTTATCGATTATTGCTAAAGAGGTGATGACAACACATGTTTCCACCGTTGCGGTTGAACAAGCCTTTAGCTTAAAAGATAATATTTTGGAAGCAAGATGATTTTCATTACATCCAAGCACCTTAGAAACAACAACATGTGTCGATGATTGAACCCGAGCTGATCTAAAACAACAAGAAGATGTCCCCGATGATTTTGAAAGCAGAACATGAGCTGAAGGATCAACAATGAGTAAATAATTGTAATGAGATTAACTATCTAAAAAATGAAATGAAACTAAGTGAGTTTTGATTCCTCTTACCCAAAATATATAGAGACAACTTAAGTTTTTATAAAATTTTAGTTCAAGTTCTTTATTTTATTTTTAATTTAATTTAAAAATTCAAATTAATAATTCTTTATTATATTTATTTTGTAATAATATCCCATACTTTTTTTAAAAATAATTTTCAATTTTTAAAATTATTTTTTTAAAAAATAAAATAAATTTGATTGGAAATTTTTGGTCTAGTTCGATCTGGTTAACGGTTCCACAAGAGTAGAACCGTTAACCAGTGGCGTATCCAGAAAATCAAATCAGTGGGGGCAAAGTTATGAAAAATAAATATAAATAAAAAAAACATACAAAATATTTATATCTATATTATATGTGAATATTTTACACATTACAATTGTCCACGACGTGGTTTCATATTTTGAAAACCATGAATGATAGTTTCATTATCAATGCTCCTAAATACATCTTTTTCTATATATGTAACTAAAATTTCATTCATCCATTGATCTCCCATCCTGTTGCGTAGTCTAGTCTTCACAACATTCATAGCTGAAAATACTCTCTCCACAGCTAATGTTAAAAGTAAGTAAACTAACGGGTATACCTTATCCTTTTTAGTTTGAACCAACATTGCTGCAAGATCACCAATCTCATTCAATTTCGAAAACTCAATACTAGAACGCATATCCATAATGTAAGTATCAAGTTGACCATCTAGTACGAGGAGTTCTATTGAAGAGAAATCTGTGGGATAAAATTGAGCAAGACGAACTAGATTTTGTTTATTGAATGAGGAGAATGAATTGCATGGACTAAGAGAAGCTAAACAAAGAAGCAATTCAGTGTTTGTCTCATTGAAACGGTTGTTAAGCTCTTGAAGTTGGGCATCTAAAACCACATAAAATAATTCAACCCGATAATGATGCAAGTTGGTAGTTTTTTGCGCTTTACGCCTTGAACGACCTCGAATAATAAACATGTCATTCATATTAGGCACATGAATGTTATATGCATCACAAAAAGAGATAACTTGACTTAATAAATAATCCCATCCACTCTCCCTCATCATTTGCAAGCTATCTTTACACAATCTAACTAGCTTCATGGCATTCACAATATCTTGATCTTTTCTTTGCAATGCTAATGACAATTCATTTTTCAATGATAATATATTTTTCATCAAATATAACCCAAATATAAATTCAAATGATTGCATTGAATCTAAGAGATTACTTGCCTCACATCTTTGTTCACGAGTTGCTCCATCTTCGACAATCATCTCAAGGACATCAATTATGGATTGAAACATAGTAATGATACTAAGTAAAGTGCCATAGTGTGAACCCCAACGTGTATCACCAAACTGCTTCAAGTTAGTCTCTTGATTTTGCCCTTGCCCACTTGAAATTTCATCATTAGAAATTGCCTTTACAATTGTTAAAGCTTGTTTCTCTCTAAGAACATCGCGACACTTACATGAGCCTCCAACAACATTCACCACATTAGCAATTATATTGAATTTCGATTGAATTTCAACATTATTTTTTGCCACGGCCATAAGAGCTAATTGGAGTTGGTGAGCAAAACAATGAACATAATAAGCACATACATTCTCTTTTAAAATAAGTGTCTTGAGACCATTCAATTCACCTTGCATATTACTAGCCCCATCATATCCTTGCCCACGTAATCTAGAAATATTCAATTCATGTTTTGAAAATAAGTTGTCAATTGCTTCCTTCAGTGACAAAGCGGTGGTACTAGTAACATGCTCGATACCAATGAAACATTCCACTACATGCCCACTTTTGTTCACATACCGTAAAACAATAGCCAATTGCTCCTTTGTTGATACATCACGAGATTCATCAATTAAAACTGAAAAGAATGCTTCACCCATATCTTGAAGAATGACCTTTGTTGTTTCAATTGAAGCCACATGCACAATTTCTTTTTGTATACTCGGTGATGTCAATAAGTCATTTTGTGGAGCATTGTGGAAAGTTACAGCTCTAACATCATCATTGTGACTAGCTAGAAACTTTAAAAGCTCAAGAAAATTACCTCGATTAGTTGAATTATTTGATTCATCATGCCCACGAAAAGCAAGTCCTTGTTGCAAAAGGAAACGAACACACTCAACTGTTGCATTCAACCTTATACGGTATGCATATCGATCTTGATCTGAATGCTTATCAAAGAAAGTTTGGATGTGTTGGTTTTGTCTCAACAATGCATCACATTTAAGCATTGCATAGTTATGATCACTTTTAGGACCTCCAACATGCATTATTAATCTTTATTTCTTCTTCCAATTCCTAAAGCCATCACCAACAAAAGTTTCTCCTCCTCCTTGATCACCATTTTCCGGTTTGAAAAGATAGCAATAAAGACAATATAATGCATCTTTACTAATACTATATTCCAACCAATTAATATGATCATCATACCAAGACTTCACAAATCTTCTCTCATATTTTCCAAATTTTCTAGTAGGAAAATCATAATTTCTTGGTTGACAAGGACCCTTGCATAGATATGCTCTTCGAACTTGATCTTGAATATTTGGATGGTAATCTAAAATTCGAGGTCGAAGACCGGGATCCATAGGAAGATTTGACAAAATAGTTTCTACATCGTTTTCTTTGGAAACATCAATAATTCTCTCCAAAGAAGACACTTTTTCTTTTGAACAATCATCAACTCTTTGTAATTTATTGGAAGAATTTGAAATTTTTCCCGTTAAACTATCATCGGCTGATGATGAAAGTTTTGAGACTTTCTTAAAATATTTCTCCATAACTGTTTCAAAATTAAATTTGTAGTCTATTAGAAAAAAATGATATAAAAATAAAACATTAATTGATCTAATATAAACAATTCAGTGAATAAATTTATATAACATTATATCCATAACATAAATGTAATTGAAGAAAATATCTATAAAACCAAACCTAAGCTTAAAATATTTGTCTAATGAATTAATGTTTTAAACAAATTCAAGGCTATTTAGTAATTGCAATCAAAATTTCGATCAAAATTTATAATTTTCATAAAAAAAAAGGATCACAGTGGCAGAGAAATATTAAAAAAAGGACAACATTACATAAGCTGCCAAATTTACTATGTTTTTTGAACTTGAAGGTCAATTGTAAACTAAAACCCATTAAATTTGAAAAATTCCAAAACCCATTTTTTTGTTTTATATGAAGATGTCAATCTTTACCTTTATTTTCTCGCTTACTGTCTGAATTGGAGTGTTGGTGTTGCTTGCAAGAGGGTTGTTCTTGCTCCCTTGCCAAGTTGTGTTGCTGATTTGCTTCCTGGAGTTGCTGAGTCGCTGACGAGTGATGCCTGATTTGTTTGATGCTTCCTGATCTTGCAACTTGTAAGAGTGGGTTGTAATTTATTTTTGATTGGAATTCTTAAATTCTTAAATTCAATTTCAGGTCTTGGGCTTGTGGGCTGAATTTTTAAACTCAGCTGAGATGCTCTACAAATGTGAATATGTGATCCAGGGATATTTCACTCAGCTAATACAAGAAGAAGCTGAATCGAGCAACAACCGGAAATCATTTCAATCTTGGGCCTGTGGGCTGAAATTTTTTTAAAAAAATTCTTGAATTTTTGGTAGTTGCCCCCACTGGCCCCTTAATGCCTCCGCCCCTGCCGTTAACCGTTCGGTTCGATTTCAATTTAGAACTGAACCAAATCGGTGGCTGAGTATACATTCAGATTTCAATCATATTTATAATCAAACAACACCTCTTTATTCCATTAAAAAAAACACCACTAGAGGTGAACACAATTTCGGGTCAAACCGTGAACCGCATCGAACCGCACCGCACCGAACCGAACCGAACCGCGCGGTTTGAAAAAATATAAAAATGATTTTGAACCGCACCGAATCGAACCGCAAATTTCGGGTCGGTGTGCGGTTTTGACCCATGTCAAACCGCGAACCGCCCAAACCGCATATTTTGACTCGAACCGCCTAAACCGCCGACCCGCGTACAAATTAAATATTATTTTATATTTTTCTTCTTCTTTAACTATGAAAATTAATATATTTAATGATCATATAACAATATGTAATGAATAAATGAAAATTATGTAATATTTTCTTTAATTATAATGTGAAAATACACAAATTTTTCTTAAAAAATTATAATCCAAACCGCCGACCCGAATCGCCCAAACCGCTAACCCGAACCGCCACAGTTTTCCTTATCAAATTTGCGGTTTCGTTTTCTAATTTCCCAAACCGCCAACCCGCGCGGTTTGAAGTAAAAAACGAAAAAACCGCCCCGAACTGCACCGCGAACACCCCTAAACACCACCTATCTACATATAAAAATATTAGTTTAGAAATGTTTTTGTTTTTTAAATAAATAAGTATGATGCAAATCGTAAATCTTTTACTGAATATTATGATGAAGAATTTAAACTCACACATGGACTGACATAGTTATCCATGTGCCATAACAATGATGTAATCATGTAAAAGCGTGTTATAATTAAGGCAAAAATGCAAAAGTGACCCTCTAACTTTCATGTTTTTTCATTTAAGTTCGTTAACTTTCAGTTTTGTCAATTCAGTCCTCTAACTTTCAATTTTTATCAATTCAAGGCTCTGTTATAAATTCATCACTGTTGCCGTTACAAATAACGGCAACAGCAAAGTAAACGTATTTTACCTGTTATTTAATTAATACCCTCAATTAGAAAATATAGGCAGACAGAGGAAGATAAAGCAAAGTAAACGTACTGTGCTTGCATCTTCGAGCTATTTTTTTGTTAAAAACACATATCTCAAGTTCAATATAACTTTTTGTAAAAAAATTATAAAAATTATAAGTAGTGTGGAAAATAATTATACGCAACTTATTTAGCAAAAACTTAATGGTTAGACATTACAATACAGGTGATTGCACAGAATCAAAAGTATTGGTTGTCATCAAATGTAATGTCAAATCATCTGAGAATGCCATCATGCCACTCAAAAGATGGAGAAAATCTACCATACAACGGAGGTAGATTTTAGTAAATGACATCAAATGTGATACCGCATTGTATGGTAGATTTTCTCCATCTTTTGATTCGATGGAGAATAACACAATCGAATCATTCGATTCGAGTCTAAATATAGTAAGCAAAACATTTGATTATCTTAATCTCTTATAAAAACACATATCTTCGTTAGTAGCACTAGTTATAATTTTTATGATTTTTTGACAAAAAATTATATTGAACTTGGAATATGTGTTTTTGACAAAAAAAAAATAACTCGAAGATGCAAACAGAGTACGTTAACTCTGCTTTAGCTTTATCTGTCTTCCTATATTTTCTAATTGAGGGTATTAATTAAATAACAGGCAAAGTACGTTTACTTTGATGTTGCCGTTATTTGTAACGGCAACAGTGATGAATTTATAACGGAACATTGAATTGACAAAAATTGAAAGTTAGAGGACTTAATTGACAAAACTGAAAGTTAACGGACTTAAATGAAAAAACATGAAAATTAGAGGGTCATTTTTATATTTTTGCCTATAATTAACTAACTAATTAAGAAAATGGAATCTTGTTTAACAATAAAATATATAACTATATTTGTGCTTTATAATATAAATTTTGAAAGCATTTTCGAAGCGGGTAAACACTAAAATACACATATTATTTTAAGGATGAATTGCATTAAGAGAGTAAAGACTGATAATATATCCTCACAAATGACAAAATTATAAGATCGAATTTCAGTTCCAGTAAATCACTTAGCAAAAACCTGAAATTTAAGCATAGAAATTATATCTTCTCCGTAGAAAAATAATTTCACACCTAAAATATATCAAGATATAATGAGAATTATGAGACTCAACTAATTTTCTTATCTCCATATAGAATTTTATCTAGAAGCAGATCAATAGAATACATGGAAAATAATATAGAGATTTTTATTTGATTTTCACTTCCAAACTTAAATGAACAAGTTGAAGCTTATTTCAAATATATGGGAAAAAAAAATCACATAAATATATTCACAGGAAGCCTCAAAAAGAGGGATTTTAATTTATTTATTTTTATTGAAACTTGGCATATTATATTACAAATGTAAAGTTTGAAATTAGGTTAAAAAAAAAGTGACGAAGCCAGTACTGCAGTTAGTACAAAGCAATGCATATCTACAACCTTGTCCCTTACTGACTAAAAAAATATCTACTTCTTGTTCATCCATATTTTGGTTTCATTTCAGAATCAAATCAAATCGTCCGGTTCTATAGTTTCAATTTTTGAAATCGTAAAATCGGAAAAATCAGTTCGATTTCTATTCGGTTACTTATTTTTTAGGGAAAAAATAAAAAAAAGTTGATTTGATTTCAGTTCTAAATCGAATCAAATCAGAACCGAAACTTATATAGAGCAATAATCGAATCAAAATAAATTTCGATTCGGTTATAATTTTGAAACCAAAATGAAACTATAATTTTCTAATTCTATCTGATTCGATTTCGATTCCGAACCGGAACAGTACCGTATCTCATGGAAACACACTCTCTCTCTCTCTTTGTACTATTATAAATAAAAATCAGATAACTTTAATCAGAAACAGATCACAAGCAAACACTCTGAATTCAAAACAGAGGAAACAAAGCTTAGCTGCCCAAAAAGATAAGTCTTAAATGCTCACCACTCACCGCCTTTAACTCTCTGCAAGTACTAGTACTTTCTTGTAACAAGCAACAACACCACTACAATTTTTTTCTCTTCTAAAAGTTCTATTTACACAATGAATAAGCAAGATTTCATGAAGCTACAGGTAATTAAAAAGTGGGAATTTATTTATTTTGAAGTAATATGGTTCTTGTTAATTTATTTTTCTTGACTTATTTGAGTAGGGTTTCTGTAATTTCTCCTTATTTTAATATTTTGTCCTTCATGTAATTAACAATTTGTTTTTTTAATTGTCTGTGGTTGCTTTTGTAGCAGTCTTGTGTTCTCAGAGTTCATGTAGACTGTGATGGCTGTAAACAAAAAGTAAAGAAAGTTTTGCAGAAAATTGATGGTATAAATTTTTATATATATATATATCTCTCTCTCTGTTGAATAATTTTCAGTTTTGTTTTATTTTTAATAATTTTTTGGGGTTTAGTATTTAAATTTAATACACGATTAAGATTCAGTTACATTTAAATTATCCGATAATTATTATTTGGTTTTGTTTGTGTAGGGGTGTATTCTACAAATGTAGATGTAGAGCAAGGGAAGGTGACAGTAACAGGAGATGTGGATCCAGCCATTCTCATAAGGAAGCTTGAGAAATTAGGAAAGCATGCAGAGCTATGGGGGCCTCAAAAGGGCTCTAACAATTACCAAAACATTCTCAATAACCAGTTCAAGAACATGATGGGTTTTGAGAATGGTAAAGGAGGTGGTGGTGGTGGTGGCAAAGACAACAAAAAATCTCAAAAGGGTGGAGGAAATAATAACCAGATGAATCAATTTCCAAAAGGTGGCCACCAAAAGCAGCAATTCAAAGGTGGCTCTAAGGATATGATGAAGATGGCTCACAATAAAGACTTTGATGATGGGGAGTTTGATGATGATGATGATGATGATTTTGATGAGGAGGAGGAGTTTGGTCATGGGCATCATTTGCCTAACAAGAATAATGGAAAAGGGCTACATGGGACTCATGGTATGATGATGATGATGAATGGGCCTATGATGGATGTGAAGAAGGGAGGTGGTGTTATTGATATACCATTTGAAATGAAAGATGGCAAGAATGGCAAGGATGGAAAGAAAGGAGGGAAGAAGAATGGAGGTAGCAAGAAAGACAAAAATGGTGGTGGGTTTTTTGGATTTGGTAAAAAGAAAGGGGGTGAAGGTAAAAATAGTGGTGGTGGTGGTGGTTGGTTACTAGGTTTTGGTAAAAAGAGTAAAGATGGTGGGGATAGTGGTAACAAGAAGGTCAAGAATGGCAGTAAAGCAGGTGGGAAAAATAAAGGCAATGGGGGTCCCAAAAAAGGTAGAGGCAATAATGATTATGATGTGCCTAATCATGGAGGTAAAGGAGGCAAGGCTAATAATGGTGGCAAGAATATGGGCCAGATGGGTAACTATCCAATGGGCCAAATGGGTAACTATCCAATGGCCAATTACCCAATTGGGCAAATGGGTGGTTTTCCGGCGGTGCAAGGACTATCGGAGCCGGCAGTAATGAATGGTGGATACTACCAGGGGATGGGGCCTTACAATCAACAATATATGGATATGATGATGATGATGAATCAACAGCGGATGAATGGAAATGAGATGTATCATCCCATGATGTATGCAATGCAGCATCCACCGGTCAACTATGGAGCACCGGTGCCGATGCCGGTGCCGGTGCCGGCTGCTTCTGATGATTACACTCACGACTTCAGTGATGAAAATGCTGATAGTTGTAGTATCATGTAAAATGTTTTAGGTAAATAAATTAGTTGTCTTTTGGTTTTATTTTGGTTTTCTCCCATGGGAGTTGTAGTATTTTGTTTATATAGCAACTAGCATAGAGCCCGTGCAATGTCCGGGTTTTTTTTTGGAGTTCGAAGATTTGTGGGGTTTTTTTTTAGTAGTTCATGTCATTTACAGTTAAATGTCATTTTTAGGGTGTGTTATTATCAAATGGAAGTGTCTATTATTGTGTTGGATAGTAAGATTTGTAAACGGGTGTTTGCGGTGCGTTTCAGATCGGTTTTTTTTAGGTTGACGGTTTAGGAAATTAGATATCGAAATCGCAAATTTGATAAGGAAAATTGTAGCGGTTCGAGTTGGCGGTTCAGCGGTGTGTGAGATTAGAGTCGATTAGAAATTTTTTAAAGAAAATTTTGTGTTTTTCACATAATAATTGAAGAGAAAAAATACATAATTTTTATTTATACATTTCATATTGTAATATGATCATTTAATATCTTAAATTTTATGGTTAAAGAAGAAAAAATTTTATGGTTAAAGAAGAAAAATATAAAATAATGTCTAATTTGAATGCGGGTTGGTGGTTTGGGTCGCGGGTCGGGTCAAAATTTATTGTTTGGGCGGTTCGGATGGTAGTTTGGATCAAAATTATGTACCGACTCAAAATTTACGGTTCGATTCACGTTGACTCGAAATCATTTTATATATTTTTCCAAACCGCGCGGTTCGGTCTGGGTCGATGAGGTTCGGATCGGATTGGATTGTGATTTGAACCGAAACCCGGGTATAGGTATTGTGTAAATGAATGTTATAAGTTGTAGGACAGCAACAATAGTTTGATATAGTTATTATTATTATTATTATTTTTTATTTTGTTGAAAAAATGGGAAAGAACTCAATTTGACCCTCTCAGGAATTCAAAATTCGACACCATGATCGCTTTCTCAAAATTTTCAGTGAAAGATTTGTGCTTTTACTATTGCCTAAAAATTTAATTTTTAAATTTAATTTTGATATAGAATTATAAGAGATCCAATTAACTAAATTTACAATTAAAAATAAATTTAATTAAAATATTTTAAAGCAATTATTCCACCTAAATCAAATTAATTTTTGTTCCATAAGTTTAAGGCGAGAAAAAATTATATAAAACCGTCCTTATAAGATCATTCAATCAATAAATTTCACGATTGTAACCTTTATAACTTTTGGCTTCAACATTTGCAATTATATACCAGCCCATGGAAGTACAAAGACATGCTCCGACTTCTGCACACACGAACCATGCTTGACTTCTCCATACCTCCACACACCATAAGACAATGAATGTTAGTCAATTTAAATCAACAAATACTATTCTTGATGATGGTTTTTTACCATGAGAAAGGGGCATGATTGTTAGTTTATTTAGTAAAAAATGAATAATAGGAGCCAAAGGGTTCGGAGAGACAGACAGAATTTGTCATAAAAACCTGATCCCATTATACGGAGGAATTCATATAAGGGTTGAGTGTGTTGATGACGAAACATGTTGGTATGTCGACCCGACATAAAGAAGAAGTGCTGGATTTGGGTTCATTTGAGTATTTGTAGAAACCGATCTAAGAGGGTTCATGTTTAGCAACCCTACCTGGTTGAAGAGTTCAGAGAGAGTTTTGAACAGTATCATCAACCTCGGTATGCTGACCCGAGGAATGAAGATAAGATCACAGGCCAATCTGCGCTTGAGTCAAGTGATGAATGCCCTAAAGTGAGAAGATACACTTCTAGAAGACTAATAATGACTATGGGAAAATATTGGTTCACCGTGAAAGTAGTCACTGCCAGCAGGAAAGTGGCAGAGCAGAGCTATCATAGGGCAGTGCAGTGACAAGGAAAATGGCTAATTTGATTGGCTGAATTGTGGGTAGTTGAGGAGAATTGTTATTGTAATGATGACAGAGTGACATGAGTTGACGTCATGAGTGATGAAATAGTGGATTTTGAAGCCTATATAAAGGAGTTGAACTCTCAGATTTAAGGGTTAAATTTTTTTTGCATCTCAACAGTTAGAGATAAGATTTGTCCTCATTGATTAAATCTATCCATTTGGCCCCATCGTTTTGACTTTTAAATCTTTTGAACTCTTCAATTATATACTCAATTTTGAAATAGAGCCGAGTTTCTTCTTCTTGTTGCTTTTTATAAAGTGAGGTTGGGTGGGCTATTCGATACTAGGCTCAAATTTGAGCCCAATAATGTTGGTTGCCCAACCCATTTATGTCTGGCTAACGCTACAAGAATTGTGCATATCTATTTAGTTATTAGTGAAATAGTGGTACTTTGTGCACACTTACACAAAAACTAATCATAAAAATATATGTATTATGTTGTTAAAATTAATTTTAACTTTAGTTTTTGTCACTTATTTATGTCCGTGCGGTTCGGATCGGGTTACTGTTTGAATCGAAAATCCGTGCACCCACACTTAAAGTTGTTTAGTATTTTGTTTGTGCATGTTATATAATGTATTTAGTCTATTTAGAGATCTGTTCCAATCTTTTAAAAAAAAAATTACTATACAATTTGAAAATTTATTATTATATAATTATTAATTATCCAATAAACTAATATCCACGTCAACGTTGGGGCCCACCAACTTTCTCAAAGACAGAAGCTACCTGTGTTGTCCAATCACAAAACAGAATGCTCTGTAAAATTCACCACCATATTAAAACCAAAACGCACGTTTTATTTACTTTTACAATTTTACCCCTCTCTCAGGCCCCAAAAAAAAAAACAAAAAAACAAACGAAAGCAGCTGCGACATCGGCAGCAAAAAAACAGAAGAACAAAAAAAATGCATTCGTTTGGGTTCAGAGCCAACGCTCTGCTAACATTCGCCGTGACGATTCTGGCGCTAATGTGCGCCATCGCTTCTTTCTCCGATAACCTTAACACTCCGTCTCCCTCCGCTCAAGTCGAGGTCAACTTTCTTTTGACTTTTTTTTTATGATCTGTTGCATTTGTTTTAGATCTGTTAGAACGTTTTGATTTGTGTAAGAATTTGGAAACTTTATTAATTTTTGTGTGTGTTTTTATTGATTTTGTATCTGGGTTTTTGTTTTTTTGGTGATTGTAGATATTGAATATTAATTGGTTCCAGAAGCAGCCACATGGAAATGATGAGGTAATTGGATTTTATTATGATTTTTTGTTTCCAGAGTTAATTTGTAGTTTAGTTTATGAAATTAATCTGGGCATGCGATATTTTCAATTTGATGACAAAGTTGTCTGCTTTAATTTGGTGATTTTAGCTTGATTGACTGTAGTAATGAAATTCTTTAAAAAAAAATTGGATTCATTATGTTAGTAGTTAGTTTAATTTCTTAGAAAAATGATAAACGTACCAAGGGGTGACAAAAACTAATCATAAAGTGCAGGTTAAAATTGCTTTTTAACACCATAGTATGTATACTTTATGATTAGTTTTTGTTGCTCCTCTGTGGAGCTATAAATGAACCGAACTGCTCATGAACAGCTCGAGCTCGACTCACATTTAGCTTGGTTCGAAATCGATTCGTTTAATAAATGAGTTATTCGAACTCGAAAATAATAGTTAAATTATTAAACGAGATTGACTAGTAAAAGTTGGACTTGGCTCTTTTCTCTCTCTCTCTCTCTCTCTCTCTCTAAATATATATATATATAGGTAAAAAAAATTTAATTTTGTAGGGAAATTATTTAAAATTTAAAGTAAATGAAAAACAAAACCTTGAATTTGTTAAATTATTCGAGTGAGGCGGGTCGATTCGTTTAGTAATCGAATTCGAGTCGAGCTCGATCACAATATTTTCTTAACTAAACGAGTTCGAACAACACATGTAAAGCTTGATTCAAGCTCGAGCTCATAACATACTTATCGAGCTGGGCACTACTCGGTTCGATTATACCCCTACCCCTTTGTACATATATCACTACTCAATTTCTTGTAATACTCTCTTATTAATGTAATATAATTAGGTAAATTGAGTTTGATATGTTTTTCATTCAAATAAGATAGATAAAGAGATACTGTTGTCAATACAGCTTCTTAGTGAGACCGAATGGAAGTGTTCAATATAGCACTTATTCTTAATTAACCTTTCTCGTGTTGTTATTTATCTGACTGATACTTGTAATGATTGAAATTATTAGGAAAAACAACCTTACGAAAACTAGTCATACTTCAGGAATCAGGACTTAGAGACATTATCTGAAAAACATATTTTTATCTGCATTAGGGATTCACAATCCGATAATTTCAATTGTCTTTTTAGATTGTTGGTGGATTATTATCTTTTATTATCTTTTATTTTAATTTTAGGATATATGGTGTTAACGAGTGATTTCGTCCCAAAGGCAGTTTCGGGATAACTCTCCCGAGACAATCCTCCTTCAACCTTGAATTTGTTTGGTTATGGGAGACCAAAAGCAAGTGTAGCAAAAGACAAAGCAACTATGAAATCGACAAGAGGGTTTAACGTGGTTTGGCGGAGCAAATCTAGCCTACGTCCACGGGCACAAAGTGGGGGGTGATTTTTATTATCAAACTGGGCTCGGCCGACCTGTTTCTCAGGAGTGTCTAAAGAAAACCGAGCTGTTTGCTCTCTTTTGAGTGTTTCTTACAAGTAATGCTTAAATGAAAATTTTTCTAACTCTTACAAATGAGATTACCCTCCCTTTATATACTAAAAAAAAAGTAACAATGTTCTCATATCTTCATGACGCCAGCCACGTGAGTCTGTCATTGCCGAAAGTAAACCTGCCATCTGACAATTCATTAATCACCCCCTTCTTGGATACTGCCATACACTACCTTTATGACGCCAGCCTGTATCACTCGTTCACGCGGTGGCGTGTGTCAGAGGATGACCTTGCAAGTTGTTATAGTCACATCAGAGCTTTATGGATGATGCATATGACCTCCTCTGGTCGGAACATGACCTCCTCTAGTCGGATTGATTCTGCGCCTCAGGCTCGGGCCCTTCTGCCTGATCTCTCCCCAACGAGGACCTTGGGTCTTTCCTCTGTTAATTACAAAACTCATCATCGTAAGCGAAAATTCTTTTCTTGCCCTTCCTCGGGATGCTGACTTCTTGGGTATGAAAAGTCACCATCAACATATGTCTTCTAGTTCTCAGTTTTAACGAGTTTAGCGAGTTGGTACCGGGAACTACAAAGTCAGGTATGTGCTGATCAGCCGTGCGGTGGTCGGCTCCAGGAACCACAGAGAAAAATGACTCGACTACTAATCAGGTCGTCCCCGTCATCTTCATGTGCTTGGTCACCGAGGGTTCTAGTATCCATGAGGAAGATGCTCCGTCCCCGAGCCGACGATGATCCACTCTGTGGGACGCAACCCGACCCCGAGCTAGCAATATACTTGGCTCTGAGGGAATGTTACCTCCCCGGACCCCGAGCTAGCAGAATACTTGGCTCCGAGGGAATGTTACCTCCCCGGACCAATTGAGAGTCGGCAATGGGGGAGATGCTCCGTCCCCATGCCGATGATGATCCACTCGGTGGGACGCAACCCGACTCCGAGTTAGCAATATACTTGGCTCTGAGGGAATGTTACCTCCCCGGACCAATTGAGATCCGGCCATGGGGGAAATGCTCCGACCCCATGCCGATGATAATCCACTCGGTGGGACGTAACCCGACCCCGAGCTAGCAGAATACTTGGCTCCAAGGGAATATTACCTCCCCGGACCAATTGAGAGTCGGCCATGGGGGAGATGGTCCGTCCCTATGTCGATGATGATCCACTCGGTGGGACTCAACCCGACCCCGAGCTAGCAAAATACTTGGCTCCGAGGGAATGTTACCTCCCCGGACCAATAGGAATCCGGCCATGGGGAAGATGCTCCGACCCCACGCCGATGATAAGCCTCTCGGTGGGACGTAACCCGCCCCGAGTTACTGGAACTCTTGGCTCCGAGGGAATGTTACGTCCCCGGACCAATAGGAATCCAGTCATGGGGGAGATGCTCCGACCCTATGCCGATGATAAGCCTCTCGGTGGGATGTAACCCGACCTCGAGGTAGTGGAACACTTGGCTCCGAGGGAATGTTACGTCCCCAGACCAATAGGAATCTGACCATGGGGGAGATGCTCTGACCTCATGCCGATGATAAGCCTCTCGGTGGGACGTAACCCTACCCCGAGGTAGTGGAACACTGGGCCTCGGCGGAACGCATCCAGCCCCGAGCCATAAAACACATCGGCCTCGGCGGTACGAAAGCATACCCGAGCCATAAAACACATCGGCCTTGGCGGTACGAAAGCAGACCCGAGCCATAAAACACCTGGCCTCGACGGTACTAAAGCAGACCCGAGCCAGTAGAACAAATCGGCCTCGGCGGTATGAAAGCAGACCCGAGCCATAAAACACATCGGCCTCGGCGGTATGAAAGCAGACCCGAGCCATAAAACACATCGGCCACTATGTGGGCCATAATGAACAAGCATAAACAAATGTTTATTTAAGAAAGAAGAAATCTTACTCACATTCTTGGGATCTACTGCCCTTCTTACAACTCTTTCTGTCGGTAAGGCTCCGGCTTCCACTACAGATCTCACCCTGTGAAGGGGGAGGCTGCTTCTCCGTCCTGACCATCTCTTTTATCTGCCTTCATGTTTTCTTCCCACTTTCTCATTTCTTTCCTGAATCAGTCCTTCAACCTTTCATCGTTCATTTTTTCTAACTTTTCCAGTTTCTCCATCATGGCCTTCATGAAGGTCTGATTTGACTCCCTTTCATTTCTCATGTTTTCTTCCATTCTTTCCATCCGCTCTGTTGTTGAACTCTCCGACGATCTAGGGTTCCCGTCTTCTGCCATCGTCTTACTACGCAAGCTGCTTTTTGTTATTTCTCCGCAGACGGTGCCAACTGTTGACGGGTGATTTTCGTCCCAGGGGCAGTTTTGGGATAACTCTCCCGAGACAATCCTCCTTCAACCTTGAATTTGTTTGGTTATGGGAGACCAAAAGCAAGTGTAGCAAAAGACAAAGCAACCATGAAATCGACAAGAGGGTTTAACGTGGTTCGGCGGAGCAAATCCAGCCTACGTCCACGGGCACAAAGTGAGGGGGTGATTTTTATTAACAAACTGGGCTCGGCCGACCTGTTTCTCAGGAGGGTCTAAAGAAAACCGAGTTGTTTGCTCTCTTTTGAGTGTTTCTTACAAGTAATACTTGAATGAAAATTTTTCTAACCCTTACAAATGAGATTACCCTCCCTTTATATACTAAAAAAAAAGTAACATTGTTCCCATATCTTCATGACGCCAGCCACGTGAGTCTGCCATTGCCGAAAGTAAACCTGCCATCTGACAATTCATTAATCACCCCCTTCTTGGATACTGCCATACGCTACCTTTATGACGCCAGCCTGTAACACTCGTTCACGCGGTGGCGTGCGTCAGAGGATGACCTTGCAAGTTCTATAGTCACATCACAGCTTTATGGATGATGAACACGACCTCCTGTGGTCGGAACACGACCTCCTCTGGTCGGATTGATTCTGCGCCTCAGGCTCGAGCCCTTTTGCCTGATCTCGCCCCAACGAGGACCTTGGGTCTTTCCTCTATTAAATACAAAACTCATCATCGTAAGCGAAAATTCTTTTCTTGCTATTCCTCGGGATGCTGACTTCTTGGGGGTGAAAAGCCACCATCAACATATGGTATCTTGAGTTGACACCTTTTACACTTAGAAGCTCTAATGATGAATAAGAATGTCGATTGTTCCGACTCATGATAGCTTGCTTTTTTTTTTCCTGTATAATATTCTTTCAATGTATTCGTTATGTCTTCTTCTATGCATGTTTTTGTGATATAAGTCTGCTGAATTTTACAACATTATTGCATTCATTCTAAGGGGATGCTTTTCATTGTATGCAGGTCAGCCTCACATTAAATGTAACAGCTGACTTGCAATCGCTGTTTACATGGAACACAAAACAGGTTTACTATTCGAGATATCTTTATTGATTTATTTGTTTCTGGAGAGATGCTGCTTTTACAGCGTTTTGCATAAACTTAAGCTGATCTTGACATTTATTAATCTCCTTACCACTGTTGCAGCTTTTCATTTTCCTCGCAGCTGAGTACGAAACCCCAAAGAATTTCTTGAACCAAGTAAGTATTTTCCAAGTGCACGTATTTTTTATGAAGTGTCATTGTTTCTAATTCTGTGCTTGCTTTAATATATAAAATTTTATCTATATTATGAACTCTTGAGGTAATTATGATGGCTAGAATGAGTAGCCTCTGTATGTTTCCTGTTCATAAACATCCATCTTTTGACAATATCCTCTGGCATGCCAATTCTTGAAGTATTTTCCAAATCTCAGGTTTGTCTGCTCAAAACTGCGCCCGCCTCTTGATTGATTTTCCATGTTCTGTTGCAGGTGTCTCTTTGGGATGCTATAATACCTGCAAAAGAGTTTGCAAAGTTCTCCATTCACACCTCGAACAAATATCGTTTCATTGATCAGGTATGCCATCCTCTTCAAAAAAAAATTTCTCAATCTGTCAACAAACATTCATAAGCCAACTTAAGCGATCACTTGTTTGTATATTGAAGTTAATGTTCAGCTTCCTTTCTTCATCCAGGGACGCAATCTTCGAGGTAAAGAATTCAACTTGACATTGCACTGGCATGTCATGCCCAAGACTGGCAAGATGTTTGCCGACAAAATAGTCATGTCTGGATACCGCCTGCCTGAGGAATACAGGTAAGAATTGTCGATTGATGTCTCTGCTGTAACTTTAGCTTTTTCTAAGGGATTATTAAACGTCAGCTGAACTAGAAACTAGAAACTAGAAATATAAGAATTTTCTTGTCCGATAAAATGAGAGAGTGAATGTTGCTTGGAGTTTAAAAACTTAATTTCATTATCGCAAAATTTTGGATTATGATTGATTTCCCCTCAGAGTTACTTTACGAGTATCAGGAAAAACCGAATGATATTCTTTGTATAAACTCATGATCGCGAACCGAAGAAGTGTTTGCATGAAAAGCTGAATCATGTTTGCTCTTGCACTGAAGTTGATTAGCTGAATCATGAATAAGCTAATTCAGAATGAGTTCACCAGTACATTGGCAAGAGTTATATTTGAGGGGGAGGGAAAAAAAAAACTTTTAATAAAAGTGGTTGAAAGTGCTTTTACAAATCACACACGATATCTTTGAAAAGGGTTATTTATATTTTATTACCATAATTGAGTTCTAATTTTTTTGAAATATTACATTTTAGTATTAAATTTATGATAAAATAATATTTTATTATTAAAGTTATACAAAATCTAATATTTTATTATTTTTTGTTAGTTGACTAAGTTGATCTTAATGTTAAAATATAACGGTCATTTAATTTATTTTATTATAAACTAGTAAAATATAATATTTCAAAATTCACATATCCAATTATTATTTTACGATAAGTTAGTAAAATATAAATAACTCTTTTGGAAAATACTTCAAAATGCACTTTCTTAGTTATGGATTTGTTAGTGTACTCTTAGTACGGGTATTGAAGTTAAAATCAGAATTATTGTATTTAAAATAGGAGTCGCTGAACTTGAAACTTCTTTATTAAACTTAAAAATTATATATATTTCATATTCAATTATAGAAATTTCAAAACAATATTTTTGCTATTGCAGCCGTTGAAGTAGCTATCGGATGAGCTATTGTTTCGTCAATTTATCGTAACAGAAAATTGACTCGTATCAATCAATCAATTTTATTGAATAAATAGCATTTAGAAATCAATATATTCATCAAATCGGCTTAGAATATATAAAATGTCCAAACCTTGATCATGTTTGTCAAATCAGAATAAATCAAAATATCTATATTCCGAGTTGATTGAAAAATCGATTGATTAGGAAAATCCTGATAAGTCATTTATTCATCCAATAATTAAAAAAAAAAAAGATATTTCTAAATTGGTTAGATGGAAAATATAAAAAAAAAAATTCAAAAAAAAAAAAAATTCTAATATACAAAAAGGCCCCTGCCGACCAAAAAAGCAAACTCCTCTAGATAAATATTTTTTTTTTTTGAAATAATTGGAAATTTCACTGTCAAATCACTCTTTTTGAGCTTAAACGGAGCAAGTAAAATCTCTGAATGTCCCAGACTCTTATTAGAAATACACTCTGTGGATTCGAACCCAAGACTTTAATGTGAGATTCTAAACCCTATATCATCAAATCACGTTCTTTGGGACTGGATACAACACCCAAAAAGGTAATTTCACTCAAGGGGCAAAACGGTCAAACGACACTCAACAATAAAATGCAAACAACAAAGTCAGAATCCGAAGAAAACACACACAGCTTTTGTTGTTTCTTATCCCAAGTTGAGGTTCGTTCCTAAGAAACAAATCATCAATAATATTTCCGAAAACCCCCAAAAAAAAAAAAAATTTCCCTCAAAACCCTAAAAAGGATTTATATTATATTTTCCAAAATCGGATCTTTATTTTAGTCTTTCATTGTACGGTAAAAATAACCCAGAAAAAGAAAGTTTAGTTTTTTTTTTTTTTTTAATTTAAGTCATCAGTTCCCATATTATAGATCTCCTACCAAATTAAGATAAAAAAAATCTCTAAAAAGATTTTCCTTTTGTTTTCTTTTCAGGGTTTTCCATCTGGGTTGAAGAGAGAAGCAAAAGAATCAGAAAAGGTACAAGCTTTTACAATTCTCTTGCTTCTTCTTATACGTATACATCTACACATATGTGTGTATATTTTTATGTATGCATGTATTTGAAGTCATGTATGTACTTGTTCATATGTTTGGATATCATTACATGGTCTAATGATTGTTAAAAATTATATATATTTGTTGATTGTTATGAGTTTTGATCTTGATTTTGTTTGATTAAACGATTAGAAGTTTTTGATGTGATTGTTTTGCATGTTGATTGTTTGTTTGTTTGTTTGTTTTTTTTTTTTTTTTTTTTTGTTTTGTTTTGTATGCTCTGTTTTTGTTTTTCATTTTGGTATATTCATGAAGTTAAGAGTCCAAATTGTTTTCAAATTGGAGGATTTTTCTTTAATTTCATTATTAAACTTTTTCAATATGATTTTAGATAAATGGGGTAATGATAGAAAAGCAGAATAGTTACATTTATGTTACCTTAATTTATCGGAATAGTCATCCTCAAATTCAACTGCTACTAGCTGTTTGCATCTTCATTCTGAACTTAAAGACTACGATGGTAGATGCAGTTATTGCTAATTAATTTTTTCTTTTTTTGAGTTTTTTCGTGATTGGAGGTAAGAACCCTTTCTAAGGGGTGTAGGGACTTTGTTGTGACGTAGCGTTGGTTGATTGCACCATAATTAGAGTTTAGTCTTATTTTCGATTTGAGTTCATTTAATTTGAATAGTTTTTGGCGGCTCCAGCAGCAACTGGAGCGGTTGTGACTAACTGGATATTTATTTGGAATACAACTGGTTTTATAGCTTTTCTGTGTTCTCATTTGTAGTTTGATGAACTTTACACATGCCGATGTAATTTTCTTTCAGCATTAATTGAACCTATTTCATATTCACATTTAATTTCTTGTTTGCATCCATAATGGAAAGCTCTTGCTTTTTAATTCTAGTTGGATCATTATGGATCGGCAAGGACATGGCGGACAACCCACATCTATGGGGATGGTTGGTAGTGGAGCTCAGTTGCCATATGGCACAAACCCGTATCAGCAGAATCAAATGACTGGTGGTCCCAACCCTGGACCAGTTGTGACATCGATTGGATCAATTCAATCTACTAGTCAGCCAGGAGGTGCTCAGCTGGCACAACACCAACTTGCCTATCAACAAATTCATCACCAGCAGCAACAGATGCAGCAACAACTCCAGTCTTTTTGGGCAAATCAATACCAAGAAATTGAAAATGTTAATGATTTTAAGAACCATAGCCTTCCTTTAGCGAGGATCAAGAAAATCATGAAGGCTGATGAGGATGTTAGAATGATATCAGCTGAGGCCCCAGTTATATTTGCAAGGGCATGTGAAATGTTCATCTTGGAGTTGACACTGCGTTCATGGAACCACACCGAGGAGAACAAGAGGAGGACACTCCAAAAGAATGACATTGCGGCAGCAATCACTAGGACTGATATATTTGATTTCTTAGTTGACATTGTTCCTAGGGAAGATCTGAAAGATGAAGTACTCACATCAATCCCGAGAGGAACGATGCCTGTTGGGGGAGCTGCTGATATCCCACCGTATTGCTATATGCCACCTCAGCATGCACCTCAGGGTGGATCTGCTGGGATGATAATGGGTAAACCTATTATGGACCCTGCGATTTACGCCCAACAATCTCACCCCTACATGGGTCAGCAGATGTGGCCACAGGGAGGAGAGCAACAGCAGTCTCCTTCGGATCAGTAGTTTCTGTAGCATCCAATCTGCAGAAAAGTAAGTTCTGATTTACTTCATTTCTCAACTGTTTGTGTTGAATGTCGAAAGCTATATTCACATTCAATATGTTATTGAGAGCTATTGTGGAGTAAGTTCTTTCTTGCATCTTCTCGGATTATGGCACTCTTTTGCTTATAAACTCTCATTTGTCAAATATTCTGATAGCGGCAGCGTAGGTAGGTTATTCGCGGTTTCTAATTACACCTCCTGAATGTTAACAGGAGAGGGAGAGTGGCATCTAGACACCAAAAGCCTGCTGTTAAGAGTGCAAACCTTTCTGTAAATGACATGTTTCAAAAGGGTACCTGATCTTTTATAGAAACCCTTTTCTGGTGGTGCTGTTTTGGGATTTCCTAGTCAGTAATCATCATTACTTGCTTAATATCATGTAAAATTTATATGTTTGGAAAGAGTAGTCAATCTTGATTGAACCCTTTTTGTATCTTGGTTGCTATCATTTCCATTCATAGTTAGTAATGGTTATTTGATGTACAAATAGAAATTTGAGTTAAAAAAGAATGGTTCCTTTCCTTTCCTCCTTGATTTTGCATAAATCCCCTACTAGGTCAAGCTACCTGCACCTGTCTGGTCCATCGTTTAGCGGCGGCTCTTTCTAATAGACGGAGATACAGCATCCGCCATCCGGGAACGGGGGCAGTCACACATATGGTACTAAATAAGTGTTGTAAGTTTTCAATTTCAAGCTTATGCAGCAGGTTCTTACATAGTTACAGTCATTGAGGTCAAAATAGTAACAGAGGTTTCAGTTGCCCAAGTCCTGTGGAGTTTAATTCATAGATCCTCATTACTAAAATGCTAGTGAAAAATTAGAATTCTCTCTATAACAATGTATACTAACGACTCGCCAAGGGGCGTGGTTTGGTGATGTAGGGTTCAGAATCTCACCTTAAGGTCCTGGGTTTGAATTCAGGGAGTGTGTTTCTTGTAAAAATATGGGACAATCAGGAGTTTTACCTGCTCTGCTTAAGCCCGAGTTTGACGGTGGGATTTCAAAAAAAAAATGTATGCCAACGAGTTAAAAAGAGTGATTTATGAGATAATGATTGAGATGTGGCATTGGCAGAATGAATTTTTTTATTAGTCAATTCAACTTGCATTAAACCTAAGGGTTGAGCCAGAAAGGATTATTAGCAGTGCTGAAGTTTTTCTCTGCTCCTTTGGTAGGGCCCACAAGCCTGTGAATTTTTTGGATAGCAATAAGACTGGCTGATCAGAATGAGAGTCGCCCCCTTTTTCAGATCCCATGTTGATGGCTCTTTGAAAATAGATGAAAACAGAGGAGGTATTGAGATTATTATTAAGGATGGTGATGGGAGGGTGAAGGTGGTGGCTGTGAAATAAACCTCGAGTGTTTCCGATATTGAACATGTGGAAGCTGAAGTCATTTTACTAGGGATTAATATTGCAGTGGAGGCTAAGGCTTTACCTGTTATCATTGAATCGGATGCTTTAAATGTGGTTAATTTGGTACTTGGCAAAACACAAATTGCAAAAGAGATTGCTTGGGTGATTAGAGATATCCAAAAAGTGATTGCTTGTTCGAACCAGATTTTGGTTCAGTTTAGACCTAGAGTCTGTACCGTAATTGCGCATAACTTAACTAGACTTGCTCTTTTGAGCAATTTTTGTGGTATTTGGAAGGAAAATTTTCCTTCATTTATATCATCTTTTTTCTAGTTATGAATGAATTTCATTTTAAAAAAAAAAAAAATTCAACTTGCATTAAAATTTTGGTATTTATTAGCAGATTTCATCATTAATGAATGAAATCTTTCAAAACACTGCAGTTTAATATATAACATGTGTTAATTAATAATTATTTTTTTTTATCATTATTGATTAATTTTAATTATATATATATATATATATATATATATATAATATATATATATATATATTATATATATATATATATATATATATATATGTGTGTGTGTGTCAAAATCTTAGTGTGGGTACGTACCACGTGAAGATGTTAGTATTAAATTCTTGAGTAATGATCCGTTGATTAAAGCTACATTGCAGTATGTTGCTAATATTGAATAATAAATAAAATTAATCCAATTTAAGAATAGAATCTTACTTGGATATATGTATAAATATATTTAATATTGCAACTTTATCATTTATTATGATCCTCATTAAAGAGGATATGAATGTAAAAAAAAAATTTGATTTGTTTAGTGAATGAATCAAATTTAAATTATGATATTATGATTTGATTAGTAAGGTCTATTTTGTTATTTTCAATTAAATTCAAGAAGTTTTTGTCAAATAAACAAAAAAAAAAAATATTGTATAGATTTGGTTGATTATTTTTATTAAATACATTAATTATGGATTTAATAAATACAAATTTATGAAGAATTATTGTAAAAAAAAAAAGTAATGGTAATTTAGATCATTAAATCATGTCCGAATATTTATTTATAATTCGTTTATCAAATGAATCAAATTCAAATCAGGATATTAGGATTTGATTAGTAAATTAATCAAATATGAATCCATCACATTTTGATTCGATTCGTTTATGATTAATACAAATTCATTTTATCAATTCGTTTTGCCACTCTAATTAATTTTGATGTATGATATATGCTAGGGTTAAGATATCATTGAAAGATAGGGTGGACACTTTGAAACGATCCGATCCAAATCGATCTGAACCGACAATTGGATTGGTTCGAGTTTATTTTTAATTTGATTTTGGTTTGGATTATAACAAAATAAAACTATTTAGATTTAATTTTGGTTTGGATTGAATCGATTTAGATTTAAAATTTGAAGGGATCAGTTTAGTCAACATCCAAATCGATAGTACTGGATCGATCTGAGTACTGATCCCAAAAAAAATATGCAAAACTCTTATAAAAGAGAAAATACAAAACTTGACGTTAATAGGTCGAGTCCCGTCTCGAATTTAGATTCATGATGAAAAATTATTCTAAACCTTAGATTGAGTGATCCAAGATATCAAATCAGAATTTAAGATCAAGAATTGGGAAGGAAAATTATCCAAAATCCAATCCGATTTTTTATTCAATACGAAATTCATCTCAAATCTCAGATTGATTTTTTGTTCAGAATAAAAAATATTTCCAAATCCATATCAAACATTATTGAATTTCAAATCTCAATTGGAATTTAAGTTTTTCTATCATCCTTACATATAAGTAGCGATGACAGCGGATATGATATCCTTAATTTTTAGGATATATGCATTCATATTTGTATTAGTAACCGAAACCATATTTCCGCAATCTAAATATCCGCTAAAATTTTCGAGGGTCGATATATGCATCCATCAATCAAGACGGATATCCACATCCGTTCTAAATATTGTGGGAGTGAAGAAGATTTCATTTTTAATTACTTTGTCGACAAATATTTTTGGGGATTAAAGTTTTGATGAGTGTTCATAATTGTAACCCAATTTGTAAATTAAATTACCGTCATAGATTACACGCATTAGTGTTTTCAGTATTTAGATGGTTAGAAAAATTTTACAAATGAGACGGACAATGAAATTTTTTTTTTTTTTTTTTATTTAAATTGGTTTTGAAAAACACAATAAAAAAATCAATTCAAAGTTTAGATATTGGATTTTTCTAATATCTTGAAAATATTAATAAATACTTGAATTTGAAGATCAAAATTTTCAAATACGGCCCACTGGTTGTATATGATCGTGAAGTTCATGCGGAAGCAAACAAACCTTAACACCTTGGTTGTGGTGAAACCGTGTAAGTTAAAATGTTATGTACTTTTCAGCAAGGAATCCCCGATATGTCTCCAAGAGGCGTGATTTGGTGGTGTAGAGCTCGACATCTGGCCTCCAGGTTATGGGTTCGAATTCAGATGATACGTTTTTTTGTAAAAATTTGGAGCAGTCGGAAGTTTTACCTATCCTGCTTAATCTTGGATCAAGTGGTTTGGCAACATATTTTTCAATGTTTCCAGAAAAAAGGAATCCCCTATGTACTTCATTATATGTTTGTTGAGTAAGGAGTCCCCTTCAATCATAAAAGCAATGTATTAAGCATGTCTAGTCTAGAAATCTATTACATTTGACTCAAAAGACACACAGACACACAGAGATATGTGAGCACCAATTTCAGCACTTTTAGTCTGGAAAAACTTTTGCTTAGACACTTTTTTTTTAACGTTGGAAATCTCACTGATAAACCATCTGATTCGGGCTTAAGCAGATCACGTAAATATTAGAGTTGATACTCGGTGTGCCGACCTCTCATGTATTTCCTTGTAAATACATGTATGAACAATATTTTGTTATGAATAAAATTTACAGTTTCGTCAATATATTTCTTATAAATGGTAAAGACGTACTAAACCTATGAATGATTAAGTTATAACGTAATTGCAAAAGCATCGTAATTGACATTGAGAAATATTGTAACAGTATCATTATTAAACTGATCATGGTCAAGGTTTACATTCTTGGTCTGAAAATAAACCAAAGAGACTGGTACATGTCATATACCAGAATATTAGATTCTGGTGGTTTATCTCAGTGAGCCATGAGTCTAGGGAGACTCGTATATACATGTAGGTGTTCATAGCGGATGAACATTGAACGACTCACGGAAGATTCCTAATAGATGGTACGCTTGCGTCAATAAGAATCTTCTCGAGTTGAGTAGCAGAGTGGTCATTTGACTTGAGATACCATGATGAATATATGAGTTATCAGTCATACTTTGATGACAGTCATGTCTTTGACCTTTTTAGGTTAGACCTCCGCTTATTCGTTGGGTGTGGACCGATGCTCATAATATTTGGTAATGTGTCTAGAGAGGATCCGTCAGTCATGCGTACAGGATTTAGGTATCCACTTCATGAGATTGTGATTTATCAAATCCATGGCCATGGTACACTCGGAAATGAGTTCTGAGTGTTATTGAAAAATCGCAAATCTATACTTCGATGGGATAATATCTTATGAGATTTGATGATGATATCTATGTCTTTGGTATTTATCTGGATACCTATAACGGAAGGATTATACGTATGCGAAGATCTCAACTTGTATGGTTCAGCGAGAATATCGTGGTCGTCATAATTTATGAGTGGGTAAATTATTGACACGGGATTTGATTCTGTGACGGATATACCTGAACTTAGAGAGTCTCACATAATCAAAAATACTCGTAGAGCATTAGGGCGACTTATAACGAATAATATTGATTATTCAAAAATCGCAGTTAAACGAAAATAACACATGCGAGGTATTCAGTAATTTCCTAAATTAATATGTATGTGTATTAGATACATAATTTGATTATATACGTATTAATTAATTATCGAATATTTTTTGGGACACATGTCAACCTTGAATGTATTTTAAAATTTACTGTAAATGTAGAATTACATTATACATTTGATTAAACGGATTAATTAATTAAAATTTTAATTAATTTATTTATTAAATAAATATATTGGGAATGTATAAGTATATTTTTCACATATATAAGACATTTGTTGTATGCTTTTGTGACATGTGAACATGTTGGCAATTTTAGTGAGATGGGGTTTTTGTTTTATTTAATCAAAATTATTTTGTTAAAATAAAATTTATTTTTTCTCTCCCACTAATTGATAATTTCGGCCAACAAAGGAAAGACGAGTATTCCCATTTCTTTAACAACAACAAATTAGAGAGAAAAACCTAAATAGAGAAAGAAAAATTGAGAGATCAAAAATCAAACAAAAAGCTTAAAGTTTTTTGAAGTTTAAAATAAGTTTATTAACATTTTACCTTGGAAATTGTTTCTTTTGTATTTTTGATAATACATGTAATGTATATTATTTTTTCCCTCTCTTGAATTTGGTTTTTTGTTTGTTGGATGATTGTTGGGAAGATTATAGGCATGTGTAAAGATACTTTGAGCCTAATAATATTTATTAAAGTTCAATTTAATCTAAGAAATGAAAGTTGTCATTCTAGAGTTTCTATGCCACTTTATAGAACCCTAAAATTGTTCTTGAATGTGGTGAGACTTTAAAATTGTTGAATTGATTATTGTAATGCTAGATTGAAAGTAAATTTGGTGGAAATTTGGTTAATTTGATTAATTGAAATTTCTAGGGTTTATGCCTAATCCTAAATTGGGGCTTTTAATTCTATGGATTCAATTGGGTACATTAAATGCATATTAATCATTTTGGTAGTGTTTTGGAAATACTTAAATGTGTAATTGACACTTTTGGATTAAAATGAATAAAATGCTATCTAATTTCGGTTGCGAACCGAAACCGTGTCCGGGTAGAGCTTACATAGTATTTCTGAGGAATCCTGAATGAGTCCTCACATTCCCTACGTTGATGAGTCCTACTACTAGTCCCACTTTCCCCATGGCTATGCTTTTAAAACTTCTCTATATCCTCTGGCTTAAGGTAATAGATATGTGGTTTATTTACGAAATTAATGTTTTTCAATACTTTTGTAATGGTTTTTGAACCCTGAATGGTCATGCAGATCAGAAGTAAAAAAAAAAAGATCAAGAAAATGACAGTAAGAAGTAGTGAATTCACATCAGGAGTTGGGGAGATTTGCTTTTTCTTTTCAGTGTTTTCAATCTGGGTTAAGGAGGGAAAAGGTTCAAGCTTTTTCTCTTATTGTTTCTTCTTATATGTATACTTTTTTTTTTGAATCGATGGAAACCCTACCGTCAAATTACCCATTTCGAGTTTAAGCGTAGCAGGTGAAACCCCTAACTGTCCCAAGCTCGTACAAAAAACGCATTCATTGAATTCGAACCCAAAACCTCAATGTAAGATCTTGAACCCTACACCATCAAGTCACGCCCGTTGAAGACTTCTTATATGTATATGTATGTTTATTTTTATCTATGCATGTGTATGAAATCATGTATGAATTTGCTCATTTGATTCTGTAGAAAGATGTCAACTTTGTACACTTTGCTTGAAGACGAATTGTTGATTAATTTGGATTTTATTATTTTTATTATTATTATTATTTTTGTGGTGATGTGTTTTTAATTTCATATTTAGATGATTCATGTATTAGACCTCTAAAGAAAGCTCCAATGGTGCTGTTTGTTAAAATATATGAACAGGTAGGCTCATAGCCTAGGTTGATGAATTATTGATAGATTGATAGATGAATGTTGATTATGTGAAAGCCAAATGTTTTTTTTTTTTGAAATGTGGAAACCCCGCGACTAAATCATTTGGTTCGGGCTTAAGCGGAGCAGATAAAATTTCAGATTGTCCCCAAGTTTTTATAAAAAATGCATTCCATGAACTCGAACTCGTGACTTAACAACCAAATTCTAAGCAGTTTGCCACCGATCAAAGGAAAATTTTATCTTGTTAGATGATGCATCAGTTTGTAGTCTGACTGATTATGACTTGCGCGGCATTCGGATAATTAACATACTTGTGTTATATTTTCCAAACAGATTTGGATTTGTTGTAGGAGCAACTACTATTGATAGCTCACTCAGTTTATATTTTCTGCAGCTGCTCTGATTTAGAATCCAGTGATAAAATTACAACTCATTATATAATAATTGTAATTGAAATTGAATTCAATTCTTAATCGGCTACTTGCTGCCGGCCGTTTCAGATATCGTTACTTGAGTTTCCTCAGTTAATTCGAATAAATAATTATTACTCTTTCTGGTATTTTCTTAGATCTTACGCTTAGCTTTGGACCAATCATCAAGACATGATTAAGCCTCCAATATGATTCTGGGCTCATATTTGACCGAGTCTCATCCAATATATTTCTTCCAGTACTAAACACTTGCTCAACTATAACTGTTATGGGGATGTTAGAATATCCTTAGAAATTCATGCTAAGATTGAAAATTGTCCGACGTGGTTCTTCCACCATTCCAAAATGTTAAAGTTTGCAGTTGTACCTGAATTATCACAAATCTCAAAAGAAGTTGTTAGATAAATATCAAATTCGGTTGCGGCACTTGTTACCATTGATTGCTTTTTTTTCCGTATGAGTAGGAGTTGCCCACTAGATATTGTTGAACTAGATTGCTCAACTTCAATATGTTGGGAAGGTGTGAGGCTTCTTACCAAATTGTTGATAATATTCGTTATATAACAAAGATATATCAGCTCGAAAATCGATAATAATTTTATAAACATCTACTTGTTTATTTAAATATTCATAATAAATATTTAAATAATTTTTCAAACCATTTAATTTAGTACGATGATAAAAAAACAGAAACAACCAAGTTAATTAAAGGAATATTTTAAAAATATCGGCACCCTTTAATTTTCTTGATTGCAACTGAGTCGTACAAGTATTCATCATGCTAATGTTCTTGCAAAACATCAAAAAAATTACAATAGTTATATATAGCGAGTATCTTGCAGATGTTATTAGGATCTTGTATCTTATTGTAGTGTTTCTTGAAAATATCAGATTTTTTCATCCATCGGTGGTATCCTCTGGTACACTTTGATATTGACTTTCTTGGGAACAATCAAAATTAGACTGTGGTGTTGACATGTCGAAATCATCGGTATCTTCAAAATCTAGTTGTGTTGGTGACATAGAGCTCTTACCCTTATCAACAATATTTCTCATTTGTCTTGAAAATCCTCCCCTTGACATTTTTATAACAAAGAATAAATTATTGGAAACTTGGAATGTGAAAAAAAATGAATTGAGATATGAAATAGAATAAATTGTAGGAAATTTATAATGTGAAAAGAATTGAATTGGGATGAGGTATTTATAGATGTATTATAATTATAAAAAATAAAAAATAAAAAAAGGTTTTGGCCGTTGCAAATTTGACCAACCATTGCAATTCCAACGGTTCTTTAGGAACCGAACCACGGTCCGGTTACGTGGTTCGGTTCGTCAGTTCGATTTTTTATGGTTCGGTTTCGGTTTAATTCATGATTCGATTCGGGAATTTTGGGGAACTGGTTCTTCGACAGTTTTGGTTCAATTTGAAACTGACGAACCGTTGATCGGTTCCAGTCCTGACTCGGTTCGATTCGCGATTTGGAATCGAACCGCGATCAGGGCTATCTATAGTAACTTTATTTTAACAATTTATGTATTTATGATATTTTAGTAATTAGAGTTGTGCTAAGTGAATAATAAGTTGTAAAGATTAAATCAAAAAAATTCATGAAAGTAATATTGTTTTTTTATTCTCTAAGAAATAATAGAACATAAAAAATAAGTTCGAGAAAATATAACATGAAAGAATGTTTGGAAATGTGATCATTTATGGCAATTACATTTATAAATTTCTTAATATTCTTTTTTTTTTTTTAATGTTACAAACTATAAAGTTGATTGTTTGCTTTAAAGATTTAGAGCGAAAATTATATTATGTGCCGGGTGTATACATCATCTCTCTCACAACAGGCGGGCCCCACAACTGTGTGGGGCCCGCCTGTTGTGAGAGAGATGGTGTATACACCCGGCACATGATATACCACCTCGATTTAGAGGGTGTGATAGTTTTAATTCATTGATTTTACTTGAGAAAGTATTTAACTTTATTTCCTTAAACGGAATAATTAAAAAGATTGGGACCAAATTGATAAAACGCAAAAGAAAACCCACGGGGAAAAAAGTGCCCCTTTCTGTCACTTCCGAGTCTTCAAGCATCCAAAACCCATTTTAACTCGCCGTTTCAACTCAGCTCAATCTCACTTTGAACTCGGCCATGGCGTCTCCGTTCAGGTAAAACACAAGCTTGCATATGATTTTTACTTTATTTAGACATTTTCTTTGTGTAATTTTTAATTTTGATTATTTTGTCTTCTGGTTGTGTTATAATGTTTGTGATATTGAAATGTTAGTTGTTGATTGTTCAATGGAAGCACAAGCATTGTGCATTTAAAGCATATTTGTTACTACCCTTTTGGAAAGATTAAAGCTATTTTAGTATTTTAGTTGAGGTTATGGAAAAGTTTTGATTTTTATTTACTTGAAGGCTTGTAGCCAATTCTTTTTAGGGTTTAGGGTTTTAGTTTAGTTATTGATGATTGTTTATAGTTTTAAGCTAACTTGTACAATTGAATGAGTTACTGACTGGGATTACACACATTAATGTTATTCCGCATTTGTATTTTGGAAAAGTCCTATTACATTTGTATAACTTGAGAGTTCGCACACATGACACATCCATGTGTGCATAACTCGTACACACACACACACACACTTCTGATCATGCTATACATGCACGGACAGCTGCACATGTGTATAAATGTGTAGTGAAACCATGGGCGTGTCCTTCTAGTTTCGATAAAATTTTCTAGTTGAATGCACGGACAGGTACACACGCGTGTATATGTGTGCATGAAGTTCACGCAGAATTAACAAAATCTTAAACGTCTTGATTGTGGTGAAACGATTTGTGTGTTCCTTCTAGTTTTGAAAGCTTTCCTTGTTGAACGCAGTGTTCTGTTGATTATGGAATCCCCATCCACTAAACTACCAATGTCTTGGGCATTTCTATTCTGGAAATCTGTTACATTTGACTCAAAATACATGAATGGACATGTAACCACCAATGTTTTTAGCACTTTTAGTCTAGAAAACTTTTGCTTCGCCTCAAAATTCATAAATGAACATGTATTCATCAATAATTTGTACACACAACTAGAACTTGAGCTTCCCGGATGTGCATTATATGCATGTAGTCCATGTGCACTTCTAGTTCCAATAACTTGCTTAGCTTAGGCTTATGTTTATATACTATTGATTAGAGATCATCCTTGAATTATATACTATGTTTTCAGCTCCTTTATTATCTCTCTCTCTCTCTCTCTTACACACACTGACACAAAGCAACCACCAGTAGATTTGCATATCAAAAGATGCTTCTGCATGACAATACACTTGCAAACAAAACTTGAACTTCTTGAATGTGGATTACATGCGCGTGTTATAGATGCGCTTCTCGTTTCGGCTACTTTCTCAGTTTAAAATCTTATCTGTTACTTGAAATAAAAAATCTCCCAGGATTCTACCATTAAAGTTTCCAGCACATTTATTAATGGAAATCCATTTCAATTCTGGCCCACAAATTTAAAACGGAAACAAATAAGGGATAAGAGAGTAATTTTAAAAAGAACGTAAAGTGAGGCAGTTATAAAATCTCCTCCTAATGAGCTGTTGAACAGAAGCTAACCATAGACGAGTGATTGGAAACATCTCTCTGGTGGAAATGCCTCCAGTTAAAATTAGAATAGTAGTTGACATGGCTGGGATCACAAAGAAATTCAAAGACCAGATCAGGATCACTCCGTAAGTACTTAGGACCCTCATGTGTCAATGGAGGGTCTGAGGATTGACAAGAAACTTTTTTCTTAAAATGTGTTGATTTTCTGTTATTGTGTTTTCATGTTCATTTGGTAACATCATGCTTTTGAGTATTAGTAGGTTTCGTGAGATTTTTTTGTTCCTACTGTTTTCTTTTCCTTTCTATATCGTCTTTCTTGAGTGACCTACTTAATTCTCAGTAATATACATTGAAAACTCTCATTAATTGTTTAGATGATTATTTATGAAGTCACATATTGAGAATTACTAAAGTTTCTTTTTTTTCTTCCCTCTTTCATTAATAAAGTTTCTTGTTTCAAAAAAAAAAAACATATTGAAAATTACTGTATATGCAAGGAAATTGTCAATCAAAATTTTCCTATGCTTGACTTTTGCTTTTGTTGAAGTTATTTTTTAGTCATTCCATGGCGTGTTTGTTTAAGGAAGAACATTATTTGTTGCTGAGTCTTGGAACAGTTTGTATTAGCACAAAATTCTCTATTATAATAATGTCACATTAGCGTGTGAATTCAACTTTTACCGCATCTGCAAAATATGAAAAACTTGAGGTGTTTTGGCAGGTCTGTGAAAACAACAGGAATTAATGATCCAGGACATGTTAATCCCCAGCAACATGTCCTTGATGTGGCTCCTCTCAATAGCATCCCATATATTGGTCCACCAACACCGCCTGGCGATATTGGTTCAACACAGTCCAAACAAGAGACTGAAGCTACAGAAAATGTTGGACCAGCAATGATATTTTTTCCTTCCCGCTCAACACGAGAGCAGTTGCGTAACATCATATCTGAAAACAAAAATGGAGTAGCAATGACCGGTGTTGCTGCTTTGGGGAAGGTTGGAAGATCTGTTGGAGCAGTTGACATTGGAGAATCAGAGGACTCATTTGTATTTCGGGTCGCCCTCCCTGGTGTATCAAGGGATGAAAGTAAGTTCTATTGCTGTTTGGCATTTGATCTATTTGATTGTAGAGTTCATGATTGCTTGCTAACAAAATGTTAGCTCGAGTATGGAAGTTCATTTTTTTTCTTGCAAGCAGAAGCCATGCTTATGTATTTACTGCTGTATAATGTTCCAGGTAGTAATAAATATAAGAAAAACGAAATAAGATTATAATTGATTATGTGCTGTTGGCAGCAGCTTATTAAGATGAACACAAACATCTTCACCTCCTTTTGTTCTTCATGAATAGTTTTTCTTCACTTATTTCTTAAGTTCATTTTTATATCGTTGAATTTGCTTTGTGTAATGGAGTTGACAATTAACTTTCTGGGTACAGAGGATTTCAGTTGTGATGTCGACTCTGATGGAACGGTAACAATAAAAGGAGTAACAACAACTGGTGAAAAGACAGTGTACAACCACTCTCAAGTCTTTACGATGATGACTCAAAATCTTTGCCCACCCGGACATTTCTCCATCTCTTTCAAGCTACCAAGTCCTGTGAATACTGACAACTTTATTGGTAACTTTGGTATCGATGGGATGCTCGAAGGCTTTGTGAAAAAGAGAGGTGCATAGAAGTATCCTGCTTCGACAAATATGCTTCATCACAAAGTAGGGCTAGTTCGAGTTCTGGATGGTGAAACCTATCCCTAGTAATTACAGCTTAAGACTTAGTTTTTAATACATGTATGTAGGAATAGAGAAGTACTCTTTGTTCTGCGACATCGATGTTTTCAGCTTTATAAAATCTGTTATCCTTTTCAGTTGTTTAAAATTTGAGTGCTGTTTTTATTATGAAAATTTGTCCCTGATTTAAATTGTTCTGATTATCCTCTAAATCACTCTTCATTTGGTAAACTTTCATCATGGAAAAATCAACTTGAAAGATGCAGCATACGTCAACCAATCAAGAACTTGCAAGATTTCCCCATCAACCACATTTTTTTCTTTAATTTTCTTTTTCACCTAGTGCGACGGTGAAGTATTAACTTACTATCCCCTTAGTTACGAGTTCGACTGAAAACAACTTTTGTATGAATAAAAAAAAAAAAAAGATTAAGGCTCATACATCAAGACATTTCCTATATCCTATTTATAACAGAAATCTTGTGCACTGGATACGATGACAGGAAAATGGTGCATAACCGCAACCAAGAAACAGCTGGGTCCCCGGGTAAGCCCCTAAAAGAACCATGGGGCATGAGCTTCAATTCATGGGACCAATACTTTTTTGCCCAATTTTTTCAGACTTTTTTTCATCATCACCAATGATAGAACACCCCTTACTATCAAGCAATAAAGGGCTTCACATAATTTTAGCATGTTGCTAGATGCATTTATTATGGTAATGGAATTTAGAGACACTGATTGAGAAAGCCCCCTCATTGTAAGTGGATGAGAATGCATCACATATTTTGTCATGTTATTGATAAGAATCTGTCCACAATTCTTCTTTTAATGACAGAAGTGAAGATGGCTATAGGTAACAAACCCTCTTAATGGCATAGCTTCTATTCACCAAGCATTTTGAATAATCTTAATGAGCAGGCCACGCAGTAATCTTTCTGTCCATTTCATCACATGATATAGGGCCATAGTTGAATATCAGTACTGCTTCTTCATATTTCTGCTAACTTAAGTGAGTCTTTTGTGTTTCTGTTGTCTCTTGGGATCAACAAAGTTACAGACTGGTGAAGTTTTGCAGGAAGAATCATGAAGACTAACATGGGAAGGAAAAGTGTAGATAGAGAAAATCCTACCCGTTGTTCGTTATCTGGGGAGAAGCCTAACCGGTGTGTGATATTTCCTGTGAATGTTAGTATGGTTGCTGAAGCTCTAGAAAGAAGAAACAAGAACTGGTAAGAGCTCTAAGTACTTGCATATATTTATATTAATCTCTGTGGTAAAGTTTTTGTGTGGCAATGACTACTGATTGGCCCTTGGCTTGCGCCTTGCAGGATTGTGCGAACAAAAGTTGCAAGCGATTTGATTGTGCAAATTGCAGATTCCTGCTTTCACTTACACAAGGTTTGCTGACTAACTTTGATCTCAGATAAAGATGAACTCCAGCTGATCTCTCTTCTTTACTTCATCTTCTTCTTTTTTGGCATGCAGCTTCCTATGGTGTCGAAAAGTGAATACTTGAACAGAACTGTATTCCAAAGAAGTAGCCATGGAGAGAAAGGAAGTAGCTCCAAGATATACATTAACAATTTTCCAGGTGGAATAGAGACGTTTGAATTAGTGGTGAAATTCTGTTATGGATGGAAGGTTGATGTAACAGCAACCAACATTGCTGCACTGTATTCTGCTGCAAATTTCTTGGAAATGAGTGATGATCTTGAACAAGGAAATCTCATATCCAAAACGGAAGCCTTTTTAAATTTTGCGATATTTTCATCATGGAAAGATACATTTCAGATCTTGAAAAGCTGTGAATCCATACCTTCATGTGCCAAAGAGTTGCAGATCTTGAAACGTTGCTCGGAAGCCATTGCTTGGAAGGCCAGCACAAACCGAAAAGCATTTTCTTTAGATGATTGTGATGCACTGGCCTTGGAAGCTCTAGTAAATAATGCAGAAGACTCGAAACAAGAAGGCAGAGTCGACAGTTGGTGGTTTGAAGATGTTTCAGCCCTTCGAATAGATCACTTTATTGAAGTAATCAATTCCATCAAAAGAAAAGGAATGAGATCAGAGCTTGTAGGATCATGCATAGCTAAGTGGACTTCAAAATGGCTTTCCCAGATCACTTCTGGTCTAAACAACATGACCCCCAAGCACCTGGCTCATCAGTTACGCAGAGTCACTACTGAAAGTTTGATTAGGATCTTGCCTGAGGATGACAATGCAGTTTCAAGCAACTTCTTACTTCACCTACTGAAGTTGGGGTTGATGATGAAGATTAATGCTGAATTAGTGAATAAGCTAGAAAGAAGAATAGCTTCCATGTTGGAGCAAAGTTGTGTTCCGGATCTCTTGGTTAAGAATCATGGAGAAAATGAAACTGTTTATGATGTAGGCATCATTGTTAGGGTGGTTAGATATTATGTTTCTTTTGTTCTTAGAAACCCGGCTCCGCGGATATTTGTAGTTGGAAGATTGGTAGACGGCTATCTCACACTCATTGCGAGGGACAAGAACCTTACAGCCCAGAGTTTCCAATCACTAGCAGAAGCACTTCCGAAAAGTGCAAGACATTGTGATGATAATCTGTATAGAGCCATGGACATATATCTCAAGGTATGGAAGTTATATCAGTCATTTCTTATAGGCCATTTTCTTCATGCTGCTTTTTTAAGTTCAATAAATGCAGGAACATCCTAGCCTAACAGAAGATGAAAGAACAAGAGTAAGCAAATCCATGGAATTTCATAAACTGTCTCAGGAAGCTCGCCAGCACATGATGAAAAATGATCGGTTGCCCGTAAAGATGAGAACGCAGTATATCCTTCTTGAACAAGTGAACATGACAAAGGTAATGACAGCTGCAGGAGCAAATTACTGGAGAACTAAGGCTCAGGCGATTATTAGAGTGAGTAAAGGTTTAGAGAAGGAATGGATGTCATCGCAGAAGGAGATCAAGATGATGAAAAAAGAAGTTGAATCGATGAAGATGCAACTGAATCAGTTGCAAATGTGTAAATTACAGCTTCAGAATCAATTAAAGACATTGCTTTAGTTTGAAGTTACAAATTTAAAGTTTATATTCAAAACCTTGCAGCCTAAGTTAAACATATTATGTATGAATTCCTCAGAAATGATGCTTTATGACTTCTAAATTGCTGCAATAAACATTTCATTGACAGGTTATATCTAAGAACAAATTAGCTATCAAATTTTAATTTCTTATTTGTGAATTGAACCGTTTTAACAAGAAATATCAGATTGGATATACCTTCCAAATAAAGCACTTAATAGTAATCATGGTAAACAATTACATGTTGCTTCATATAATGACTGATGCAATTACACAACAAATAAGTATATGTAATTACGCGTAAATATGGCAATCGCAACGAATATAAGTAACAAAGAAGGCAAAACATTAAAACAGACATATCTAGTTAAGGAAATGATGAAGATATCATATGTGTTGAGCTGCAGTTAGCAAAAATGCATTTCCCAGAAATCAAATGCTGATGTTACTGTTTATTATAAAGCAAAGAGTTGTTTTTATTCCTTGAACACAACGATGAAAGCTCAAAGTATTATCGCAGAAGCAGAAGGCAGCCGAATAGAGAATGGAATCAGGCAATGCAGCAGTGGCAGAGAAGCTGATCATAAGTTATGGCCATTCAGGCTGAAGCTTACGACAGATAACATTCGTTGGGACAGCCTAAAGATTCCACCTTCAGACGAATTTCAAGCTCACATTGTAGCCAATCTCGATGAAGCTAGCCGTAAGCTTTTGGATGCTTACATTCCTGTAGAGTTGCACATTGCTGATGCTGATACTCGCGAAACTTACAAAGCGAATTTGGTCAAGAAAGATTCATTTTGGTTCGAGCCACTGCCTGATGTGGGTCATAAAAAGAAAAACTCCTGGTGTCAGCGTCACATGTTGACATTGCAGGAGCACAATTCCAACAATACTGAAAATTCAAGGGAAGAATTTTCTTTTTCTGTTGAACCTTTCAGGCACATTTTAACAAAAAGAAACCTCAGTTATAATCAAGAAATTGGTTTTTGCTGGTCTGGTAACGAAGAAGGTTTCGTCAAATTTGACTTCTCAGTTTTGTATGCACCCTGGTTGGACTTGAACAGCTTCAGAAATTGAGAGGTAGATTCATTACAAATACAGAACTGTTGCCATATATATACATCATACCTCTATATGTACGCGTGTGTGTGAGCGCATTTTTGGCTTTTGGATGAAGCGGTTATCGCGTCAACATGTTCAGTGTCCCCAAGGGCGTGGCTTGGTGGTGTAGGGTTGAGGATCTCACCTTGAGGTCCTGGGTTCGAATACATGGAGTACGTTTCTTGTAAGAGTCTGGGACAGTCGGGGTTTTACCCGTTCCGTTTAAGCCCGGAAGGGGTGGTTTGACGGCGGAATTACCAACAATTCCCAAAAAAAAAAAAATCAACATGTTCAGTGTGGATTATTTGTAATTTATATTTTGACATCCAACAAATTATAATTCTTTTTGTATTATTGATACTGCAGGTTGAAGCTGGTAAAGCAGGGAGGTTCAGTGTTTGTTACTCCAAAATAAAAAAAAAAAAAATTAGTACAATAATGTTCCTATTTTTCCAAATTTGGAACATTGATTGAAGGGAGTTACTCTTGCAGCATCTCTTTGATCTTCTGCTATATTTTTGTTTACTTGCCAACAGGAGTATGTTGGGATGAAAAGTGATTTTAGAAAGCGCTTTTCACTAATGAAAAGTGATTTTAGAATGTGCTTTTCACTATTATCGAATTTAAGATCTCACCTTGAGGTCCTAGGTTCGAATCCAGGATGTACGTTTCTTTTAAAAATCTGGAACAGCTGAAGATTTTACCTGCTCCGCTTAAGTCCGAAATAGATGATTTGACAGTGGTTTTCCAACGATTTAAAAAAAAAATCTTACAAATTACAATATTAATAAGAACTTCTTTAGGTATTTTTTTTTTTGTAATAAAAGAACTTCTGAGTTTTACTTCCAATACAAGGCTATCCTTTGAATTTTATTACCAATTGGTCTCTCTAATCTAGTTAATCACTTGGATGGAAAATTAAAAAATAAAAGTGAAAAATGATAAAAGAAAATTAATGTGAAATAAATTACCTTAACACTTCACTTACTGCATATATCTAAAATAAATATTCATAAAGAATAAATGTTTGTACTATCAATTATCCAATATATATCTATATTATAAAGCACAATGGTGTGAGAGGAAATAGAGTGTAACGGATGGTTAAGATTAAGAGAGATAATACATCCAATGCTATCTTTATGTGGCTTAATCGGCGGCTCAGATCATTTCATTATAATCTAACGGCTGATAAAGAGTTATTTCATTATAAAATCTCTATAAAAATGAAAAATGAAAACTACCAAATAAATTAAAGAATAAAATCATTTATTAATGAAAAATGAAAACTACCAAATAAATTAAAGAATCAAATCATTTAATTAAAAAATAAAATCATTTTATTATAAATAAATTAAATAACAAAATTTTAATCTCTATATAAATTTTAATTATAACACCGTGCCGTAGGCACGGGCACACACTAGTATATATATATATATGAAAAAGTCCTTTTGGTCCATAATTGTCTATAATATCTCATAAAATCCCTCTTCCTAGAGCCTACAATATGGAGACTAAGAGCCTACAATATGGAAAGTCTCGTGTGCTGAATCTTTTTATCTCATCAGGTCACTGACCTTGCTGTTAAAAAACAAAAGATAAAATTATGTGATTTTGCAGAAGTAAAAAAAGAGAGAATTATGCAATTAAAGCATAAAAATGTAAAATAACAAAAAAAAAAAAGGTTTACTATTAGTTTTTAACAGCAAGGACCTTATAGTTATAGATATTATGAAAAAATCCGAGACTTAACACACACATACATGAGAATTATCAAATAGGTCCCTAATGCTTTTACCATAGATTTTGCTCTTCCATCGAGCAAAATCATACTTGTAATGTGAAACATTGTATTTGTTACATCTAACATTTTTCGATAACCTTTCTTGACATGCAGTGATCTATAAACCCAAAGGCAAAAATTAAACCAAATTTGAAAATAAATTTTAGCATAAGCTCTTTTAGCAATAGAGAAGCCATACCAAACGAACACTTCGAAAAAAACTTTAAAAAAAGTACATCCATTTAAAATTTTCAAAAAATCCGAAGCAAAATTTTTTATTGCACACTACTGTGTTCCATTGTACATGTGTACGTTCTACCCACTAGAACATTTTCCCCCTACCCAGCTCACTCAATAAAGCACACGAGTAAAACTAAAAACACGGACATTTAAAATAAAATTGGCAAATTCTCGACGAATGAGTCATCTTAAAATAGTAAGCTTGGGACTATCAGCTGTATCTAAAGAGGATGTGACCTGTTGAGAGATGAATGTTCTTCTTTTATCTCCTTCAAGACGAGGAAGAATTCTTCCTTGCCAAATAGACACGGTAAGCTGCCAGTCCAACAATGGCAGCGGCCGCTCCAACTGCAATGGAAAAACACAGAAAATTAAATGGTATGCAATTGAAAATGGATGGAGGAAAATTTTCTGACACACCCAAGTTTCAAATGGCTCAAACGGAATCAATAACTTTATAAGACGTGACAATAACAAACCTGAAACGATCATAAGAGAGCGATTTATTAGTCGATGGTATTGCTTGCGGGTTCTCCCAGCTTCAGTTTCTGGGATGCTCAAATGAGGATGCTCTGCTGCTTGTACAATCCTTCGGAATATAATGTTAAAATCACCCAACTTTGAGCTTACAGGTATCGGAGCCTCTATTCCCATATCCTGACTAACCTACAAAAGCAAAAATTTTAACCGAAAGAAATTTTTTTACTTCAGATTCAGCCCAGCTCCAGACAGGAAATAGACTTACTAGAAAGAAGTGAGAGCACACCAGCGATATAGAGTATAGACAATCATAGAGTAGCTAACCGAACTTCTTACGGAGACAATAAGAGTAATGAAGGCACCAGAATTCAACAAAATCCCAGAGATAATGGGGAGAAAATACTCTGAAATGTAAGATTGCAAAACTAATTGGCAACTGTTTAGTTTACCTTATCCAAGTAAAAATTCATATATAAACATCAGCTAACTAGTGTTCATACATCTTTGTTCAACCAAACAAAACATAAAAAGTGTACAAAAGCTAACCACAAGTTATTCACAGAGCAAAAAACTTATCAGAAAAAGCATGATGATGATGATTTCCTTGCTCAAGATAAGAAACATATTGGTAGTGGTTACTAAAATCTAAAATAACAGTACGAAACAGTTACAGTCAAAAAAGGAAGTAAATACCCTGGTAGAATCCTGTATTGCCATTGGAAATGAATCCAGATCATCTTTAGCTGCTACAATGAGGCAAGGCACCTCAAAGCCAGTATCTTCACCGTGACCAGCAACTTCCAAAAGCAGTTCAGTTGCTCTTTTCCATGAGGACTCGTCGGAACTGACAACACAAACGACATCATCAAAAAAGGACTGAATATGTATTTGATACAAAATGAGCGAAACCTAGGGTTACAGGCAGCATTATAATGCAAACAAGGAGAAGAGAATGGCTTTTATCTCAAAATATATGTAGACAGATGTGTACGCAGACACATAATTCTGTATTTTACATTCTCATAGACTTCAAACAGCCTATCAAATATCTGTATCTAACTCCCAGATTTGAAAATGTTAAACCATATAAACTCGAATGGTTAAATGTTATCACTGTAGACAATTAATGCAAGAATACAATCTCGCCTTCTGTTTACCTATCATGGACAAATACTGCTATGTCAGAGGCAGCCAAAGAATCTTTATTAGACAGCAGTTTTGCAACTCCTTCTTCAGGAATTTCTCGCAACACAAGAGTTTTCTTAGTTCCCTGTAGATTAAAAATAAATTAAACACACATGAAGTAAAAGAAGTGAACAGCCAACCAACTTATACAAACAATAATTGAGAGAAATTATGAAGAAAACTTAAAGTTATGTTAAAATAGAGGAAAAAAAGTCTAGATTAATGTGTTTTGAATTGTGAGAGAGAATCCATATCCTATCCACTTACCCCAGGTTGATCGACTACATTTACTGCAAAACGCTCATCGGTCGTTGGAGTATAATTGTCAGAGAAGGGCCTGCAGTAACAATCATCATATTCAGACCAAAAATTTTAACGATAAATAAACTAGCAAGCAGAATAAGATATAACCGATCTTCTCGTTGAAGAATCAGGTGATACCTTCCTAGAAAAGAATTCAATAGTGCAGATTTTCCAGCTTTTTTAGGCCCAAAAACAAAGCACTGGAAAACGTTTCGTTCAGACTGTTGCTTTTTGCGATCTATACGTCTTTTCCTCGTCACACGGATGGCAGAAGAAGGATCACCCGGATATCCAATGTATATCAAGTTTTCCACACTAGAAGCCGGATCTAAGAGAGTCATAAGTGCCCACTGCAACATGATATTTGTCACAAACCAAGAAGCACGAGACACTGAAGTATGGAAAAATTATAGTTGTTTTTTTACATTGGTGGAAGTTAGCAGTGAAATAACCACAGAAACGGAGGGAACGTCTAATATGACAAAGACAGAGAAATAGAGATAGACGAGAACAAGAATACCTCTGACAAAAACCCATCAAGTGACAGTCCTCCCAATGCAGTTTTTTCTGCTGCATCCTTATATGGAGCTTCATCCCAAGGACTGAAGTTAATTAAAAATGAGTCAATATTGGACCGATTTCACAGTAACAGCTTTGCATTGTAGAAATTCACTATAGCAAGCAAGTACTCGGAGTAAATCATTACACTTACACCCCATACTATCATAGATATTGAAAATAAGATTCATTCACCATCTACAGAACTGTTTATCAGCAGTTGTTCCAAAAAATTCATAAAACTAATTGAACTTATTCGACATTATATAATTTTTAACTTGCTTGGTCAAACAAACAACAAAAGAAGTTTGAAGGACTAGCAGATCCAACGGATGAGGAGAACAGAGTGTCTTGCTGTAGAGAAAACATAGGATGCATAGCAAAGGATCTAATTACAATAATAATATTTATAAAGAAAAACATATACCATTCTGGCGCGGTAGAAAACAGGTCCTCGACTTCAATGGGTCGCAGACAATTATCCTGGAATGAAATCAATAGGGTTAGGATTTTTGAGAACCCATAAACAACTCGGCTACCAGGATGCATATTATTTCCTGATAAGGTTTTAATTATCCAAAGGAAAATTGAAACTCTATTAACATGTTTAAAAATAAAGTATTCACCAAAGCACATGCCAGGACATACATTATCAGCATCAAATAATTCAAAGATTCCCTTCAAAAAGTCAATAGCTTCGTTAGTCAGCTCCACACTCTACACAATAAAGCCAAACAAATAGTAAGAAATCTAAAGCATTACTCAAGGAGGATGAAAGATTAAATGCATAATGATATCACAGAAATAGACCAAAAAGGAAGTACATTATTTCATTCAAACACAGGAAAGTGAAATGTTATCAGAAATTAACAATAGATCAAATCAAATTATCAAATGGCTGGGAGCAGATTATGACAGTTGCAACAATTAAACTGTAATTTACCTGGTCAGGTGCTCGTTTGAATGCTGAATATGGAATCAATTCGTCTGCAAGTTTAATATCATTGTTATATCCAAATTTCCTTAGGACAGTCCATGTCGTCTCGAGACGCCCTTTTTCTATAAATAGTGCATGGAGGAAGAGGAACCCTGCCAATGTAAGCCCATGTTCATTGACTCCTTCTCGCAATTTTTCTTGCACAACCCTCTTAACACCTACTATTTCAGAAGGTTGTAACGGAGAATTGAAGCATTTGACCTGATTACAACCATTATTAGCATCTTCACAAAAGTAAGCACAAGATCTTCCAACTTATTGAAATAAAAGAACACGCCTCTAAAAATTATATTATCAAATCTCAAATATACGAATTAACATACATTATATGGAGGAAAAACTTAGCCCACACCAACAAAGGGGAGGAGGGAAGAAAAAGGAAAGTGAAAGAACCTGAAAATCATTCAGCTCTGCATCACTAAGGGCACCATCCCTGTCATGATCACAAAGAATAAAGATACGCTTCAAGGCTCTCACACACCGAGGCTTCAAAGTTTGCAATTCCTGATCAAACAAAGGGACTGTTGGATGAAGCACTGCCTTTTGCGCATAGTAGAAAACCTCAGGGACCTACAAAGAGGGGAAAACATAAATTTATTTTTCTTTTTCTTTTTCTTTTTTTTTTTTTTTTTTGTAGAAGAACGTGGTATATTACAGATAAAAGAAGATTTACATTATCCAAGTGTCCACAATACCACAAATATAATTAGAAAAAGAGAGAAAAAAAGGGGGAAGGGAAATAATCAACACAAAGCCCATCCAATTGCACCCAAGAAACCATCCTTCCCAAGGCCAAAACATAGTTATCCTATTCCCAACTAACCCAAAAACCCCTCCCAGTTTAAATATATGTAGAAAAAAGGCTAATCTTTAGTGTCCTTCGTCATTGAAGCCCAAATAGATATAGCAAAAGCCTAAACTCTATCCCATAATCCATCTATGTTCTCTTCCTTTTTTCTTTTGTAAAATACAGTTTTTCTTTTTGGCCATAACACCCAAAAGAGAACCAAAATTACCAGCATGAAGAAATGTCTTATGACAAAGCCTCACTCTATCCACAACCATCTATGTTTCCTTAAGAAATTCTGATTATTTAAAAGTCAAATCAGTACCTGTGGCAATCCTCCAGAATACTTAGATCCTCCAAATAATAAATTCATTATATCACAAGTTATTCTTGGAGTTAGTTTTAGATTCAAACTAAATCCAGATGCCAGAACATGGATCAAATGCATATATTACAGTAAAATAATCAGCACGAGGAAAACTCAAAATGAAAAGAAAATTAAATAATAAGAAAGTACATATAGGGTATGTACAAAAAGTAACTGTGGTGCATATAACATCCAAGGAGGCAAGGACATGCATTCACCAAAACAAACAGATTCCAAAAGCTTCGCATTCCATATCAAAACATAAGAAATAACAAAAAGGAGAGGGACTTAAACATTACCTGAATTTGTTTCAATGCTGAACATTCTATGCAAGTTTCAATCTCTCGAAACTGTTGCATTATTGGCATCATCACCTGTTCCAGGCTCACCTGCTGGTTCTCATCTCTTAAATCAAGCTTACAACCCGCCACTATAACTGGCACCTTCACCTACTCACAAAAATGACATATGAACATTACAAACACACAAATGCAGGAAACAAGATTGTTCCCAGGAATCAAATCTCTTATTTCCAATTATCACAATAATGAACTCTGACAAGTTTAGGAAAAAATTATGTCCATTAGTCCTGTTAGAAGGACAAGATTGGTACATTCAGTTATAAAAATCCCATTTTCTCATGAATAAAATATCCTTATGCGTATCTTCCAATAAAGCAACAGGACTACGAGAGCAAAACTACACGAATTTAAATAAATGAAAGATATAAACCTCTAATCGACGAAGTTCTGGAAGCCAGAAAGTACTCAATTCCTCAAGAGTCTCAGGCCGATCACAAGCATAAGTTAGCACAACAGAATCAGCCCGCCTCAGTTCTTCACCTAGTTTACCTCTATCTTCCACACTGATAGACAACATACACAAGGAGAGAAACTTTCATATTTATGCAGAAAATACCACTACCAACAACACAAACAACTTCATATCAACAGTAAAAACTGAAGAAAATAACTAAAGAAGTAAAAGAGTAATACTACACCTACAAACTTCTACTCAAGGGCTTCTCATTCAAACTGGCGTTCGATCGTTATATCACTCCACAATCCACATCAATCTCTTTTAACTAATTTCATCTATTATCTATTTATATATTTTCAACTATCCACTACTTTCATGACACATCAATTTAGTACATTTCTATTATTGAAAACATAAATGTTTTGCATATAGAGACCTTGAACAAGTGTCAATGATGGTAACGGGGACACGGTCAGGGTAGAAGTCTTCGGGCAGCCTGGTTGGCGGCAGAACCGGCGGGACATTGGCCGGAAAAGTGTCTGCAGCGGCGGTCACAATCAAGCTTGATTTTCCAGTACCCTTTTCTCCGCATACAACAATTCTTACTCCTGTTTTACCGCCCGTCCCTGAATTAGCCGCTGAAGCTTTTGCCATCTAACAAAAACTGTATACGTAAATCAAATGAAATGAATCAATGAGAATCAACTAAATTGTTAAAAAAAAAAAAAAGGGGAGAATTTATTTAACAATAATAAATAAAACTTACTTTTTAAGCTAAGATTCAAATTTTATGAATAAACTGAAGCTCAGTAACATGAAATATTAATAACACTAATAATCGGAAAAAAAATGATTTTTTTTTTTTACAAGTTATGGCAAGTTTAAAAGTTGCGGCTGCTAGTGCAGGGGCAAAATAGTAAATTACCAGATTGTTGAGGGGTCAGAACGAAAGAGACGGAAGTGAAGGAAAAAAAAGAGGAAACAGAGAGAGAAAGAGAGAGAAACCCTAAATAGGGTTTATTGAATGAAGATAATGATGGCATGAAAGTAAATAACCTGAAGTCGAGGGGTAAAAACGTAAGACCACCGGAAGGCACTAGATCTCGGGAGGCGGCGGCGAAGATTAGAGAGAAAGTGTCCAGAAGTTTCGGTTCTCAGATTGAAGTGTGAGTTGAAATTTTTGTTTTGTTTTTTAATTTGTTTTTGTAGTGGAGTTATCGAACGGTTGAGATTAAAGGAGAACGTACTCCTTATTCACATTATTACAACAGCTAATTTATGTTTTTCTTTCTTTCCTTCTTTTTTTTTTTTTTTTTAAAAAAAATAGCAATTTCCTAATTCGACGTGCACATGATTACGGTTTCAAACCGTAATTGAACCGCAACCGAACATTTGACCAACCAAATCTTTAATAAATCGGATCACAAACCGTAATTGAACCGGAGTTGCAGTTGGTGCATTTTCAATTGACGATTGTAGACCTGGTCGGGGTTCCGGTTCCCGGTTCCACACTTACAGTGGAACCGGAACCGAACGGTTCGGTTCAGGTTCCGATTTCATTCGGTTTTTTTTAAATAAAAAATTTGTGATGGAAAAATTAATTTCATTTAAAATTATGATTTTGAATTTATATAATAAACATTCATAATTACATTAAATTACAAATAAATTTATTAAATTAAAGAGCTTGAAATTAAATTTTTAAAAACTTAAGTTGCCTACGTATCCTCCAGGGGTGAGAGGAATCAAAACTCACGTAGTTCCATTACATTTTTAAGATATTTCCCCATTGTAATTTTAAAATTCTTTAATTATCAATCATCATTATCAGTGTCTGTTGATTTTTCAACTCCAGTTCTGCTTGCACTTGCAGATGCATTGTCGAACAAGTCTTCAAATTCATCAGGGGCATCTTCTTGTTGCCTCAGATCAGCTCAGGTCCAATCATCCACACATGTTGTTGCTTCTAGAGTGCTTGGATGTAATGAATATCGTCTGACTTCCAATATATTGTCTCTTATGTTGAAGGCTTGCTCAACCGCAACGGTGGAAACAGGTGCTGCCAATATCTCTTTAACAATAATTGATAATACATGATATACATTTTGATGTCGGTTCCACCATTCAAGGATTTGAAAATTTTTACTAATTAAACTTTCAATTAAAAACTCAAAATTTATAGATAAATAATTATCTAATTCCTGATTATTAGTCGTGTTATCACTATGTTTTTTATTTCGTTGTAATAACCAACGATCATATGCGCTAAGTCTTGATTGCATTACGGTTTCGCTACTACTAGATTGTCTCACTGATTGCAAGTTATATCTTCTAATATAATCATTAAATAACTTTATTAAGTCAATTTTTATTTTAGCTATTATTCTTGTAATATCAATTTCATCTAATATTCCTAAATATCCATAGTAAGCGGGTAAAGCACTATTCAAACCTTCTAATTTAAATCTAGGATAAAAAATAGCAGCAATAAGATAAAGTAAATGAATGTCTCTAAAATAATGCAATCATTCTCGTTTCATAACATTAATAGCTTCAAACAAAATAATATCATTAGGATCTGGACATTCAACATGCTCATGGAGAGTACCAACAATATTCAAACTTTCAAGTTGTAGCATCATGTTGAGAACAAAACTATATAATGCATATTTGTATTGCAAAGCTCGACATAAAAGAAAATAAGTTGAATTCCAACGTGTTGGAACATCTCGTGAAAATTTTATCGGTTTAATACCGTTTAATTTACAAAACTTAGCCAATTCTCTCATAACTTGAGAATATGACCAAATACAATTAAGTGCTTTCTTAATAGGATCAATGGAATGTGATAATTTTTTCAAAACATCTTGAACACATAAATTAAGGACATAACATGTGCAACGAACATGAAAAATCGACCCCCTAAATTTGATTCGCATATTTCTATTAAATCAGTAATTGATACAGTATTTGCATATGCATTATCAAATCCAATTGTTAAAATTTTACCTAATAAACCATATTTTGTGCAGTATGTTGTTCATCAAAAACTCTAAATGCAATAAGTCGTTTTTGCATGTTCCATGATGCATCAATCCAATGACAAGTCACACCCATGTATGAGTGTGTTCGCCAATGGTCACTCCAAATATCATAACAAATAAAAAGACGACTTTTAACATCTCTAAATGTTTTATTTAAAATAATTTTATCATCTTTGTATAATTTAAAATTTTGACGTTTTGTTGTATTTCGAGTCATTCTACAAGCAGTAGGATTTAAAGCATTTTGAACGCAATTCGTAAAAGTAATTTTTTTACCAAAACTTAAAGAAAGATGTGTCATACAAGTTAATTTAGCAAATTCTTCTATATTTTTAGCATCTGAATACTTAAATAAATCTAAAGAACTCGTACATCTACTAAATGATGCGTACATGGCCATTTGAGTTTGCGTCGTATCAAGTCCAAGCTCAACGGCATTATGTCTTTCCAGGTGCTGGATCATATTGCCGTATACATCAGTAAATTTGTAAGAAACCCCACAATGGTTGCATACCGCTATTAAACCTTCATCAGTATCGATTAAATGATTTGAATTTTGAAAACATCCGAGGAACGAGACTTAACTTCTCTTCTCCATGAACCGATATTAGGGTCGCTCTCTTGGGTTGGCACATTTGACATTATATTCTCAGGAGCTTGTCATTTGTTGTTTAATAAATTTTAAAGAATCGGAGAATTGAGAATGAGAGAATTGTAATTGTAGATGAGAGAATTGAGAATGAGAGAATTATATGAATTGAGAGAATTGAGAATTGAGAAATTTGTGTGTTGAAATAATGAAAAACGACTCATATTTATATATTTTTAAAATATTTTTTGTGATACCTGAAATGCCCCTAAAATTAGCTGTTTTATTAATGTTATTAGGGGTAATTTGGGAAATCCCTAAATATTCGGCTCCTTGTCCTAGCCTAACGGCTACTAGCCGTTGGGGGTTCCGGTTGAAACCATTAGAACCGCTGGAATCGTTTGGAACCTTCATCGGTATCCGCTGGAACCATTACATGTATTAAAATATAAATTATATTATAATTTAATATTCGATAAAAACCAAATACAACCATTCATATATATAAAGAATTAATATTACTAATATCTTCTTTAATTAAAAGAAAACATTTTCCATTTAGATTTTTTTATTCCAAAAAAATAAATATCTAAGCATGATTTTAAAGTTAATTACTACTCATTAACTAATTAAGCCGGTGGAAAAGTTAAAAAATATCATTTATAATTTTGTTGGCTACTAACATTTGTATCCTTAATTTTATATAGATTCTCGATTCAAGGTATAGTTAAATTATTTTGATCAAGTATACCCCCTGTCTCTGTTGAAGTGACCGATAAGCACTTTAACGTTTGGTTTCCATGTTCTTTTACACTATATTGATCAAAATTCAATGTTTGAAGGTGCACTTCTTTGATTATTATTATTATTTTTGGAATCGTTGGAAATTTCGCCATCAAACCATCTCTTATGGGTTTAAACGGAGTAGATCAAATCGTTGTTTGTCTCAAACTCTTATAAGAAACGCATTCCTTGTATTCGAACTCATAACCTCAATGTTATATCCTGAACCATACACCACCAAGTCACGTCCATTGGGGACACTTATTTGATTATATAAAATTGTCTTTCATATTTGTATAGGGTTTAAGAATATAATCACCTATACTTCTCAAGTCAATTCCATAAACATCTTATCGATTTTCATTCATATTTGATTTTAAAGACACGGAAAAAGCATAATAGATAAACTCATAGTTTATAATAAGTATTGAACATGCAACTTAATTCATTAAACATACAAACTTTATCAATAAACATGACTAGTTTCATGTTTTCAAAAATTACAAATTTATTGGTAGAGTTGACATATTTAATGGTTTAAGTTGCTTGTTTAAACCCTAATGATATTAGATATTATTGGATACCATAGATCTGCCCGGACAACATACAAATTGGTAAAAATTGATTTTGGACAATAATAGTAATATGACAAGAATATTAAACAATAAAAAGATTATACCAAGAAACAAAACAGCAGTGTAGTATACCAAAAGCTGCATATAATGAAATTATTTTGCTCTAAAACAATAAAGCAGGCATCATTGCAGTGAACAAGAAAATTAAAAAGTTAAAAATGGCCAAATCGCCGCATATTTACATCTTCGTGATATTTTATTAATGAAATATTTAATTATCTTAAGAAATATTAATTTAATTCCGGATTCATTAAAAATGAAACTAGGAACCGCCGGTTCTGGAATCGAACCGGAATGGCAAAAAAAAATCAGTCACCGTTGGAGGCATTTCCTCCGACGGTCACTGATTTCAGCCAAGACCGTTTTCAGCCAACGGTCTTGGCTGAAAAGCAAATGACATTTTATTTATTTAATATTTTTTTTAATTTTGTTTATAAACATTCACCTTAATAACTTAATTCTCTCAACAATAATTTTCTTATATTCTTTCAATTTCTATCTACAATTCTATTCTCTCAATTTCTTCTCAAATTCTATATTATAATTATTTTTAATTCTCAAATACTATCTAAATTTCTCATTATTAATTTATTTATTACAAATTATGAAAATGTCAAGTGCAAGTCAGAATCCAACAATAGATGAGCATGAGGATTTCCCTACTTAAGAGAGCCAATTTCTCTCGGTGTAGAATAAAATACTCGTGCCCCCAATATTTCCAGAATTCACTTCACAAAGAAATTACTTAAAGTGTTGATTATATAGTGAAATGCAATTATTATCAACGTACTTAGACATTCAAAAAACATGGTGGGTATAGACCATTCACGAAGCATATGAGATCAAAACATGCAAATCTCATTGGAATTGACAAAATTCAAATGCAAATGTTCGAGGTATGGTCGATCTTCTTCTTCTTCTTAATCATTTCAATATAGTGATACTAAAAATAGAGAATAAATTTCAAAAATGATTTCAATGAAACACTTGTTTTTTAGTTTCAGTGAAAAAATTGGTTTTATTAATTATTGTCAAAATACATTAAATCGTAGTATGAATATGGTGTCTAGAAATACTGTAAAACTTACAATATTAAGGTTATATGAAAAGGGAAAAAAATATTTAATTAATGAATTTCAAAATATCAATGGACGTATTTCTATATGTAGTGATATATGGATTAATCTTTAGCAAATACATTCATACATAGGTATAACATGTCATTGGGTAGATAATGAATGAAAGATACAAAAACATGTTAATGTTTTTCGTGTTTTTTATAGTAGATATACTGCAAATAAATTTATAAAAAAAATAGCATTCGGTTTTGTCAATCAAATTTCGGAGGAAATTTTTTTCATATTAGATGTGCATGTCATGTTTTAGATTTATGTGTTTAAGATGGTTTAAGAAGTCTTAATGATTTTATTACTCCCATACAAAAATAATTTCATTTTTATGGTCACATCCCCAGATGATGAAAGAATGGGAAAAAATCATTCGAATGAACAATAAAAGACCAAAGAAATTTTATAGAAATGTTCTCATTCGTTGGAATTCAACTTATGAATTACTAAACGATTCGTATGAGTATAAAGATTTATTTTGCACATTTATTTCCAATCATCTGCACCAAGTAACTCTATATCCACAACATTGGGATGTTTGTTCACAAATTTTAGATATTTTAAAAGTTTTCAATGATGTCACATATACTTTTAGTGGTATTTATTACCCTACATCATTTTTATTTTTGGTTGAATGTCTAAATATTGTAGGTATATTGTATGATAGTGGACGGTATTATTTTGAACGTTGTCATTGCTGCCATGAAATGAAAATGGTGTATTTATCACAAAAAAAAAACATATATTTATCTTGTTGCACTTGTTTTTTATCATAGGTGTAAAATAAGTGGTTTAAATGATTATTTGACTAGTTATTATGAATGTATAATTTTTAACCGTGAAGATCCTGATTATGTTGATATTTCTGTAGTAATTAGTGAAGTTCGAAGTTTAATAATGAATTTGTATAATGAGTATAATATTGAATGACGATCAGTCGACCAATCTTTTAGTCAAATTCAGGCTGAGTCGGTTAAGATTAGTATGAGTCATCACATATTAATGCAAAGGCATAAAAAACCTAGAGGATCCACTGTCAATAATTATGAATTTGACATAAATCTAATAATAATTTTTGAGTTTGGTGATAGTTGCATAGGTAAAAAATTTCAAGTGATCTTGAGTGGTGGAGTAGACACGCAAATACATTTCAAACTATTGCAGTAATCGCTAAACAACTTTTAGCAGTTCCAGTTTCAACGATAGCAGTTGAACAATCATTTAGTACGTTAGGTAGTATTTTAGATGAGACACTGTCTACCATGAGCCTTGATTCATTAGAAGTTCAAGCCTGCTTAATTAGACGATTGGAGGAGAGTAAAATTACGACAACCAGAGATACAACAACAAACAATTGAAGATTTATATGACTTAACAACAACCGAAGGAACAATGACATCTGGAAATGACAGTGATGAATACGGAAAACCTGTAAAGGGGTTATTATAATTCAAATTCAACAAAAGGTAAGAGAACTACATGAGCTTTGATTTCTCTAGACTCCAGAGGATGTGTAGGCAACTTAATTTTCTTAAAAAAATTAAGGCAAAACCATTTTAAGTTATTTTTTTCCAAATTAAAACTAATTTAAATCATTTTTTTTTAAATTTATAAAGTAATTTTCGATTCCGGTTATGAACACTTTTACGATTGGGTTCTGGTTCTTTTTTTTGAGGAATCAAAACCGACAGTTCTGAAACCGCAGCCAAGGCTAGTGACCGATATATCGATGAAAATTCAATGTTTGAAGATGCACTTCTTTGATTATTATTATCATTTTTGGAATCGTTGAAAATTCCGCCATCAAACCATCTCTTATGAGTTTAAACGGAATATATCAAATCGCTGTTTGTCTCATGCTCTTATAAGAAACGTATTCCTTGTATTCGAACTTATAACCTCAATGTTATATCGTGAACCATAAGCCACCAAGTCACGTCCCTTAGGAACACTTATTTGATTATTGACCAAGCTTTTTCAAAATTTTAAAATTATCTTTCATATTTGTCTAGGGTTTAAGAATATAATCATCTCTACTTCTCAAGTCAATTCCATAAACATCTTATCGATTTTCATTCATATTTGATTTTAAAGACACGGAAAAAGCAGAATAGATAAACTCATAGTTTATAATAAGTATTGAACATGCAACTTAATTCATTAAACATACAAACTTTATCAATAAACATGAAATTAGTTTCATGTTTTCAAAAATTACAATTTTTGTTGGTAGAGTTTGCATATTTAATAATTTAAGTTACATATTTAATGGTCAAAGTTGCATGTTTGAACCCCGATGATATTAGATACCATTGGTTACCATATATGTGACAACATACAAATTGGTAAAAATTGATTTTGGACAATAATAGTAATATGACAAGAATATTAAACAATCAAAGATTATACCAAGAAGCAAAACATCAGTGCAGTATACCAAAAGCTGCATACAATAAAAATTTATTTTGCTCTAAAACATAAATCAAGCATCATTGCAGTGCACAAGAAAATTGAAAAGTTAAAAATGCTCGCAATTGCCGCATATTTACATCATCATGGTATTTTATTAATAAATTATTTCATTATCTTAAGAAAATCTGGTTCGATTCCGATTTCATTAAAAATGAAATTAGGAACCGCCGATTCTAGAACTGAATCGGAATAAAACTAGGAACCGCCGGTTGGAGGCATTTCCTCCGACGGTCATTGATTTCAGCCAAGACCGTTTTCAGCCAACGGTCTTGGCTGAAAAGCAATTGACATTTTTTTTATTTAATAATTTTTTTTTTTTGTCTATACATATTCACTTTAATAATTTAATTCTCTCAACAATAATTTTATTATATTCTTTCAACTTCAACTCCTATCTATAATTCTATTCTCTCATTTTCTTCTCAAATTCTAAATTATTCTATATTATTATTATTTTTAATTCTCAAATACTATCTAAATTTCTCATTATTAGTTTATTTATTACAAATTATGAAAATGTCAAATGCAAGTCAAAATCCAACAATAAATGAGCATGAGAATTTCTCTACTCAAGAGAGCCAATCTCTCGGTGGAGAATAAAATACTCGTGCCCCCGATATTTTCATAAATCACTTCACAAAGGAGTTATAGAAAGTGGTGACTATATAGTGAAATGCAATTATTGTCAACATACTTATAAATTCAAAAAACATGATGGGTATGGACCATTCACGAAGCATATGCGATCAAAACATGCAAATTTCATTGGAATTGACAAAATCCAAATGCAAATGCCGAGGTATGGTCAATCTTCTTCTTCTTCTTCTTCTTAATCATTTCAATATAGTGATGCTAAAAATAGAGAATAAAATTCAAAAATGATTTCAATGGAACACTTGTTTTTTTTAATTTCAGTGAAAATTTTGGTTTTATTAATTATTGTCAAAATACATTAAATCGTAGTCTGAATAGGGTGTCTAGACATACTGTACAACTTACAATATTAAGGTTATATGAAAAATGGAAAAAATATTTAATTAATGAATTTCAAAATATCAATGAACGTATTTCTATATGTAGTGATATATGGATTAATCATTAACAAATACATTCATACATAGGTATCATTGGGTAGATAATGAATGGAAAATACAAAAACGTGTTAATGTTTTTCGTGTTTTTTATAGTAGATATACTGCAAATAAATTTATAAAAAAAATAGCATTCGGTTTTGACAATACAATAGCTAATACTGAACTTCAAAATATTTGTCAATCAAATTTTGGAGGAAATTTTTTTCATATTAGATGTGCATGTCATGTTTTAGATTTATGTGTTTAAGATAGTTTAAGAACTCTTAATGATTTTATTACTCTCATACAAAAATAATTTAATTTTTATGGTCACATCCCCAGATGATGAAAGAATGGGAAAAAAGCTTTCGAATGAACAATAAAAGACCAAATAAATTTTCTAGAAATGTTCTCATTCGTTGGAATTCAACTGATGAATTACTAAACGATTCGTATGAGTATAAAGATTTATTTTGCACATTTATTTCCAATCATCTGCACCAAGTAACTCTATATCCACAACATTGGGATGCTTGTTCACAAATTTTAGATATTTTAAAAGTTTTCAATAATGTCACATATACTTTTAGTGGTATTTATTACCCTACATCATTTTTATTTTTGGTTGAATGTCTAAATATTGTAGGTATATTGCATGATAGTGGACGATATTATTTTGAACGTTGTCATTGCTGCCATTAAATGAAAATAGTGTATTTATTACAAAAAAAAAAAAATAAATCATATATTTATCTTGTTGCACTTGTTTTTTTATCCTAGGTGTAAAATATGTGGTTTAAATGATTATTTGACTAGTTATTATGAATGTATAAATTTTAACCGTGAAGATCCTGATTATGTTGATATTTCTGTAGTAATTAGTGAAGTTCGAAGTTTAATAATGAATTTGTATAAATAGTATAATATTGAATGACGATCAGTCGGCCAATCTTTTAGTCAAATTCAGACTGAGTCGGTTAAGATTAGTATGAGTCATCACATATTAATGCAAAGGCATAAAAAACATAGAAGATCCACTGTCAATAATTATGAATTTGACATATATCTAATAATAATTTTTGAGTTTGGTGATAGTTGCACAGGTAAAAAATTTACAGTTCTTGAGTGGTGGAGTAGACACGCAAATACATTTCAAACTCTTGCAGTAATCGCTAAACAACTTTTAGCAGTTCCAGTTTCAACGGTAGCAGTTGAAGAATCATTTAGTACGTTAGGTAGTATTTTAGATGAGACACTGTCTACCATGAGCCTTGATTCATTAGAAGTTCAAGCCTGCATAGACGATTGGAGGAGAGTAAAATTACGACAACCAGAGATATAACAACAAACAATTGAAGATTTATATGACTTAACAACAACCGAAGGAATAATGACATCTGGAAATGACAGTGATGAATACGGTAGACCTGTAAAAGGGTTATTATAATTCAAATTCAACAAAGGTAAGAAAACTACATGAGCTTTGATTTCTCTAGACCCCAGAGAATGTGTAGGCAACTTAATTTTTTTAAAAAAATTAAGGCAAAACCCTTTTAAGTTTTTTTTTCCAAATTAAAACTAATTTAAATCAATTTTTTTAAAAAAAAATTTATAAAGTAATTTTTCGATTCTGATTCTGAACACTTTTACGATTGGGTTCTGGTTTCTTTTTTTGAGGAATCAGAACCGGCAGTTCTGGAACCGCAGCCAAGGCTAGTGATCGATATATCAATACCAGTGCTTGAATCAAATGACCATGTTTGACATGCTAAAAATTACACGAGATGTGCAAGAATTCTCATGTTTATAAATTTTATGATATTTACTATTTTTTTTATGATTCCAACAATCATCATCATCATCATCATTATTTGTTGTTGTTGTTGTTGTTGGACAATTATGACCAATAACATCATTATTTGTACAGAAAATGGTGTTGTTGTACAAATTAACTATGTGACAATGGAAATTGCTCTTTTATCATTTGTAATTGGATTACCAAGATATATAAATGATAAAAGTCCATATGATTAGTTCCGGATTAATAAGATATGAGACAGTATTAATCCACTAAAGTTTAATCATTAAATATCCCTAGTCGTAGTATTATCGAGACTGGACATCGATAATGCAGAATAGACTAGTATTGCACTTGTGCGCGTTGTGTGAGCATAACGGCATAGTTCTCATATATTTAAGTATTTGATACTTATGCAAGTGTGATAGGAGGTTGTGTTTACCGATGGTACGGAAACAGCTTCGCTCTGGATAGACCCATCGGAATCCCATTGTTAGTATGACTATGTGTCTATGGGAGTCCTTATCAGGGTAGATGTATTTGGTCTTAACTTGAGACTTGCATCGCTAATACTTGCGATAATCAGTATATTTTGGTATGTGTACGCCTCTTCTGGGTATACTGAGAATCGTAGTGCATTGGGTGTGATGTCAAGATGGAAGTATCACTCCAGTCATATGGAGATGATGATCACGCAGGATACGGAACTAGTACTATTTAGTACTGCAGTCATCGGGATAATATGACTAGGTCATGATTATCCGATTATAGAGACTAGTTACCAGAGATCTGATATATGCTTCGTACGGGGCAAACACAATTCAAGCCCCAGGCCTAGCATGTGACATTTGATACTGGATCGCTATACGCAATACTACGTATACTACGCCTGACATAGATTATATATTCCTTAAAGAATATTTCTGGAGAATTGGGTAGGCACGGTGCTTTACTAGAAGTCAACCATGTCTTGTAAATCGGTAAGAACGTTGTACTAGGTACGCACGTATTCGGATACTCCGATGACCGGATTTACTGCCAATATATCCAGGGATCTCATGGGTCGATTCCCGAAGATTCACCGATGACGTATGACTCGAACATAATTAATCTGAGATTAATTAGAAGAGAGAGAAAAATTAATCTATGATTAATTGCGGAGAGATTTTATCTGAGATAAAATTCAATTAGAAGAGAGAGAACGATTAATTTGGAATTAATCGATAAAATAATATATTCGATATATTAAATGAAATTAGAATTCATAACGGAATTAAAATTGTATTTTAATTCGGGCGAACAAATTAATTTAGAATTAATTCACGAGCGACGTGAATAGTAATTTTGCTAGGCATAATTATTTAATTAAATTTGATTTAATTACGTCGCAACGGAAAATTCGTTAATTCAGAATTAACGAACCCGAGCCCGGGATGTGTTTGCGGACCCACTCGGATTTTGAATCAAAGTGGGGCCCACAAGTCACATCAACTAGTCAACTTTGTTACTTTATGGTGATAGAAGTTGGTGGTTGCTTATTTTATACTCTTTGTCATTTTGGAATGACTTTTACCAACTTTGGATTTTGGTAATAGGTAATTGTTTTTTTAAATCAATTACATAATACACAAAAATAAGAAAAACACTCTCTTCCTCTCATACTTGGCATGACCGAAAATTGGCCTCCCTCTTCTTCCATAATTGGCGTGAACTTAGGCCATTTTTTCTCTCTTGGGCGTGAACCTAGGGTTCACTTCCCTTTGATTTTGTTGCAAAATCTCTAGAGTTAGCACTCCAAGAATCATTCAAAGGTGTTAGGGAAACCAATCCATAAGTTTGGAATTCAAGAGCAAGATTGGAAGCTCAACATACATAAAAGGAGAAGCTTGAAGCAACTTCAATGGAGGCAAAAGTTTTGTTGTCTACACATCCTAAGCCGATCAAAGTGAGTAATTTCCGCTACTTTACTTTGATGTATTCACATGATTTCTTACTTAATTTGATCTTGGTTTGACCTAGAAAACCTAACAGTTGTTGTTAGTGTTGGGGTTTTGGGCGTTGGGCGCAGCGGAAGCGCGAGTCCGGGCGAAATTGTATTTTAATTTTTTTTAAAATACCGAATAAATTATTCAATATCTAATATGAATAATTTATTCATATATCACCTAAACCAATTTATTTAATATCAAATATTAACATAAATATAGTTGAAACTCGCGAAACTTTTACGAAAATCGTTTTTCCGTAAAATTGTCTAAAACGCATTTTTGACTGAACCGACTACCCGACACTTATGGAAACTGTCCAGGTCAGCTCCAATAGTGTCGGGGCAGTTCATGGGCTGCCCAAACAGTGACAGAATCACTGTTTTCACATGCCGTCACCCAGTTGGCTCAAAATGCACCCGGTAACGCCGTTTTTGGCCGTTTTCGCTTATTTCAAGTTCGAAACACTTTCCGGAAATTATGCCAACTCCCAAAATGCATCCAAAATATTCAAAAGACACCAATTTCATCATAAAATCAGAATCATTTCCAGGTCAATAACAGAAAACGAAATTGCCCAAAATTCATGCTTTAAATCCAATTTTCTACAAAATTAATCTAAATAATCCATCACCAAATGAGTCCCACCACAAATGAGCAACTCTAGAACAATTTTAGGCTATTTAGAGTGGATCAACAACTCTAGAATGGCAACACTTCAACAATTGAATAAATTGGCCTAATATTACAATAATATTCACCAATTTCACTTCACACATGCTCAACCACTTCCAATTCAACTACCAAAGCCAAAAGCCCCAAATTTTTCAGATTTGAAGAACCCTAGAACCCTTCTATATTATCAAGGAATAATAAATCAAATTTACTAAGCTTGGGTATAAAGAATTACCTTTAATTCCCTTGAATCCTAAGCTTTTTTCCTTGATTTTTCTTCAAATTCTTCATGGATTTTCAAAGCAAAGTTGAAACCCATTTTTCTTTCATGGAGCTCACGAAAATGGTAGTAAAAAGGTGAAGAAGAAAGCAACTTTTTCCTTTTTAAAAAGCCATCCAAGGGCAATTTTGTCATTTTATTACTTTAATCAAATTAAAATCAAACTTACTTTATCTAATCCAATCAAATTGGAACACATATAAAGTATATTTAAAGCAAGCCAAATGTTCCAATAATAATTAAACAATTTCCATAACATTTATGGAAAATTTTATTAATTAATAATTTAAATATTTAACAATTAAATATCCAAATAATTAATTAATGTAATTATTATTATATATGTATTTTATTTACAATAAATAGTAAATACATATATTTATGGCATGTGTCAAAATCTCGTTTGACGAATAATTAATGTGTATCTAATCGTATTATGTATCAAATACAAATACACAATAATTATTAGCGGACAAAATTCCCTAATGCATGTTTTATCGTTTAACGATTAAACGATCCGAATTAACTCATTTAATCCGGTGAAGTATTATGAATAATTCGTATTATTCGTATCGAGTTGCCCAAGTGCTCAACGAGTACACTTCATATTGTGAGACTCTCTAAGTTTAGGTTTATCCGTCACAAAATCCAATTTCGTGTCCATAATCCACCCACTCATGGATTATGACGACCACATATAATCTCGCTAAACTATGCAAGCCGAGGTCACTGCATACGTATAATCCCTCCGTCACAGGCTATCCGTATTATACCTGGGATATAGATGAGAACGTCAAATCCGTTCGGTATAATACAGTCGACTTTCAATTTACGATCTCTAAATAACACTCGGAACTAGTTTCCGACGTTATACCACGACCATGGATTTAATAGATCATAAACACGTGAGTATGCATATGCCATGTACACAAGACTGATGGATCATATCTTGATACGCACTAGATATCATGAGCATCAGTCCACACCCAACGAACATGCGGAGGTCTGATCATGGATAGATCGTTGACGTGACTGCCATCAAAGTGTGGACGATAACTCATATATCTCACTGTGGTATCTCAAGTCGAAAGACCACTATGCTCGCTCAACTCGAGAAGGTTCCTATTGACGTTGGTGTACCATCTATTAGGAAACCTTCAGTGAGTCGTTCAATGTCTTATCAAATAAACACCTACATGTCTATATGAGTCTCCCAAGACTCATGGTTCACCGGGATAAACCATCAGACCAAGTCACGATATACGACATGTACTGGTCTCAACGGATTTTACTAACCGACCCGTGTTAGCAAATCTTGATCAGAAACTTTATTTAAGGATATACAACTAATAGTGCGCTTCCCAATGTCAATTACAAATTACGTTGTAACTTTGCACTTTACTGTAAATCCTATGGTCTTTGTCTAATATACACGTATCACTGAACCATATTCAGTTTCGATCTAATCATAATCAAATTAGACCGAATAAGCTTATAAAAGACAAGGGTGCTACCAGTAGAATTAGTAATATTATGGAAAATTGAACCGCTCGTATTAATGAATCAGACACAAATACGATCCGGATTGGCACTCGGAGCACCAACCCTAACAGTTAGCTGTCTTAATTTTAGTGATTTCATATCACAACTTATTTAAACTTATGATTTCTACATTATAACATTCTTTAAATAAGAGATGGTTTATTTTCAGACTATTAGGTGGTCACCTTTTGCCTCTCTTTTCATATCCAAATACTAAATAAATAAACTTTTAATATCAAAACAAACAATGAATCCATGATCCTGCATCAAGCTTATATTAGGATAAAATAACCTTAATTTGCAAGGCAAACATTAAATTTATTTGCATTTATATTATTTCACACAAATATTTTGCAAATACAAACATTAGATTTTTTTTTCGTAATCATTCGAAATTCCGCCGCTAAACTTTAAATTAATACATAAAAACACAAATTACACAACTAACTTCCCTCCTCCAAATGCACCATTTCCCTTCTAAAATTTGCAGAAACATTAATGGAGTAGGCCCATATTTTACAGTAACATATAAATCTGAGTTATGCAGATAACAACTAATATCCAATTCATATCACACACCATATTTGTATTTTACATAACAGAATCTGTAATTTGAATTAAACTCATTTAAAGTCACTAATAACAACTCTAGAGCAATCTAATAGTTACATAACATTTAATTTTAAAAATCTGAGTTATGCAGGTAACAACTAATACCCAATTGTCCTCGAGAGACGTGGCTTGATGGTGTAGGGTTCGGGATCTCAACTTGAGGTCATGAGTTCGAATCCAGGGAGTACGTTTCTTGTAAGAACCTAAGACAGCTGGAGGTTTTACCTACTTCGCTTAAGCTCGAAAATGATGATTTGACGACGGAATTTCCAACGATTTAAAAAAAAAAAAAATCTAATATCCATTTCACATCACACACCATACTTGTATTTTACGCCATTGAGTAAGTGTGAAACTGAAGCAGCTGAAACAGGTGAAATCGATTGCTGAAGAATATATGCATGTCATGTGATAGAAGAAGAGACCCTGTAGTTATTGTAGCAGAAGAAATAAAAATAGAATTTTGTGAATTACAAAGTTTATTGGGCTAGTGAAATAAAATTAGAATTATGAATCAATAATAGGCCCAAGCCAAGCCCAAAGATATATATAGTAGAGAAAATGGCAAGCATGTGAAACGAAAATAGCAATCATCTGAGACAGTTGATGCAACCCAAGCAAACACCTCTTGGTGTGCTACTTATTCAAGACTAGGGGTGGCAAAACGAATCAGCGAATCGAATTTGTATCGAATCCTAAACGAATCGAATCAAAATGTGATGGATTCGTATTCGATTCATTTATTAAACGAATCGAATACGAATATTCGTTTATTCGTTTAGTCAATGATATTATTTAATAAAATAATTTACCACACTTGATTTACATTGATTCTTCATAAATATATACATAAGAAATATGTAATTAATATATTTACTAAAAATACCTCACCAATATCGAAAATATTAATTTTTTTTCTATGATAATTAGCTATAATTTCTTGAATATTAATTGAAAATTAACCAGAACTAGTAAATACAAATAGTAAAACGAATCATAAACGAATAAACGAATCAATGAGCTTAAATTCGTATTCGATTCGTTTCATAAACGAATCGAATCGAATTGACCCATTTATTAAACGAATCCATTTTTTCAAACCCGTATTCGCTTTAAAGTGAATCGAATCGAACGAATAAACGAATCCTGACCCAAATTGTCACCCATATTCAAGGCATAGAAAACAGCAAGCATGTGAAACGAAAACAACAAGCATCTGAGACAGTTGATGCAACCGAAACAAACACCTCTTGGTGTGCTACTTATTCAGGGCGGAGAAAATCGCAAGCATGTGAAACGAAACAGCAAGCATCTGAGATATCTAATGCAGCCGAAGCAGACATCTCTTAATGTGTTGTTTATTCAGGTTTTTAGAGAAAAAATTACTTGTGCTTTTTATAAGGATATATTTGGAAATTAATTGGTTTAATTGATAAGTGGGGTCTAGTGAGATAATTTGAGGGATCAAAAAATCACAACTCCAAAATAATTTGGCTAAGTGATCAATAAGAGATCCAAACCTTGCCAAAAGAATTATATAGCAGAGAAAATAGCAAGCACGTGAAACGAAAACAGTAAACATCTTAGACAACTGATGTAGCCAAAGCAGACATCTCCTGGTATGCTGCTTATTCAGGGCAGAGAAAATGGCAAGCTTCTGAAACGAAAACAACAAGCATCTGAGGCAGCTGATGCAGCTGAAGCAGACACCTTTTATATATATATCAAAATAAGATTTAAATTTCTTCCTTTGTATATTGTACTTTCACTCATCTAAATCCTAAACATGCTTTCCCTATAAGAATTAAGTTAACTAAATAATCATTTTCTTTTTAAAAAGAAAATAAAACTAAATTATCCTTTGGGTTGGGATACTAAAATGCTATCTAGACATGATAATCAGCCGAAACGAATTGAGATTTATCAATTTTAGTCGTCTCTAAGGGTGGCAGAAAAGTCCGGGCCCGGACCGGCCCTATAATCAAAAGCCTGGCTCGGGTCCGAGCCGAGCTTAGCAATTTTGGCCCGGGCCAAAACCAATATATATATATTAGTTTTTGCCCATGCCTACGGCACGGTGTTACAGTATCTGGCATGTGCCTACGACACGGTATTTGCCCGTGCCTACGGCACGGTATTACAGAATTAAATGATTTTATTTTTTAATTAAATGATGCCCGTGTCTACGGCACGGTGTTACAGTATTTTTTAATTAAATGATTTTATTTTAATTTTCTATTTTTTAATTTGAAAATTTGAAAATGATTTTATTTTTTAATTAAATGATTTTATTTTAACTTTCTATTTTTTAATTTGAAAATTTGAAATTTTTTTACCCTTTCCATCAATCAATTCACTCTCTTTCCTCCAATTACCAATGAAATGATCTGGGCCGTCAATTAAGCCACATAAAGAGAACCGTTGGATACACTCTCTTTCCTCCAACACCATTCTCCTTTATTATATAGATATATATATATATATATATATATATGTTTCATGTTTGTATCATTTTTCTTTGTTTGTACCATTTAAATTGTTAATTTATCGATGAAACTTTCGATTTATTTGTGAATTGTCTTTGTATATAGCGTGAATGTATTTTTTTATTTGTATAATTTTTTTTTTAAAAAAAATGGCCGGATAAAGCCCGGATCCGATCCCAATAGGAAGACACCTGGACCGAACTTTTCCTGAACCCAAGTTAAACACGGGTCCGGCCCGGCCCACTACCTCCCGATTATGAATCCCAGACAAAAAAAAAAATCATTGCAAATTCCTTTCAAATTATTTAAATAAAGTCAGATCAAAGTCGGTGATAATAGACATCTAACCTCGTGCCATCCGTCAGAAAAAAAAACCAAACCATTTTGGTAGGAGTAGCCCAAAAAAACCGAAATATCGCTTTCAATTCTCCACAGTCCTAACAAAACGCCAAATCAAAGTCATAAACATTACACAAAACGACCCTTTATTATATCTTCAAGCTTCACATTCAATTGCTTTCTCAGATGACTCCAAATTTTATTTGATTTTTGGTCATCACGTGTGAGTTATATATAATTCTGTGAATTGGGTTGATGAAATTTGAAATTTGGGTAGTTAAAAAATGGGAGTTGATCTTGAATCTTTATCAGAGGCAACGTCAGGAGCGATAGGATCGCTGTTGAGCACCACGATATTGTATCCGCTTGACACGTGTAAGACCAAGTACCAGGCCGAGGTTGGAGCTCATGGCCAGCAAAAATACAGGTTGCCCATCTAATTTTTATTATTTTTTTAATGCCTTTGATAATGTTTTGTTGTTTCTTTATCTGGTTATGTGTTGTTTCTGTTTGATCGTGATCAAGTTATTGAATTTAGAAGTTGGCAAGAAGTTTGTAAATATCCTTTATAAGTTATGTAACTTATGTTTAGATTATTGATTATATGTGATTTGAAAGTACTACAAAATTATTCATTTGGCGGCGGGGAAGCCTCTTGTATGTCGGGTGTCAGCCGACCCCCTCAATTTTTTTCAACTGTTAGTACTATAAATAATGGAAATATACCTGAATTTATAAATTAAACCCTTAAAAATTGCAAAATTCCCATCAGAAAACCTCCTTGCTTCACCCCTGCGCCTGGCCCAGCTAGCTCGGCCATGGATGCGCTTTGCCCCCGCAGTCACCCAAGTTTGAGAAATAATGGGGGTACGGGTTGACGTTTCTTATAAGCTAAGCACTATGTTTTTCCAGATCGCTTAAATACAGAATTTTTACAGAGTTTCGTAATATTTAGGTCTTGTTTGGCTTATCATTTCTCGGCTGATATTTGTCTCTTTGTATTGCTATTTGGTGAAAAAAAATTGGTTGAATCAGGCAGGCATTGTTATATTGTTGTTAAAATTGATTGACTCAGGCAGGAATTTTTACAGGGTTTCGTAATATTTAGGTCTACTTGTTGGCCATTAGGGTTAGGGAGGCTTCTGTTTAAGAGTTTATTGGTGGATTGCTGGATATTCTGATTTGATTAAAATTGTGCAGGTTGGCATCGTTTCTTTCCTAATTTTTCCCCATAACCTGTTCACAAACTTGGTGTGTTTTGAGTTGAGGTCTTGTGGTCGGCAACTGCTATAGAATGAAATCACTTGCATCAAATATAAGTAGGTGGGCGGTTGGTGTTTATTAGTTCAGTGTTATTGAAACTAAGAAGAAGCACAACAGCTACAAATATTCCCTTGATTGAACTCAAATGCAATTTTGAAAAACTGAACTACGCTCTGCTCATCTCAACTATATTTTATGGTCTAATCGTAGTTACAAGGAAGTTAATTGTTCTCCCTTTTTGTCACCATCCTATATATCTTCTTTTCCTTTTATAAAACAGTAAGTTTTCTCTTCTGGCTAAAAAATGGGATGGAATTTTCTCATATGAGTTCCATTATGATTTATTTGTATAAATTTTGTTGTTTGGTTCCCTATCTTGTATATCTGGATCATTTATTAGTTCTATTTCTTCCCAGGTGTAAAATAATCTAAATATTTCACTAAAGGCACTGTATGAACAAGTGTTTAAGCCAGCAGGTGGGACATGGATTTGACTTACCGTTAATTTGATTTCTTCTGCTTTTCTCTTGGCTCTTGTAGGCACCTTTCAGATGTTCTTTGGGAAGCTATATCCAACGGTCAGGTTGTTTCATTATACCAAGGTCTAGGGACGAAAAACCTTCAGTCCTTTATTTCGCAGTTTGTGTACTTCTATGGGTACAGCTATTTCAAGAGGTTATATCTGAACAAGAGTGGTAACAAATCAATTGGAACAAAAGCAAATTTGATTATTGCTGCTACTGCTGGGGCTTGCACTGCCATCATCACTCAGGTAAGACACCATTTGGCAAGTTTCTCTTCTTTTGGTTGAGAACCTTGGTTTCTGATATTGGAATATAGAACCTGGGACCTTTGTGTAGCCAATTGCTTTCCGACTATGAATCCAGTTTCTGGACCAATCCTATTTTATCTTGATGTGGATGGTGGAAAAGAAAAGAAATAAAGTTGTCGAATACTAATTCTTTTTGTTGTGAAATTCCAACTCTTATTTGAATTCCTGTATCATCCTTCAAATCCACACAGGATGCTTACGTTTTACTTCTTAAAGTTGATGTTTGACTGCAACTTTTACTACTGTATAGCCCCTGGATACAGCCTCCTCAAGGATGCAGACAAGTTCTTTTGGAAAATCTAAAGGTCTTTGGAAGACCCTCACAGAGGGTTCTTGGAGCGATGCGTTTGATGGCCTAGGCATCTCTCTTCTGCTAACCTCAAACCCTGCAATTCAGGTACACAACTTGATCCTTGTATAGTTTAAATCTAGAGAATTTTTTGACTTGAAAAATAATGGGCGTCGTATTGTTCCTTCCACTTGCAACATTTCAACAAGACTGAGATTTGAAATGTTATTTTCTCTGCAGTACACAGTTTTTGATCAACTGAAACGACGGATGCTGAATGGAGAGCAAAATAAACCAGGGGGCTTATCTCCACGGGCCCTTTCTGCCTTCATGGCTTTTGTGTTAGGTGCAGTTTCAAAGAGCATTGCCACAGTTATGACATATCCTGCAATCAGGTAAATAGCTGTTCTCTGAAACCATCTCAACTAAATGCTTGTTCATAGAACAAGTAAAGATAATTGCTTCTTACAGGTGTAAGGTAATGATCCAAGCTGCAGACACAAATGACAACAGGACTGGGGAAGCACTGCCAAGAACCCGTAAAACATTAGCAGGAGTTATCTGTGCTATATGGAAAAGAGAAGGGGTTCTAGGCTTTTTTAAGGGATTGCACGCCCAGATCTTGAAGACTGTGCTCAGCTCAGCATTGCTTTTGATGATCAAGGAGAAAATTGCGGCAACCACTTGGGTTCTTATACTTGCAATCAGAAGGTATCTATTTCTTACTAGGGGTAGACTGAAAAGTGCTTGATATCAAGGACATTGATGGTAAAATCCTCGAGTCCTATGACTCGACTCATGTAAATAGTACTGTGGCTCCCTTTGTTGTAGTCCAAGGACATTCACTTGTGGCCCGGGTTTATATTCTAAGATTGGGAGCTCAAACAATAGCAAATAAATTCATTTTCTGTTAGAGAATAATCATGGTGCAAGTTGTTGCTGGCCAAATGTAGCTTCGGCGCCTGGAGTAATTTTAATTGAGCGAAATAATCTACTGCAGAAATCTTCATACTAAGAAGACTGTGCTTTTATTGTTTCATTTGTATAATCTTATGATGATGTACTATTGATGAAGGGAATTGATGTTTCTGAAGCTGAGAATGATATGTTCTTGATTGATTCAGTGATCATATGTTGATTGTTGTCTATGTTGCCCCAGGCGATGTGATTTGGTGGTAAAGGACTTAGGACTTGGTTACCAGGACCTGCATTCGAGTTGAAGGAGTGCATTTCTTATAAGAGCCTAAGGCAGTTGGGGGTTTTACCTGCCCCGTTTAAACTCGGGTCGGGTAGTTTAGCTAGACCGGTCGCACGGTTTGGTTCGGTTCCGAACCGGATCCCGTGATCCGAATCATGGAACCAAGCCGACCCAAATAGATGGGGGAATGAGAATTGAAACCCTCAATATGGCGATTGACACACTCACAAAGTGGTTCTTTACTCCAAAGTATAAGAGTGTCGAAGTAATAAAATAATTCGGTAAATCCGGGGTCGATCCACATGGAATAAATTTAGTAAAATAAAATAACAATTCGAGTGAAATAAAAATATTAGATTTGTTTGAAGTGATAAAAAATTATAAATTAAACAACAACAATAAATTAAAATGTTGGGGTTAGGAGATAGGGAAATCTTACGTTTTATAATATACAAATCGTTATTAATTATGTCAAAACATATAAAACCAACCATATAGGCGGTGATAACATTTGTCTATAATAAGACCAGTTAGGTACTTAATTATGCCCAAAAAAATAAAATCAGTCATATAGGCGGTAGCAAAGTTTGTCAATAATTAATCTAGATTTAAATTACTTATTTAGATTACAATTTATATATTATAATATAAATAATATTAATTTATATTCTCATATTAAGAGCTTCATTCTTTACACTAGCATGATGAAATTAACTACTCATGATTTGAAGAAAAACATGCATAATTTTATTATCGAAAGAAAAATAAATTATAGGAAAGCTTAAAAAATTTTATTATCGAAAGAAAAATAAATTATAGGAAAGCTTAAAAAATAAAACACACAAGATACTCTATCCCAAATTTTACAAGAGAACTTTGAAAGAAAGCATGAAGAAAAAAATGAGAGGTGAACACCTCTATTTATAGTAGAAGTACTCATCTCTCAACTATTAATTACAACTTTCCAAATCAAATACAAACAACAAATTTTTACTAATTTATATTTTTCTTTTTCCTTTTTTGACTTTTTTTTAATTTTTTGTTGATAATTTTGCAAATATGATCACAATCCACATAAAATGGATTATGACATTTCAACTTTTATTTTTTATTTTTTATTTTTTACTTTATTTTCTAATAATTAAAATTACATGCAATACACATTAACGTCTTCACCAATTTCAACCTTGAAAATCTTAAAACTAGAAATTCTTGTAAATAGCAAGTTGTAGATATTTGAGTCTTCTTTCATCTAGAACTGGAATCGCCTCAATCCGATATCGGAGTAAAAAGTTATGGCCAAATTATGAAGATTGTGCAAAGTTGGAATTTCCGAAATTGTACACTGTTGGAACACCCTTTCAAGTTTATGGCCTCCCAAAATCTAAATGTCACGTCCATTTTTCTAGTTATGAATCCAATGTATTATTTTACCTACATAAGAATTAAAAATCACAATAAAAATATATAAAACATAAATTTAATTATTATTTCATAAATGTGCTAAATTAAGAAGATTAATAAAACTATAAGTGTGAAATAATTAATTTTCCTTTTAATAAATGTACATTTATTAGTGTTCACTAGCGATCCGCATTGCCATCGAATTTGAAGATTTTTTTAGATGGATTTATGAGTAAATGAAGAAAGATGATCCAAATATTATTACCTTGCAACTCTTGTTTGGTGTTAGTTTTATTTTGTAATTTGTAGTTTCCTGAATATTCATTATTTATATTTCAATATTTTTTTTATCAAACTAACTTGCAGTTTAAAAATGAATTTAAAGAAATAATGTAAACGTTTCAAAATCGTTCTTCGATCCAAAAATATCGTTTTGAAAATTTATCGATCCAACCACATATCTAATTCAAATGGCGACCCCGTTCCCATTCCACAACCCTTATCGATCCGCGATCCAGGTAACTATGCATGGATTTCCACCTGTTATTACCCAAATGTTGATATAAAACATATTCATGGATTTTTAATTTTTAGATTTTTAATTTTAGCTATTTTTATTATTTGGCCTTCTAAATTTGTTATTTATTGTTATTTGGCCCATAACACTTTGTACACAACGCTGGGATTAGAATTGTTCTTCACAAAAACTTGTATACAAAGAAGTTTCTTTGTTTCTTTAATCCTTAGTTTTTAAACATTCACAAAGATTATTGAATAGAGAAAATGAAAATTCAAAGAGTATTGATTTAGTAAGCAAGAAGCATACATTTGTAATTTGTAAAAGCATCCTTGAGTTTAAAAGTATTAAAAAGACTTGAACAAATCACAGAACAAGAATAAAATGTAATGTTAATATGGCATTGAGTATTGACAACAAGGATAATGAATGAAAAAATCGTTTTCGCGTTTTCAATTTCTTCTTTTGATTTCGTCTCAGTTGAAGGTCTGGGAGGGCAATAATGATCTCCTGTAATTTTTCACACCTCTCGCCTTCAAAGGACTCCACACAAGTGTTTTCTTTTGCAGTGCAACAACAGTTGGGTGCTTGGGCTTCCATGAAGCTAGTGCCTGTGTAGGAGGACTTCCCGTGAACTTACTACTGCATCGCATGGCAGTTGGTGTACTTTCCGAAGCTGTCCTGAACTCCGGCATTGGAGAAAATAGCTTTGAGTACCTTGCCTTTCGCGGATCCCTCACTAATGACTGCCTGCTGCCGATTGCATTTCCATTCTGATTTCGTAAGAGAGAGGTGTGAAGTGGTGTTGTCATGTGTGAGTTTGTATCTGGGCGGTAGGTAGCAATGGATACCCGTCTCTTTGGCTGAATAGCTTGTGTTGTTGCCGGAGAAGGTCTGACAGAAATGGACATCCTCCTTGGAATCATAAGATTTTTAGTATTTGTTGTGGCTGTCATTGTGGTTCTATGAGTGTTTTCCCCGTCCTCCATTGCTGCCATTGTGGTTCTCACAGTGGTTTTTTTCTGAGGTGGGTGAGGAGAAGGTGGAGGCATGAAGTTGGTGATTCTTCGTAATGGCGGCCTCATTTTCGAAGGAGCCAATGGAGGCCTTTGCTCGGTCTTGGTCTTCACTGCAGCTTGTTTACTAGATGACTGAGTAGGAACAGCAGCGAAAGCTCTCGTTTCCTGTTTTATTCTTGTTTTCCTTTCCTCCGCTAATTGATTCTCAAGGTCCCGAACCTGTTGCAGATGAATTAATCTGGTTTAGTTAAACTAAAAACAACAATAAACATTCCCCAAATCCTCTTATACTCTTAGAAGGACTTACTGAACACGCTAAATTAACAATGTATCAGAAGAAGTTTTAAATTAGACCCTAATAATAATTACCTTTTCTTGAAGACCTCTGCAGATATGTTCTCTGGCAGCAAGCCTTAATTGCGCAGACTGCAAATTATCCTGTAACTTCTGTGTTTCCTTTTCATCGTGCTTAAACTTTTCTGCCTGCCAAATAGTACGAAGCTTGAATCAGCAATTTCAGAGCTCTTCTAAATTCTGTAAAGACTTAAACACGAATACATACCATTTGCTTGTACTTAAAAAGCTCAGAAACGTCTGCCTGTTTGCGAGCAGGACCACTTTCAATTCCCCGAACTCGGCTGGCGAAATTCAGTGAACAAAGTGTTTCCCCAAGGTCTGAAGCACTTGGGCTGATCTGGACAAACATCAGAGTCTTGCAATCCCCTCCTGCATTTTGTGTTCCAGTTAGAATTATTTCCTTCAGAAGAAAACCCAAGGATGCACTAAAAATAAAATGACCAATGGAAATTTTAGGGGCCATAATGTATGTGTTGGAACTTGGAATCCTCCCCAACAATGGGTACCAAGAATTTCTGGCAGAGTTTATAATCTCAGAACTTGCAGGGAACTGCAATTGTGGATAATTCCACTCAAACATCAGAATGCTAAGACAAAAAGCTCACCTAGAGAGCTCTGTAACATATGAGTAAGCTTCGAGTTCCTGATATTCACAAAAGAATAGAATGTTTGTCAGATATATTAACTTTTAAGTAAATAATAGTTAATGTGAGAGAAAGAGAGAGAGAGAGAGAGAAACCTGTATGGAACGTGGCCTGATTTAGATGCCAGAGCAGATATAACATCACCAAGTGCGGAGAGAGATTTATTTATAAACTGAGATTCCTTCAACCTCTCACCATCAACTTCAATCTTCCCCACACGTTCACTACCTGCCAAGTCTACCAGCCAGAGGTGGCTCTTAGTCTTCTGCCCATTTATTAGGTTCTCACCCTTCACAGTCACTCGCAACAAGCTACATACACGCAAACATATGTTTTGGTAAAAATCGTACATCATCAATTAGTCTTCCCCAAATTTGAGACAATGATTAGAAATTACCAGTGAGACCGACTACTGAGCTCATTCGCGTTGGTGGATCCAACGGATCTAACTCTAGCTCCAGACTTGAGTAGCTCCCACACTTCTTCTGTGCCATAGACTTGAGCTTCAGTGAGTCCTGGCACTTCTTGGGTTTTTTCTGCTGCTTGCTTTATCTCCAACCTTCATCCATATAGAAATGTCATTTTTACTTCCAACATTAATTAGCTATGCCTGAAGTTGCAAGAGTAGAGATAGCTAAAAAGATATCTCCACTTCCTAGAACCAGAACATAACTGTTGATCACTTCAATTATGTATTGTAAAAGCATTTTAAAGGTAGCCTGAGAAAATATAAAGCATTCTAAATAATATAAAATAATCAGTTACAAATAAGGACAAATCATTAAAATTTTCTCTACTCCAATCTTCCTGCCCAATTGCTCATGAGCCTAGCAATCAACTTAATGCCATTGATGGAATGATGATAATCGATCAATATCAAAGTAAAAAAATCTTACAAGTGAGATATTCAAATAACCAGAGGAAACTCACTTCTTAGGAGGCTGATTGGAGTTTTCTATCAAGAGGTCCCTTATCTTCTCATTATATACCTCCAACATGCTAACAAATAGCTCATATCTCATGATACCAATTCTGTCTTTGGAAACACGGAACAACTCCTCCAAAGTCCTGTAGTTCACTCCTCTATTTTCAGGTGTTCCTTCCATTGTAAATGTCTTACCAGTTCCTGTTTGTCCATATGCAAAGATGCAGACATTGTACCCATCCAATACAGAAGTGATGACAGGCTTCGTTTGCGCGAAAACAGCCTCTGCAAATTAGAGACAAGAGTAAGAATTTAAACAGTTCAATACCTATGCAAGTTAATTCCCTATACTAATGTAATAAGCCCTGAAATTACATACTACCTTGATTGTCCTCAGGCTTAAACACATAATCAAACTTGAATGGCTTTTTGGAAGAATCAGAGGAAACAATTTGGAGCTCATTCTCATGAGATGAGTCAAATTCAACTATGGAAGTGGACCCATTAGCATTTTCAGCTTTGTTCAGAGGCCTACATCTGCAGAATACCCTAATATTGCCTTTCAACTCAATCACTTCATTGTAAAGTCGCTTCCTCTCAGAGGACTCATCTACGTACTTCTTCTTCAAAAGCTCATATTCATTACCTAGTACCAAGTACAGCAATCAAAAACCAGCAAAAACTGAATAAAGAAAAACAATTGTCAAATAGAGTAAAATACTTACTGAGAAGCTGGAGAGTATCTAAAATGTCCGAACCAGGAAAAGAATCAGTACTTGTGCTCTTTACATGATCTAAAAGCCTTGTGTGATCTCTCTTCAAATTCTAGAACAAGCAGCATCAACATCAATGTGAAAACATAAAAAATAATAGAAACAAATAGAAACCTCAAAATTCAGTGAAATACAAACTTTCGAGGGTCAGTTGTTTTTTGGAACAAAATTGAAAGCGGCATTACCGCACTAGTCAAATTTTTTTACCTCAATCTTAGAGCTCAAACATATAATTTTCTGCAGAATTGGAAGTGTTGGTCCTTTTGCTGGCGAAATTTCTCGTATTCCATTTGATAAACTATCCTCATCCATAGAATTTATAGTTTCTTCAACTATTTCTAAAGAAACCATTAGAAAAACCTCCCATGAGTACAAAAATTACTATAACAAAAGAAATTAACAAAGCAGTATAAATCCTCCTTTCGGTCAGTTAAAAATAAGAAATTGGATACAAAAAAATGAAAATGAAGTTTCTAAATCACACAATTATTGTATTTCTGAGACTGAATTGAACATTAAACTCCCCTCAATTGCATTGGAAGTGGCATAAAATTAAGAGGGAATATAAATCAAATTTTCTCAGTAGCCAAACTGACCGCTTAAAAAACCCTAAAAATCAATAATTTAAAAACCTAACATCTAAATTGAACTCGAATCAAAGAAAAAACAATTACAAATTCCACATTATTTATTATTTATTATTGAATAAAAGAAATAGTAATCTAAACGTAACATAAAATCAAAAAGATTATGAAAATAACTAACCTGAGTCACAAGATTCACTCTTTAAGGTTCGATCTGAACAAAAAAGAAAAATCGAAAACAAAAGCAAAGAAAATTTATACTTTCGCTAAATTAAAGAAACAGAATCATAAATCTTTGGTTTATTTGAAACGGAAGCAGTAATAAGAAATCAAAAATCAAACCTGTGATCGAATCGAAGTTGATATCGCAGTTCTCGGAGTCCATTTTCGACCGTTTGATTTGATTATCTAGAGAGAGAGAGAGAGAGATTTGAAGCGTTAAATGGATTAGAGGGTGTGATGTGGATTTGAATTTGAATTGAATTGAATGTGAGCCGTTGGATTGAACTTCGAAAGCCTTTTTGGATTTATTTCTAACGGCTATATCATAATAAGATATAAGATATTGGCTCGGAGCGGACATTAGGGTATTTGGATTTAGCAATACATATTAAACGCGTACCATGTAAAATTATTATTAAAACGATATTTTTTTTGAAAATGTTAGAAGTTTTACCGTCAAATCATTTGACTCGAGCTTAAGCGAAACAAATAAAATTTTGATTGTCTCAAACTCTTATAAGAAGTGTACCATTTAAACTCAAACTCAAAACCTAACAATCAAATCTTAAGTTTTTTCATCAAACCGTACCCTTTGGGGTTGTTTTGCTCTTTTTTTTTTTTAATGGTAATTTTATCCTCTTTTAATATTATTTTAGCATCCTTCATCATTTATATTATTCATTGATAACAGTATTTAAAATAATTTTGGGCTCTAAAACTTTTCCCATTTAAAAAAAAAAAAATTTGTGACCCCTAAATAGAGGTGGCAATTTGGGTTAAGATTCGTCTATTCGTTCGATTCAATTCGTTTTAAAGCGAATAAGAGTTTGAAAAAATGGATTCGTTTAATAAATTGATCGATTCGATTCGATTCGATTCGATTCATCGATTCATTTATTCGTTTAAGATTCATTTTATTATCTTCTTTTATTAATTAATGTTATTTTTCGATTAAGATTCGAAAAATTATGACTAATTATCATAGAAAAATATTGTCGATATTTGGTGATGTATTTTTAATAAATATATTGATTACATATTTCATATGTATGTGTTTATAAAGAATTAATGTAAATAAATTATTATAAATTATGTTATTGAATAATATCATGACTAAACGAATATTCGTATTCGATCCGTTTAATAAACGAATCGAATACGAATCCTGATATTAAGATCTGTTTGATAAACGAATCGAATACGAATATATCACATTTGATTTGTTGATTCGTTTTGCCACTCCTACCCCTAAAGCAAATAATGAAGGTTGATTAATTAAAATTATGAAATTGGGCTAGCTAGCCTAGCTTATTCTTTTTTCTTTTTTTTTTAAAAAAAAAATTCCAAAAAAGATGGTAAGACAAAAAAAAAAAAAATTTAATTCTAATTTGGGCCGGAAATTTCATGGCCCAAATTGATGAGTAGAGCCATCCAGAAATTGAGAGACATATCAAACACCACATTAAAACTCACAATCTCTAAACTGCGAGCCAGAATTACAAGCTAATTAAGGTGCTAACTCAATTAATATTAAATTATGAAATATATGTGATTTTTTATTTATAATTATATGTCTTGTGCATAATTTTTTAATATGTTGCCTATTATTGAGTTGTTTTAGTTTCAACACAATAAACTATGGAGTATCTCTTATAATTATGATTGATAATTTTCTCTTATCTATCTCATTTGACGGGATAAAAAAATGTCATGAAATTTTTAACGGGGCGGAACGAGATAAAAAATAAAACGAGATTTTAGTAGAATAAAATTAAATTTATTAATTTTGATTTCGTCTCATTTATACGGTTGGAACAAAAAAATTATCTTGTCTCGTCTCGTGTTATTAAATCTCATCTCTATTTAGACATGGCCACTGGTCCGGTTCGATTTCGAACCGGAACTGAACCTGTCAGTTCCAGGTTTATGGGTCCACGCTTTTATGGAACCAGAAACCGGAACCGAACCGAATGATTCCGGTTCGGTTCCGATTCTCTGCGTTTTTTTAATTTTAATAATGATTTTTAAAAAATAAATTAAAATGACATTAAAAAAGTATTTAAAATTATGAATTTGAATTTTATTAAATTAAATTAAAAACTTAAATTATTTAAATTTTAATAATGAAATCGTACAGTTCCGATTTGAATCGTTGGAACCGTACAGAACCGATTTCGGTTCAGGTTCCGAATCATAATCGAAAAAATCGGAATCATCCAATTCCTTACAATTCAATTTCGATTCCGAATCGAAATCGTGACGAGATCTATCCGCTATTAATAACAGTTTCAGTGCGGTTAATTATGGAAATATGAAATTGGATCAATTAGAAAATAAACATTATAAAGTATAAAGTAGACCATGTAGTCTCCGATACGATGTGATATATCATGTGCCGAGTGTATATGTCATCTCTCTCACAGCAGGCGGGCCTCACACAGTTGTGGGGCCCGCATGCTGTGAGAGAGATGGCATATACACCCGGCACATAATATAATTTTCACTCTGATACTGCCAACATATATAAAAATTAAAAAATGTCATGATTTATTTTCAAAAATATTTGTTTGGATTGATGGAACGATATGCTTTATAATGAAATGTAACCCAATGAAATAGTATGTAATAAATTAAAATATTATTTGGGAAAAAAAGGGTTTATAATATAATGTTACAAAATATTATTTAATAAATAAATAGTCAATGGAATCGAATGTAGCTAAATAGATTTTAAAGATAATTATATCCTTTTAGATTCTAAAGGTAAAAAAGATAAATATCTTAATATTATTTATCTTCACATATAATGTTATATTTTAAAAATTATGTTTCATCTCAATTCCCGATTTAGACGGCTAATTTTCCCAAAATAATATATTAGGAAGAGTTTGAAAGTTATATCCTTAATACGCTGCCGTTTCGTTCTTCAAAACAAAAGTATAAAACAACAGTCACTTTCCTCTTTATCCACAGAGCAATTTCCAGTCTCCCCGTTGGATCTCTTCACTCAACAACCTTCACAAATAGAAATAGGATAAAAAAAATGGCGATCATAACTGAAGAACCAGTACAAGAACCACAACAACAAAAGCAGCAGCAAGAAGAAGAGCAACAAAAGCAAAATCAAAAATCACAAACAATAAAAACCAAACACACGAACCCTTTTTCTTTTTGGTGCTATTTAATTCTTTTTGTTTCTCTTATAACTCTTCTCTTCATAACATTCACTCCTCGAGACGACAATCCCAGGTCTTGGTTTCTCAGATTAGACAGCTCTCTTCGCCATTACTACTCTAAGGGTCGCATTATCAAGGTCCAAGCAAGCCCTAATCGATCCCCCATCGAGCTTTTCACTTTCCAAAACGGCGCCGAATCGACTGAGAATGTGTTTATCATTCATGGGTTGGGGCTCAGTTCGTTTGCTTTTCGAGAAATGATCGAGTCTTTGAGGTCTAAAAAGGTTAATGTTATAGCCGTCGATATTCCTGGAAATGGGTTTTCTGATAGATCAACGATGGAGGATGAAGAGAGGTCAAATGGGGCTTTTCAGGGGTTTAAGGATGTTTATGGATTGATTCAAGAAAAGGGTATTTTTTGGGCTTTTGATCAGATTGTTGAGACTGGGCAGATTCCATATGAGGAGATAATGAAAGCTAGGGTTTTGGAGAGGAAGAGTGTTAAAGTTATTGAAATGGGGAGTGATGAGTTTGGTAGGATTTTAGGGCAAGTTATAGATACTTTTAATTTAGCTCCTTTGCATTTAGTTTTACATGATTCTGCTTTGTCAATGAGTGCTAATTGGGTTGCTGAAAATCCTGGTTTAGTTAAAAGTGTGACACTTATAGATACTGGATTAAAGCCTGCTTTGCCTTTGTTTGCTTTGAATTCACCGTTGATTAGGGAGTTTGTTTTAGGATCTTCGTTTGCTTATCGGTGGTTGATTAGGTTTTGTTGTATAGAGAAAATTGGTGGTTTTGATGTTGAGGGTAATAGAGTGCTTTTGAAGGGAAGAGATCAGTGTAGAGCTGTTTCGGATATGGGAAGTAAGCTGAATCACAGCTTTGATATAGGAGAATGGGGCAGTTTGGATGGGATAAAAGGAATACCTATGCTAGTGCTTTGGTCTAGTGGTTGGTCTAAGGAATGGAGTGAGGAAGGAAGTCGAGTTGCAGAAGCACTTCCACAGGCGAGATTTGTGAGACATTCAGGAGGACGGTGGCCTCAGGTGAGGGTTATTGTGTCCTAAATCTGTTGCTTTTTTACCTTGTATGATGACTTATGACTTGAGAAATTTCTAATTTTTTATTCTGTGAATGGCTTTGATTTGATAGGGTGATCATTGGTGAACTGATTCTGGAAATGCCTGTTTTGATTTGTTTTTATGAATGACTGAAATTAGATCTGTTTATTTTATGTGTATTAATTAGAGAATGTCTTATTGGTAAGTGCAACAAATTTCTAATGCATTCTTGGATGTAAACGGACTATTGGAAATCATTGAACCGACTTTGGTGCCTTTGGAAGTGAGCTGATGGGTGTGCCTGGAGTTGACTAACGAGCAACAACTTGAGTTAGATAAATTTAATCTCTGAAGGATTATGCCCAAAAAAAAAGCCTTTATATTTAGACGAGTTTGATTATATATTCTCGTATGATCTTTTATTTGATGCCTTGCAAATTGTATCCATATTTTATATGTGTTTTAACAATCATATCCCTGCATGATCGAGCTGATTCCAAAGTAACATCTAATGATGCTGCCTTTACCTAGTCCAGAAAATCTATCACTTGATGTATGCCTTCTCTTTTTCAAAAGGGGCATGCATATGCTTAACAGTGTTCATGCATTAAAGTCCACTCAACTCAGTGAAGCTTAGATCCTGACTGCTTCGAATAGTTGCTTAAATTATTTTTGTCATTTAGCATCTCAATGAATCTGAGAAGCAAATACTCAGCAATGTGCCATCTAAGGCATACCTTGCTTTGGATGATCTGTTGGAATTCATTTAGATCCCCTTGCAAGTGATGGTATCGCACTTCAAATTGTATTTCAGAAGTTCTTCTCTCTTATTTCCTTATTCTTTTGGGAGATTATTACCAAATCACACGGATGGCTTCGGTCTTTTATCGTGACCAAAATTTTTAGGCATCTTTTGAGTTGAGAAATTAACTAAGCTCCTATAATTGCTGATTTCAGGTAGATACTGCTGATGAACTGGCAGAGCACATTGCTGAGTTTGTCACCTCTTTACCAAAAACTGTTAGACAAATCGAGGAAGAGCCAATACCTGAGCATATTCAGAAGATGTTAGATGAAGCAAAAAATGGCGGCCATCATCACGAGCATAGTCACGGAGGTCATGACCACCATGATGGTCATGCTCACGCGGCAGGCTATATGGATGCATACGGGCTTGGCCATGCATGGGGTCAGTGATCTGTTATCATATCTGTATGAGTAATCTTTTTACCGAAAGGTCAGTTTGTAAAAGATTCTCCATTTTTGGAACAAGTTTGTGATCTTGTTCTCCTTCTTGGATAGGTTTTTATTTATTATTACACTGAAATTGAACAACCCTCTTGTTTGTGTGAACTGCTAAGTAATATATCTCTGTGTCTAGTTTGAATTTTTTTTAAAGAAAAAAAAGAACTGCTTGGATGTTTTTTCTTTTTTAAAAAAAAGGAGTGAACAAACCTAAATATATTTTAAACTCCTTACTTTTACTAAGGCTTGAATGCGGATGACAAATTTTTTATTAAGGTATTTGAAAATTAATTCTGATTAAAGCCCTAAGGAGTCAGGAGTAAGTGGCTGGTTTTATACGCTATAACTTCCTCTTAGGATTGTGTTTGATAGAGCGTTAATACTAGCGTTTCGACGCTATGCCAAATACCTACTTTTAAAGCCAGTGTTAACATTCACAAAACTATAATCTCACAATATGATCTTATTTTTTTGACGCTCGCTTATATTCTAATATTTGTTCATTACCTTATAAATTATCTTATACTTTCTGACAATACTCTTTATCAAATGCCCAAAGGGTGTGGCTTGGTGGTGTAAGGTTCAGGATCTCACCTTGAGGTTCTGGGTTCGAATCCAGGGGGTGCACTTCTTGTAACAGCCTGAGACAGCTGGTGGTTTTACTTGCGCCGCGGCCCAGAATGGGTGGTTTGGTGGCGGGGTTTCCATCTTTACTTTGAGTGGTCTCTTGATAGTTATGTTCTTCTATCAATCACCAATATGACCTATATTTGCTATAAAAAAAAAAATCAAGAGATTTTTTTAAAACTTATATATTGAAGCATCTTATCTATCTCTTTTTTAAAACTGTTCAATATTTTTTTTTAAAAATATACATATAAAAAGAGAGACGAAGTTATATATTTGACCCCAACCTTTCAAAGGCTACCAAAGTATAAGAGCTACAAATCTTTATTTATAAAACATCTTCAATAGACTCAGACAAATGATATTAAATTTTTAAATTCTGAGCCACATCAATAGTAATGATTTAAAAAAATACATGTCTTTTTTCAATATTAAAGAGTAATTTATCATTCTTCTCACACGAAAATGAAAGCATTCCGTAAATTAGAGATGACAGCTCCTATGATATCCTCAATATCGACATCCGTAAAGAAATCTTATATTTACAATCTATCCATATCTAATAAAATTTTCGAAAACGATATCAGCATCCGCATTTTTCGATCAATGCGGATATTCATATCCATCCATAATATATTCAAAAATAGAAAAATTAAAATCAATTAATGCATTAATGATAAATCTAATAATTTAATATATATTTATTTAACACATTTTTAAATATCAATTCCAATAAAAAATTTCACCTATAAGGGTTTAGATGAACTAACAGATTCAAAAAATTAGAAATAATGATAAATGAACTAATCCGACACAAGAGCTTAAGATAGTTTCGAAGTTGGGTATTAGAGTTTTTTATTTATTTGGCTGCAATACATTATTATTTAGGGTTTAGAAGTATTGTTTATATAGGGGTGGCAGAAAAGTCCGAAGCCCGGTCCGGCCCGGCAAGTCTGGCCTGGCCCGGCCCGGGGTGGAAAAAGCCCGGCCTGGCCCGGCTCGAGGTGGAAAAAGTCCGGGCCGGGCCTTAAAATGAAAGCCCGGCTCGGGCCCGGGCCGGGCTTTCCAATTTTGGCCCAGGCCCGACCCAAAATAATAAAAAAAAAACATAAAAAAAAATATATATATATATTTTTTAATATGTTTGTATCATTTTTATTTATTTTTAGCATTTAAATTGTTAATTTATCAATGAAACTTGTGATTTATTTATAAATTGTCTTTGTATATAGTGTAAATGTATTTTATATTTATATATTTTTAATTTTTTTTTTAAATTCGGGCCCAAAAAAAAGCCCTGGCTGGGCTTTCCCGGGCCTGGATTTTTTTTTTATTGGCCGGGCTCGGGCCGGGCTTGTCAAAACCCGGGCCCGGCCCAGCCCGTTGCCACCCTTATGTTTATATACTAAAGAGACATAATCAAATATCTTTGAGTTTATAATAAGTTTATGATATTCTTTAGTTATTAGACGGTTATCGGATAATGGATATCTGAAATTAATATTTATAACCATTTAATATCTATTGCGGATACTTAATTTCATATCCACAACATATTCATTATCCATTAAAGTGCAAATCTCATATAAATATTGGATAGATATTGGCATATCTAAAATATATGTCCAAATTATCATCTATAGTACAATTACGTACTTATTTAGAAAATAAACAATGTAGGGACCCCAATGATAATTACAATTATAGAAGCATCATATTGTTTTACGGTTTATGTGATTTAAGTGTTGTCGGGTGTAGAGTTTGGTGAGCTTAGAAGTTAGCGTATACACATAGTCAACGATAACGTGAACACTAGTTTATACTCTTACAAAATTAAATTGCACGAATATGAGATTATTTATATATATTTATAAACTAATTTATATTCTTAGTGTAATACTATTTACTAAACTCAGTGTTATAGTGATTATATTTATCCTTTTGACGACTCTGAAAAAAAAAAATCCAACTTCCAAAATGAATTAGGGTACTTTAGAATCCTTACATTCCAAAGGGAACTAATAGTAGGAAACTTGGGAATCCTTAATAAGGAATAAAATGAACTATGTCCCCAAGGGGTGTGGCTTGGTGGTGTAGGGTTCAGGATCTCACCTTGAGGTTCTGAGTTCGAATCCAGGGGGTGCACTTCTTGTAAGAGCCTGAGACAACCGGTGGTTTTACCTGCGCCGCGGCCCAGAATGGGTGGTTTGGTGGCGGGGTTTCCATCGTTTCAAAAAAAAAAAAATGAACTATTCTATTTATATACATATCATTTTTCTTCAAACTCTATTAGTTTTCATTCACAAATAACGAGTGTATTAAGAAGAAAAGATTGGTCATCAAATGTGGTGGGGCTTTTTTTTTTTTTTTAATATGAAAATTCATTCATAGGTAAAATATTATAAAAATGTAAATACACGGTCAATATTAGCTCGAAAATAAACTTAGGAAAAAATCTAAGATTCAAGAATAGTAAGAATAAATCTGATAATATAACTCTATGCACTATAAAATTCACATGACTGTTCGAAGTTCAGACCCACAACTAAATCTATATGTGGCCCTAGAAGTATTACGGAGCCGGACATATTTTCCAATCTCTCGACAAGAGTTGGTGAATCCAAACTTCAAGACCATATGAGAATAACATAATACACAGAGTAAAACATAGGGTCATTATAATAACAAACAAATTCATTACAAAATATAATGAAAGACCTATCAAATCTATCGGTGAAATTCCATAAATCTATTGCTTATTACTGTAATAACTCTCATGTACATGCACGAGACAGGAAAATAAAATTCATCAAAACATTAACACAAATCTAAGATCCGATTGGATTTAGTATCATCATATTGCGGTGAGGTTTGTTCATGGGGTTTTGGGGTCTTGTCTAAAGCAGGAGATACTATATCGTGTTTCGGGTGTATATGTCATCGAAGGAGACGTAAGTGTTACTTCTCGACTTTAACTTGGTGTATAGTTTTTGTTTACTCACTTCAAACAGAACTTATGTCGAATCACTTTTGCCATTCATTTGATATGTGTTATTGTTTTCATTTCTTAGCATTTCAACGTTTTTTCTTGCTCGGGATTAGGGCAATCATTATATTCATGGATTATTTTTTTTCCATTCAATCATTATTTAAGAGGATGAAGCACGGACTGTTGATGTAATATATACGTGTTCTTTTTGACTTATGGTTTCGACCCTGTGAATGGATCTGCTGCCAAAACGAAAATCTGTAAAGAATGTTGTCCGTAAGTTGCTTCATGAGGTTGTCAAGTTGAGTGCAGTTCCGATAGATCCAAACCTTCCCCCTCCATTTATAAAGAATCCTCCGCCAAAAGTTAAGCAACCTCCACCACCACCAAAGAAACGAGTTGGACGCGATGACATATTGACGGCTGATTTCGGTCTCAGGGGCAATAAGAGTTTTTTACTCCCGAGACAATCTTCCTCCAACTGTGAATTTGTTTTGTTTATGGGAAACCAAAAACAAATTTGGCAAAAAATAGATAAATACACCAATCAACAAAGAGATTTAAACGTGGTTCGGCGTATCAGATCCAACCTACATCCACAGGCACAGAACGGACGATGTTTTATTACCGAAATATGTTTCTCTGATCTGTTTTGTTTTACAAGTCTAATTTTCTTTTGTTCTTTTCTCAACTCCTACCTTACGAACACGTTTTCCCCTCTCTATTTAATATAGCAAATAAATATTTTTCATTTTCCCATAAGAATTCTTAGTCGAAACTACATTCACTTCTCCTTTATCCTATTAGGACACTGACTTATCAACTTTTCCCCATTACTGTTGGCTTTTAGTGGTTGGTCGACATTAATGATCTTGACCAAGAAGAATTACCTTTTTACCCCCCCGTACTGCTTAATACTATAGGGCCTGAAAATACCGCCAACATATATATATATATATATATTGTCTATATATATTGTCTAAAATGCCAATTTGCTGATCAAACATACAATATTCAGGTAGAATGTTTTCTTGAGACGTGGTTTACTTTCTGCAACATTCTTTGAGATGCATTGAATGGCTGTCCATATACAAAGGGATAGTCATGTAATAGGTTGTCATTACCATTTTCTAGAAGCACTTTAAAATTGCAGAATATTGGTCTCAGGTGTGATTTCATGAATTTTGCAAAGAATAATTTGTGCCTACGGCTACAATGTGATGTCAAGCGGCCAAAGAGACAGCTGCTTCCAGGAGAATGGGAATTCCCCAGTAAGTTTCAATGCACCAGAGACATGTTATTGTCCTTGTTGATTCTATTTTGGTATGAGTCTAAGGATTAATGGTGGTTTTGAAGTATAATTTCAGTATATGAATTGAGATGCAATAAGTATAGAGTTTTCTTGTGATCGTGTTATTGGGTACATACAAAACTGTTTTTAGAGTTTTTTGCATTTGCTTATTGTTGGTTCTATGCTATGGCAGGTGCAACTTCTTAAATTATAGGAGAAATATGGCATGTTTTCATTGTGATTGCAAACGTCCACCTGATGAATTTATTGAGAATAAAATGCCAGGGGAATGAAACTGGAGAAGACTGACAGCCGCTCAGATGTTTCAAATGCCTGGAATTTTAACTTCGATGACGATGAGAGGGAATATTCTGATCCTGGTGCCAACAAACCAGGAATGGGTTCTGATGATTTTGACGACGAAGATGATGTGGACAGTTATGATATACACCCAGTATAATCATCCAGTGAGGAAGGCTTCCTCAATTGATTTTTCTAAAGTTGAAGGTTTTTCTGAAGAAGAAGATGGGGGCTTGGATAAAAATTTCACTCCTGGGGCAACTCTTCCATCTCGCGGTAGCTTTCACGGACTCTGACGATGATGATCTGGGTTTTAATACTGATGAAGATATCATCTCAGTTCATCCATCCCAAATGGAAATCTAGTCATGTTGCTGATTCCAAACATAGAAGTAGAGATAGCGGTCCAACTGGTCCATCCAGAGGATGAAGAATACGGTCTCCATTCGGATTCGGATGATGATTTTGATAAGGATTTCAGTTCTAAGCAAACCAAAGAAAATAAACAGGTTTCTGACATGGAAGATGATTCGTATTCTGACTCAGAAGCTGACACTGATGACTTACGATCGCATAGAAACAAGGGAATAAGATAGATTAGAACCTGATGGAATGAAGAGGAAAGGATTTTAAAGGCCGTGGGGATTATAGCTTTGTTCGTGATAAACAGTTTAGTTCCAATGGTAAGATGGCTGATAGAAGGAACTCTCCAAATGAAGGTTTTGATAGATCATCTCGAGGTTCCAATGGGACGATGATGATGGATGGGGAAAGAACGACAGAAGGGGTAAGTCAAGGAATTTCAGGGGAAAGGATGACAGAAGGGTTGATTCAAGGAATTTCAGTGGAAAGAATGACAGAAGGGGTGATTCAAGGAATTTCAGGAAAATGGACAAGGGAGAATATGGACATTTTCTTATGAGGTGGCCCTGAATCAATTGAACATGTGCAAGTTTGTTTGCGTCAAAAGATCTATGTAGCTGATCACATCTAATTGGAAAATATTTTATTTGATTTGGTTTGGTTGTTTATGACGCTGCCACTGTTATCCTATTCAGTATAAAACATGGAAAATATTTTATTTGGTTTGGTTTGGTTGTTTATGACGCTGCCACTGTTATCCTATTCAGTATAAAACATTTGGTTCAGTAGCCAAAAGCTGCTCTTACTACTGTAATGTAGGGAAGTCGATACAGACGATTGATTTGGACCCTAAATTTACATTAAAAATATATTTTTTTATTATTATTATTTATCGATAAAAATTCACTTGAAAAACTCATCTAAGATCTTATTAAATTCAAGACAATTCAAGATTCGGTCCATTTAAAAGGGCCAAGTAGATTTTTTTTTTTTGCTTTTCAAACATGATACATTTGAAAATTGTTTCATTAAAGCTTAATTTGCTGAAAAATAAAATCACAAACTTTCTGCTGAGCAAAATAAAACGTCTGTTGCTGAATACAGGGCGACCCTTTTTGGTAATAAACAGATCAGAAACTGAGAATTTGATTAGCCATCCCTTTCTACAAAGACAAACATGGCAGCTGCTCCAACACCATAATTTGGGTTATAACAATGAAAAAAAGAAATTGAAGTCTCACAATTTACAATTCTCTTTTGCTCTGTGAAATTTCTACCCTAAAAACAGGGCAGGGTTCGGACGCGTGCGGCAGCTGCCCATCCAATCAAAGACTAACAATAACACAGCATCTCATTCACCGTGAGGTGGTGGAGGGAGGGCATGGCATAGAGTATCGAAAACAAATGGGTTCTCTCTGATTCCATTGCGGCATGTCCTTAAAAATGGACGGCCAGAGCCATCATGGCAAGCCTTTCATGCGAAATGGTGGACAACATTCCAGCTAAACACCAAGCAAGAACCGAAACACATCACTTAATGAAATGATTCCTTCTACACGCTTGCTGCCAGCCTCCACGATGACAACTCTCCTAACCCCTGAAATGAAACGAGAAACCAAACAATTTTGTGATTTTTACATGTGTAAATTAAGTGCAATGTTCTGCAAACATCTTTTAGAGCAATTTTGTGTCATACAAAAACATAACTAGCACAAAAATATTTGGTAAAAAATACCTGGATTTGCCAACCGCTCCATCACTTTATGCAAAGGATCAGACCGCAAACACATCTGACATCTCTGTCCATTAAAGCCATATGAAGGATTTGCATCTTGTCCCAGTTGCAATGCCTGCAATTGTAGAAAAGGGCAAACAAGAAAATCTAAGTCTCCAAGAAGCATAACGGCAGGCATAAAGCATATTTAGTGGAAATATGGTAGTTACCTGGTGAATACTCATTTCATCTAGACGGATCTGAGTATACACTTTATCTTTAGCCAAAGCAGTGATATCACTATCATTGAAGATAGAACATTCAGTTTATACAACATTTTTATCACCATTTTTTTGTTAAAAATGATGTGGAACTAAAAAGGGGAGAAATAGATAGATAGACAGAGAGAGAGAGAGAGAATGGGGTGGAGGGGAGGATTACCTTCGTGAATATATATCCAGCAATGAGTCATTATCATCCACTATAGGTATTGAACTAACTTCAGCTGCACAAGGTGCAATTGCCCAAAATAAGGAAGATATCATGAAACATGGTAGGTTAAAACAACTACTTATATACCATTAGATCATTTTTTTCAATATTCTTCTAGAGAGAGAAAAATACTATAGTCCATACTAGAGAAATACCCGACGACTATAAATACGCCTAACATACATCTATTGCCACAAATATTCTTCCATCTCATTAAATCAGTTAAATCACATCATCAGGCAAGAGGAATAATGCCCCTTCACATAAACAGTAGTATGAGGGTACTTGTAGGTTAGAAATATAAAATGTCAGAAATCCTCCATTTTGGCCAATGAGTTGGAGCAGAGTTAAATCACCTTGAACTAATAGAGATAAGGCAGAACCAAGAGAAGCATTTGGTCTCAACATTGCAAATGGACGACCATTTGCTTCCCCAATTTGTGGAACCCATGTACCCAACTGAATTGAAGATACTGGTTGTTGAAGAATGGGTAATGAGCTAGAAGCATGCTTGAAATGCCGACATATACCTGAAAATAGCTTTAGGTTAGCCATGAAACATGGTCCCATACCAATGAATAAAGAGAGTGCTTACATTTCAATACGTCAGATAGAGAAGCGAGATATAGTATCTCCTGACATAAACCACCCGGTCCTGTTGAATGGATAATGGGAACAGTAGCCACCTTATTTTGCATAATTTTCAAAGCAACTTCTTTGAGAGAATCATAAGGACTAGCCTGCAAGATAGAAGAATCATAAATATTACACCATAGCTACTCACTTCCGCAATTCTGAAGTTGCATCACAAACCCAAAGAAAAATATTTCATCATCAACTTCATGGTTAATGAAGATTACCACAACATAAAATGAAGCTTATCTGGAAATTTTAGATGAGAATGCTGACAGAAGAGATAGGTGTGGAAGAGTATAAATAGTTAATTTTTGTAGCATCAGCTATCACACACCACTGACATTTCACACTTCACAGGACAATACTGTTTCATAGTTGACTTTATGATAGGTTCTTGCTTCCATATTTAGACTTCGACTGAGAACACTAACATTCCATTAAATGAAATCTAAGTGTTATAACTAACATGTACTGGAACCGTTGCATGCAAAACACGTAGAGGAGCATGAGTCAAAAGTATTTACATAGCAGCAGACTCTCAAGTCAAAAAGAAGTATCCCAAATTACCCAAAACCTTGAAACTGAAAGGATAAGTAAAAAGACAAGACTACAGATAATTTGCAATTTTGCGTACAAAAGAACTAAGGCATTAGAGGAAGCACTTACTTGGACAAGACGTCTAGGAAATGGTCCACCATTGCCATCCATTTGCCGATTGAGATTAAGCTGTAATTTCCCAACTTTCCAAGCTGATATGGTATGTGTCTCTAATTCTTCCTCCGTTAAATTTGATCCGTTAGTCCCCAACTGAATTTTAACAGATTATACTCGTTATGCAAACTCAATGAGAGTGTAAATGCACAAAAAGAAAACATCTCCATGTAATTTAGGGAAGAAGCATGATGCAAGTTCAATTTGTGATTTGTGTGAACTTGTAGATTATGAGTGGAGGTATTCTCCACGTGAGACTGCATGTGTGAAACTTTGGAAGCATAAAAAAACAAAATGCCAAGTAAAAGGCATGGAGAGAAGAAACATTAAAGGTGAACGCAATAAAACGAAAAGAAATTTGGCAAGGTTGATTGGCCATGAAAACCTAAATAAAAGCTGCGGTGATATTGGAAACCCATGGACCATGAATAATTGGATTTACTATTTCACAGCTGCATAGAACCCTTAGAAAACTCATACTACACAAAATCATAACCATTGGTTGGAGAGAGCACAACCAAGTGAAACTTTAGAAGGTTTTTTTTTCAAGCATTTGTCATTCTAAAAATGGTTTTCTGACCATTTTCTCATATTTGAACTTGAGACAGTCTCCCTCACTGCCTGTACCAAGGAATTGAAAATAAGAAGAAAAAGCTTTTTTCTATTGAAAGAAACTTCATTACTAGCTAGGGTGTTTATGGGTAATTGAATTCTGTCTAACATAGTACAACCTAGAACCATTCAACAGATACAGTCATACAGACATCAATAGCTGTCCACGGTTGTCTGAATATTCTGTTATAATATAATTCTCAAATTTCCTTTTCTGAATCATAAATTGACGCTATCCTCATAATGCAACAATTAAATAATCTGAAAGAAAAGCCAAAAAGTTTATTCCAGACACACCTCTCTCAGAATCAGGATGAAGTCCAGAGCACTAAGAATTCCAACAAACTGGCACCTGCTATCATCCCAAAGAGGAACCATCGGAAGCCCCTGCAATACATACATCACAAGCTGACAATAAGAATAAACATAAACCCCCGTCTTCCTAGACAAACTACCAAACAGATTTATAAACAAAAGTGGCTCCAGTTGGGAAAAGGAAATGAGGCATTTGTATACAAACTATAAATTATCTCCTCATAAGTCCAGAATAGATGGGTGTGCACAAGCATGTAGCAGTAAAAGAGATTCACCTGCTCATAGAGAACATGAAATGCCTGCTTCACAGCTAAATTGACATCCAAGGCAGTTACCTGCAACATTAGACAAGAGTCAGTGAGTCTCACCAAAAGTCTAAAAGAAACTCAAATTCTAAAAGAAGAGAAATGCTCAAATACAACAATGTGCTCTATTAGCAGCTCGCTAAGAGGGGAAAGCATTAAAACCTTTCCCGAGTCAGGAAGGAGCTCGTATACTGTATGTGTGGACAAGAATAAAGATATACGTTGACGAGAAAGCTCTAAATCAGCCTCAGTCTGAGAATTGTGCAAAACCTTCCTGCAATGCAAGTACCACTTGAAAAATGTGACCCATTGTGTCCAGCAGGATAACAGAAGACCAAGTTGATAATGTCAACGCCACCAAAACTCCATTTTTTTTTACTGTAAGAAGAAGGTCACTTCCAAAACCCTAAATATGAGCCCAATAATAACATTTAAAAACTTAACAGCTAAATATCATATTATCATCTCCATGGTTCTCAATTTCACCACTATCCCAGAAAAGCAGGATCCTGGTAGTCTTCTCTGAATGTGGTTTTAACATTCATTATATTTATAGTGCACCAGGCAGCCTCTCTTAGGACAACAAACATGAGCATCTAAACTTGGCAGTTCACGAAGTTTAATATTACATAGGAAAATTCCTCCCTCTGTCTACATATATGCATATATATCTTACATTTAGATCAAAAAATAATAGGATCATATTTCAGCAAAGTCTATCGTACTTATCCACAAATCCTAAAAAATATGTAAACTCAATCAGCTAGCTTACGGAAGATAGAAAAGACCCCAAGCTTAAAAGAGAAACACAAGGTACCAAGGGGTAGTGAGGATAAGATCTATGGGTTTGATGACAAGCCAGCAATTAAGTTATGCACTATGTGAGAGAGACCCTTACCGGACGCACAACAACATCATCTACCTCCATGTTACCAGAAGTCTCGGGGTTGATGGTGGTAGGAACCATATCTGGTTGTGGCCTAGCTATATTTACATAATTCACTACCTCACAATTCCCGCTCACATAGGGCTGGTTCTCATCATGCCGCCATTCTCCATCAACATAGAACTTGTACTGCATGGAAATGGACATAAACATTTAAACATCAGTATCAGACATTTACCATGAACCTTAAAATGCTAGGTGATAGAGAACAATCTAAAAGTACACAATGAGCTTTATGGAATGGATATTAACACTCTTTGACCACAATAACAAAATTAAAAACGAAACTAATAATAGAGGTGCATAATACTGCAGTTCAGCATACAACCATAAGAATCAATTAACCTGGTGATGCCCAGGCGGCAACCTGCAAATGATTTGAAAAACAGAAGGACATCCTTCAGATGGTGACATGGGCATATGCTCAGACCATCTGTGCATACATTAAAATTTCAATCAGAAACTCAATTAATTAATTAAAATCCCATAAACTAAATAACACCATATTGGAACAAGTACTCAAATTTGGACAATAATATATCATGATCATTTTGTTTCATTCACTTACCTGGTGAATGAGCCACTAAGTGAAACACTTCTCCCCCCATTAGGCCACACAAACCGGACCGGAACCAACATTGAACCCGCTACCCCACTGTTTTCATGTCCAGTATCCGGACCAGAACTATACATTTCCTTCTAAAGCTATATAAATAAATACTCGTGCACACAAATTCTAGTACCAATTCACGAAATGAAAATTTCAACGCCACCCTTTTGATTTTCTTTTGCACAAAAGCTCAAATTCAGCCAAGTATAGCACTTCTTCAGCTCATATTCAAAAGAATAACTCAAAGCTACAATTTTTGGTTGCTTTCGTATTGGGATTTAAAAAAAAAATATCGAAGCAGGGTTCCTCTCCAAGTGAGCAGAGAACTCCTCAATGTTTACACATGCAGAGTCACCTATAATTAAAAAAAAAAAAATCCTAAATTATCACACACCAAAAAAAAAAAAAAAAAAAAAAAAAAAAAACCTAATATCTGATAATAATCTTAAATTGAGCAGTAAAGCATTGAGCTCTGATCCCAATAAAAATCCTCTACATGCAATACCAGTTGAATCCACTAATACTCAATCTAAGCCAATCCCAATCAACAACTCAACCCATAGTCAACAAATCGAACTGTCCACAAAAAAAAAAAACCCTAAAATCGCAAATCACAAACAATTAGTGCTCTGATCTGCCCCAAAAGAGATATTAACAACACTTCTAAACTAAATCGAATCTCAAATACTTAAAATTCAACTAAATGCAGTGTCTTATGTGGTAATTTTTGGGGGGAAATATAAGGGGTGAAAAAATTTGTGCCCTAATTTTACCCAAAAAAAAAAAAAGAGAATAAAAATAAAAACTCTTTAACTTTGATTCAAATAGTGAAAGGGGTCAGATGAAATTTGGACAATTTTTAGTTGGAATCTAAAAGATTTTAAGAACCCTAAGAATGAAAAACGAAAAGAGAAGAGATCAAAACGCAGAGCCAAGAAATGAGAAGTAAAATTAGAAGCAGCAAATAATGGTAATAATAATAATTAGCTTAGCAGTAAAATTTTGGATGGTGAAATTGTTTATACGTATTTTGTAATATTATTTTTTCCAAAAGAAATTATCATACGTCCACTCGAAAATTATTTAATGTTCAAAAAAATATCTAATTTGAGAAAATGACAAATTTACCCTTAAAATTCTTGAAAGAAATATTTATTTGGGTTTTTTTCCGAACATCCGTTAAATTTTGGATGATAATTGATCATTTTTAATAAATAATATTTTCTAAAAAATATGTATTTTTCGAACATTAAATAATTATTCGGGTTCTTTTTTCGATGTGTAAATACAAATAAAGTAATTCAACACATTCATCATAGGATAAAGGTGATATTTGATTGAATTGGACGGTGATGAAGTGATGTGCATGTGGGACCGGCATATGATCAACCGTTAATGATGATTGGGCCCACAGCATAGGCTGCTCCATGATCCATCACCATGGAAAAAAAAATTAAAAAAATAAAAAGTGGGATAAAAGATGCCTTTCCAGAATTTCAATCTTGAGTTGAGTGAGACATGTGGGGGCGAAGATGATATTAGAAAGAATCGACACATATGGTTGGTTATGATTTTAAAATTTTATTAAATATTATGGTCTCAAATTTATCAGAATGATTTTATTTTAAGATTTCGTTTAAGATTATAAGATCATAATTGAAAATAAAATGAGTGTGTATCGATTATTTGCTAGGTCTCATCTTAAAGGGTGGAATCGAGAATGTAAACTCGTCCAATTTAATTGGACGAAAAGTATATCCCAAGTGGATTAGGAATATTAAAAAAAAAAAGATAGAATTTCAAAATATTGCATCATTTTTCAAAATTTCAATATATTGCATCATTTTTCAAAATATAGAGATCTAGACGAGTTCGCATTACCTTAGAGATGTCTCTGACTCTCATATTTGTTTACATGGCTAAGAAAAATTATTACCCAAAATTTATTGGTCGAGTGATAAATTACTTGTTCATTTGTAAATAAAATTCGATTCATTTTGTGCCAAATATTTGAAGACTTGTGTTTATTTCATTTGCTTTTATATTTCTCAAAATTTTTACAGAAGAATTATCAGAATTTTTCTAATTATTGTTTTTGATATCGATTTACGCTGACATATCGAGATTGTATAAGTATATGAAAATTCATATCAGATATATCGTTTGAAAGATATTTTGAGTCGTTTGAACGATACATCCAAAGACTTTTAGACTTTTTTCGTTTGAACAGATCATATGACGTTCAAACGATAAATCTATAACCTTTTAGGTCTACGATTCAATATGATAATTCTAACGAGCTTGTAATTTTCAAAAATCCGTTATGCATTGAACATGTATATTTTGGTAAAATAAATCATTAAAGATGATTAAAATATATCTTCTCATTAATAACTATCGATTTCCTATAAATACCTGATGTGCTTTAGTTTTAAAAAATCACTTTAATTCATGTTTATTCTTTTTTCCTTACATCAGATCAATCAAATAAAACCAACAAAAAAAAAATATTATTGGTTGATTTTTGATACAATGACATATCAAATCAAAACATATTTCATCTTATCATGAGAAAAAAAAAATTAACATAACAATGCACACTATTACATTACATAAAAATACTAAAAGAAAAATTTTGACTATAAAAAAAATAAAAAAATACTACTAAATGACAAATAATTTTTTTTTTTTGTCTTTTTAAATTATGTGCAAAGTGGTTTGGACATTTATTATTCAAAAATGATATACATATATAAAATTTTACTTAAAGCTTTATCACACTACTCATCGTAGCTACAGTGAGATGGTTGAAAAAATTTCGAGAAAACTTTATGTATATATATCATTACTCTGTCCCCAAAGGGTGTGGCTTGGTGGTGTAGGGTCCAGGATCTCACCTTGAGGTTCTGGGTTCGAATCCAGGGGGTGCACTTCTTGTAAGAGTCTGGGACAGCCGGTGGTTTTACCTGCGCCGCAGCCCAGAATGGATGGTTTGGTGGTGGGGTTTCCATCGTTTCTAAAAAAACAATATATATATATATATCATTACTCTTTATTATTTTTCATATGATTTTGTTGCGGCCGCAAAGGTTAAAAAAATTATTATTATTTTTTTAAATTTATTGAAATTTGAAGGGGTGAAAATAAGTTAAATTTGGTCCGGCGGTTAAAGGACAAGAAAAGAAAGTGATTAGTTCCTTAATTGGAGATTCCCCATCAATGATTAGACTCAAAAATATTTTTGTAAGTTGTCTCCTGTCCATTCATCAGTAAAAGCAACAGTGGCTTCTATTAATTTCATTGGCATTATTATGATATTATTAGTGTATGAGACTATCGAAATTCCGATGAAATCGGAATGGATTGAAATGAAAATAATGAATCGGAGTTGAAATAAGTTATTTATATAATTGTATGAATTGTAATCAGAATCAAATAATATTTACATTGTGTATTTTATTAGTTAATAATTAATAATCAAAATGAATTATTAATAAATTACAACAAATATTTCGTTTCAAATAATTAGTTAATAATTTATTTATTAGTTTATTAGTTAATATTATTAAATAATAATTTATTAAATTAGTAATGAGTAATTAATTATTATTTTTTATAAAAAATATATTATTCTATTATTATATAATATATTAAATACTTAATCATAATAAACTATTACTTTATTACTTTATTAATTACTTAATTATTAATTATTTCATTAGTTATTGATTAATTAATTATAACTAATAATTATTATTAATTATTATAGCAAAATTTATTATTTTATTAAATATTAATTTAGGGAAAAAATGTAATTTATCCTTTAATTTGGGAGTCGAAATCTCATTCATATAAGGGGTGTTGTGTAGGGATGAGAAAAATCCCCACGGGTACGTTAGGGTGGGGTATAGGGATAATTTCTTATATCCATTGGTTGAACGGATCGGTACGGGTATTAGCATCCCGTTAAAATAAATATAAAATCCATGTGTGAACATAGACTCGTATTTTATGGAAAAGTAAGATGACAATTTCCGTACATGTTGATTGAACGAGATGGGTATAAATATTGACATCCTCCATACTCGTCTCTTTACCATCCTTAGTGGTGGAAATGAGACATACGTTCCCCCACTCCCGAAATTGTGATCTCATCTATTCATATTCCATTTCCCATTATAAATTATAAAAAAAAACACTCCTTATGATAATCAATCATATTCTCTCTCTTCTCCTTCCATCAAATAAATACGTCTTAGGTGTGCAAAATATCTGCTTAACCCGCCGACCCGTCCAATCCGCAACCGACCCGCCCGCCATGTGCGGGTCATTAAGTTAGGTGGTTTGGGTTGGGTGGGTTAGATCCCCAAAATTGCGGATTGGATTGGATTACAGATTGAAAAATTATCAACCCGCTATAAACCGACCCGCCCGCTTAATTAATAATTTTACATACATAAAAAAATATATATCTCTTTTCATTGACTCTGTGTTTGTGTTGGAATTGAGATTATTCAATGAAATCTACCTTTAATTTTATATGTGCATTAATTATATTTTGAGATTATCAATAACAAATTGTAGTTTGTGATAATTAGGAAAAAAAAATTGTTAATGCCAACCCGCCTAACTCGCTGAGTTGAAACCACCAAAATTTGTAACCAATCCGCCGGATTTAGACTTTAGTGGGTTGGTGGCGGATTGGAATTTTCCCAACCCGCTAGTGGCGGATTGGATAGAAATATGGCATTTACCCGCCCAATCCAACCCGCGCACACCCCTACTTACAACACTGTTTGGTGTAAAGTATGATGAGTTTATAAACTAACGTATAAGTTAACGTTTAAAAGATACGTTAAACACATAGTTAATGCTAACGTTAACATTAGATTATACTCTCATAAAATTATAATATCACAACATGAGATTATTTTTATACGCTAATTTATATTTTACCTTTTGTTTCACATCTTATAAGTTAACTTATACTCTCAGCGTAATACTCTCTACCAAACTCAGCATAAGAGTCAAGAAGCAATGTTTATTTATTGTTAGGGTTAATATTGTTGGCATTATTATGATACCATTTTTATATTATGTATGAAAAACTCAAAATTGTAAACAAATTTAAATTTACTTTCAAAGTTTCATCAGTATACTAATTTATGTTTTTAAGTTCAATTTTATATTAAAAGTTTAAGTCGCAATACTAATTTACATTTAAAAAATTTCAGTCGGTATGCTTATTTATACTTAAAAAAGTGTAAATTAATACATTCACTAAAATTTTAGGTATAAAATTAAACTTGTTTAAAATTTTCAAATTTATTCATATATAAACTAATTTTCAAGTGTAAAAGTGATAATTTCCCTAACATCTATATAATAAAGGAGAATGGTGTTGGAGGAAAGAGAGTTTATCCAACGGCTCTCTTTATGTGGCTTAATTGACGGCCCAAATCATTTCATTGATAATTGGAGGAAAGAGAGTGATTTGATTGATGAAAAAGGTAAAAAAATTTCAAATTTCCAAATTAAAAAATAGAAAGTTAAAATAAAATCATTTAATTCTATAACACCGTGCCGTAAACACAGCCAAATACTGTAACACCGTGCCGTAGGCACGGACATCATTTAATTAAAAAATAAAATCATTTAATTATGTAACACCGTGCCGTAGGCACGGGCCAAAAAAAAATATTACAACATATAAAGCCCTAAAAATTGTATTATTTTTACACTTAAATTTTAAAAGAAATTTTATTTATTATTAAGTCGTATAAATGAATTAGTTTTTTCTTTTAAGTCATAATCCATTTACTCTAACGGATCCGCTGACGTGGTATAACGAAACAACACTTCAACACAAACATTATATCAGTCAGCTACCACACCGGTTTGGGATAACAACTTCTGAAGTCTAAAAATGTGTTGTTTTACACTTCAATTCTAAAAGAATTTGTTGTTTATAATTAAGTTTTATAGGTGAATAAGTCTTTTATTTTAAATCTCGATCCGTTAACTGTAACAGATCTCCTGACGTGACATAATTTAACGATACTTCAGTACAATCATTAAACCAGCCAGCACATGTTTTTGCATACTTGTCAGCAAAATGACTCATATAAATCAATTGGAATAAGATCCTTATTCATTTTCTCCACAAAAATTTCATCTATGTTTATCACATTGTTTGTATTATCTGTCTCGATATCACTATTTTCATCCGCTATACTCCCAAACTCTGACCTAAAAGATGACAATAACCTCGTCCACTTGTGACGTGGCATAATGATCAATTTACAAAATTCCATTGGAATATTTTATGACAATTAGACAGGGGAGAAATCTTGAGACCATTTTCCCTGTAACAATTAAATTTGTGTCATAATAAACCCAAAGATTTTTCATCCTTTAAGTTAAGGTATAGTAGATAGTGATATCGAAAGAGATAATACAAATAATATAGTAAACATATATGAAATTTTTATGAAAAAAATGAACAATGATCTTCCTCTAATTGAGTTAAATGAGCCATTTTGCTGGCAAACATATAAGTATGTCAAAATATATGCTTATTGATTTAATATTTGTAATGAAGTATCGTTTCGTTAAACCACATTAGCAGGTCTGTTACAGTTAACAGATTAAGACTTAAAAGAAAAAATAATTCACTTACATGAATTTATTATAAACAAAATTTCTTTTAGGACCGAAGTATAAAAACATCACTTTTATGACTTCAGAAGTGGTTATCCCGAAATTAGTATGACAGCTGACTGATTTAATATTTGTACTGAAATGTTGTTTCGTTATGTCATATCAGTAGGTCCGTTAAAATTAATGGATTAGGACTCAAAAGAAAAAAAAAATTATTCGCTTATACAACTTAATTAAGTACAAAAAAAAAACATTTGATTTCATAGGTTGTGGTCTTCGATTTTTTTTTTTTTTTTTTTTTTTTTAAATATATGCTGATTTTAAAAATTTTCAAAATTACCCCTTGTAAAACACATAGTTTCACTTGAAGTTTGAACTTGAACTTACTCCAGGACAATCATGAGTCTATTTTAGAGATCTTAAATAAGTTTTTAAAATATATAATTGTTTATTAATAAAATAATTTTTTTTTTATAATGAGTATTAATTTTCTTATGTTTCGTAATATAATGTAGAACTGAATTAATAATCAATTTTTTTTTTATTGTTGTTAATTTATCATTGGGATGCTCTTGTGGCTCCAAAAATTTCATCGAATTCCCCATTAACGAGGACCACGAAATTAAAATGGCTAACATTACTTTTGTGACGTGGCATGCCACTATTGGTTGCTTTATACAAAGAATCTAACTTAAAAAATTAAAAAAATAAATAAACTCTGTAAAGGATAATGTCATTATTCATTAACACACATGCCTCTCAAGTGAAAAATGGCATTGCAAAAACAGGACTGGTTTCTTGAATGCAAAAATGCTCCTCTGAATAAAATTTACATGTCAGCCCGCCCGGAGAAGTCTCCGGCAGAGGAATTTGCGCCGCTGGCGGCCAAGTTCAACCGGCGGCTACTTGTTGGTATTGGCTCAGCATCTCTGGTGGCTGTTGGTGCAAATTTTGGTGGAGTCACAAGTTTTCTTCTGGGATTATCCCCAGAAAGTGGAAGGAATCTTAAGCTTGATGTGCTTTATCCAATTGGAGGCTACAGCCGCTGCATTGATACTAATGAAGGATTTGGTTAGTACATAATTTTGCCTTATCATGTATGTATGTTAACGAATGTCGTCCTTAGCGTGATGGTCAAGTTTTAAATTATTATTCGTTTGGTCACGGATTCGAACTTTGAAAATGACTCTATGGAAAAAAAAAAAAAAAACAAGGTCTTATGTGATGGGTACTACCTTATGAGTATGTTCAATGGCGGATACACTAAGAGACGAGCGCGTCAATTCGAAAATATATTAAATGTGTCTTATAAGTTAATACAAAATCTAGTTTGTCTCATCGAATCAATGTTATGGCTACTGTATATGTATGCTAATGCTTATAAGTGAAGTGCAGAATTTGTGTACCCAGAGAGTTGGGTTGGAGATCAAACAGTATTGTATAGAGCTGCTGAGAAAACAGAATTTGAGAGATCACTTGATCTTCCTCCAATCAACAATATGAAGTCTAACAACGGTGGCCGCCGCAAGAACGTCAATGAACCGGTTGTTGCATTCGGTCCTCCTGGTTCAACCGGCGAGCTCAATGTCAGTGTCATTGTCTCACCGGTCCCTCTTGATTTCTCGTGAGTACTCTCATCGAAACCAGAAATATACATACATATGTACGATATTGCTTACCTTGAAGCCAATGGTTATGTTTTTTTCTGACAGTATTGAAGCATTTGGAGGGCCTAAGGAGGTCGGAGAAGCTGTTGTTCGGACAATCACAGGATCCGGGCAGCGCCCAGATGTCAAAGGAAGTTTGATAGAATCAACTTTGAGAGAGGATCCTTTGAGGAACGTCAAGTACTATGAGCTCGAATTCAGAGTTGAAAGCCCTTCATTTCAGCGGCATAACATTGCGGCTTGTTGCGCACGCAACGGCAAGTTATATACTCTAAATGCACAAGCACCAGAATCTGTATGGCCAGAAGTAAAATCCCAGTTCTTCACAATTGCTGATTCATTTAGCCTCACTTGATGTGAAAAGAATCTAAGCATCTCAATGGCATTACAGTGTTTTTCAAGTATTCATGTACCAGAATGTTCCTTCAAGGGATATAACAGCAGTGATCTGTTTGTGCACTTAAAATTACTGTACAGTATTTCAAGCACAAATTATCTGTTTGTGCTTCATAAGGTTCTTCAAGTTTCTGAGAACTCGAATCCCAGCTCTGCACCAAGCCTGTGACCGCAACATGACTGGGTAAAGAAGAGAGGAGGGGAATGGAATTGGCATGGAAGCATCCAGTGAGAAATTACCATCTCCGTCCTCTCTGTGAGCAAATCGGCAGAGACTGCAATGATATGACCCAGTATGTAATAAAGTGTCAGCTTCGCGAATCTTAAAACCACTAACCAGTAACCATTTCCTTGGGAGGACATGGAATACTACCATCACTGTTTGCTTTCAAGCATTTTCGACGTTTTGGCTTCTCCCAGCAGCATGATTTTCTGTTAATTCTTCTTTATCAACGCTTATAGATGCATGCTGCTGATGATAATCAATGGTCCATTCTTTGAAAGTAGTTATAAAAATCTCGAGGTCATACCAACACATCTGCACATCTGCACTCGATTTTGGCCTGACGCGATGCGAATTTTATATATAGAAAAATTTTAACGGTGCATCAGGAACAACAAAAGATTCTTACCGCATCTGCTCCTGCACTGATGGCAAGTTTAGCTGCTTGTGTTCAGAATAATTCATGCTGTATTGGTGCTAAGATTGTAAGAATCATCATGTTTCTTATAAGAATCATCACCGTTGTAGCACTAGGATAAAAAGACTCCATGGCAGAATGAGGCGGTGTCTTATAAGAACTCGAATTCTCTTCATATTCTGCAACATTTCTTTCTGAATTTATCATTTCCTCAAACACTTGTATGAGGTGTTTCAGGCGAATAGCGAAAATGACCATTCAACACCTTCTGCATATACTTCTTCCCAGAAAGTCACTACTCTTCATATTCACAATCGGCATGTCATAATCATCACTTTCACCCAAAGATCTCCTTTTGGCCTTCTTTAGACCAGTTCTTAAAAGCAGAATTAGCAGCCCTCCTGTTCGCCTGAATCATGTAGTATTTTTCGCATACTGTTTTATCTGACATCAGTGCATCTCCGCTCTTTCCCATTCGTCCTCTTCAATCTCAAACCTTCCGGTATCCCAACATCATCCTCGCCATTCCCAGAGCTTGACCGCGGATGATCCATAACCAAAACTCAACAACATTATAACATTCCCAACGTCATCCTCGCCATTCCCAGAGCTTGACCGCGGATGATCCATAACCAAAATTCAGCAACATTATAACATTCCCAACATCATCCTCGCCATTCCCAGAGCTTGACCGCGGATGAACCGTTACCAATAATATAACATTCACAGCTCTTAACTCATAAAATCAACCTGCACACACAGCAAACTCAAAAAAAATACTAAATCAAGCAAGAGACACCAAAATAAAATGATAAACTGAACTGAACATACAAAATGGCAAAGCTTCAATTATTGCCATCTTGGTCAACTAAGAAGCAATGTAAGTATGTACTTGCACCAAAATTCCAGTATCTCAAGGTTTCACAGGCCATAAACAAATGAAAATTTCAATATTTCATGTGCTAATCAATAAACTAATAATCTTAAAATAAATTAAAATAAACAAAAACTGAGAGAATTATAAAATAATTACAAGTAGAATCAGATTCATAAATTAAATTCTATAGCAAAATAAATATATATTAGCTCCAAAATAAAGAGAAGGTACGTTAATCAGGCCAAAACGACGACGGATTGTATATAAACGGCAATAAGCTCCTGTCGCTTTCTCTCATACAGTCTACGAAAAACTGTTATCGGTAGGTATCAAACCGTTTTTTCCTTTAATTTTTTTTTTTTTTAATTTTTTGTAAAAAAATAAAACTAAAAATAATTTAGTTTATTAAACAAAAAACAACAAATAAAATAAACAAAAATTAAAATGATTGATTGAATCTTCAAAATAAGAACAAATCTTTAATTTATTAAACGTGTCAAATTACAAAAATCCTCAATTTGATCTGAGAAGCCAAAGCGAGATCGAGAGAAAAACAGAAATGGCAATGGCAATGGCGAGGGCGAGCTCAGGCCTTGCTTATCCAGAGCGATTCTACGCTGCGGCGTCGTATGCTGGATTCGATGGATCTGCTAATTCCCCCGCCGCCAAAGGACTCACCTCTAAGTTCTCAAACGACACCGCTTTGCTGCTTTACGCCTTGTACCAACAGGTACGTGTGCAACCTCGACTTGCATTTCTCATTTCAATAATTCTTTTCAAATTTTTTTCGTTTTCAGTTTTCTATCACTTGATTCAATCATATTTTGTTTGCTGAGCTGGCAAGATCGTATTGCCGTTGATTTGTTATCTTATTTGATTTTATCTTGTTTAATTCGTGCCATTTCTCTTTATCTCTTATATGTGATCTGCTTGCTTGATTTGTGCTAATATTGTTGTTTCAATTGTGCTGGCAGATTTAGTTTTTGCTATTATACTTCTGAAGCTTGTTTTTATTTTGTGTGATTTAGTGTTTGTTCATGTAATCAGTGTGGCTTTTAGGCTGTTTTGAGTGTAATTTAGGTAGATCTAATCTTACTAGTTGAGAGTCAGGCAGTTGAAATGTTGGATCTGCTGTTCTGTTTGGTTCACAAGAAAATATAGAGAAATTAGAATGAAATTAAAAATAATTTATTTTCCTCTCTGCTATCTCATTGCAAATATAAAATTGTTGTAATATATTTAGTTCTTGTTGATTTAGCGTCGTGCTAGACAACCGTGTGGTTTTGATTTTTTGTTTTCATTGTTTTTGAACTCATGTGCTTTTTAACAATTTGCAGGCAACTGTAGGGCCTTGTAATATTCCAAAGCCTAGCTCATGGAGTCCGGTGGAACAAAGCAAATGGAAAAGGTTCGTTTGCTTTGTGCATACGTATAAGTAGAGGTTACTGAGCGTGATATTTGTTACATTTAGCTTTTGTAGAATATGTTGAGAGTTTTATTCTTTTGCTGATTTTGGAGTAATTAGAGTTTGTGAGTATGCTGAGCATTTGAAATTTTTTAATGAGATTTGCTGCAGTGTTGTTCCTTTGAGTCTTTTTATCCTTCAATGAAATAGACTGTGGCAAAGGATTTGTTGGATTAGCATATGATTGAGAATAGTTTAGTTTCTTATTCTTCTGTTCATATATGGATAATTTATTGAAATTCTAGTACTTTTGCTTTAAGAGGCTTTGCTTTAGAATCCCCGGATCACTTACTATAGTTGTTGCCCTCGATTTGGTTTAGCTGAACATGTTTGATGTTTGTGTTGTAATGGATTTTGTGTGTTGTGTTGAATTTTCCTTGCTAAGGCTTTTTATTGTCTATGTAGCTGGCAAGGGCTTGGAAACATGGCTACCACAGAGGCCATGCGTCTCTTTGTGAAAATATTGGAGGTTTATGCCATTACTATTCTCATAGTCATATAATTTGATTCACATCGCAGTCTTGGTAATTTGTTTTCCCTTTTCTTTTTCCTTTTTTCCTGATTGAGTAGGAGGAAGATCCAGCTTGGTATTCAAGGGCATCAAACTCCATTGCTGAGCCCATTGTAGATGTGCAGATGAACGTAAGTACATAGGAAGTTCATACATACTGTGAATTTTTAATCCTCGGTAGTTATGAACTTATCAAATTTGTTTCAATGTTATCACATGATTAACATATGCACGGTTAATTACAATGATAAGGGCAGTGACATATGCATTGATATCGCTTCAAGTTCATTCTGGTTTTGCCAGTTGACTATTAGTTCTGTATCTGGTATTGGTAAGTATGCAGTTTTTATTGCTTGATTCTTCGCTGCTGAAGGAACTAGATAATTATGCATTTGTTGTTGAGGGCCTCGACCCAAATTATCATGCCTTACTACTGCTTTTATTGCAAGAAGATATTATATAGCTTTCTTTCTTTCTGCTGACCTGGATCATAATGATTATTTCTTGCTTTTCTATAGAATGATTCTAAAACTGAGGCTGTCATGGAGAACAACAATTCTTTACCTGAGACAGAGACCATTTCTTCTGAAAATGGGAACCTGATGGAGACTCAGGATAAAGATGTAGTCTCAGAAGGCATTGGTTCTGTTGCTGTCTATGATCAATGGATTGCACCTCCAATATCTGGTCAACGGCCCAAAGCTCGATACGATGTATTGGCTCATCTATTGTAACAGAATGTGAATTCATTTTTGATACTATACTATTCCTCTTCTATTCTGTTCCATTTCCTGAACAAAGCCTATCCAATTTTCTCAGCATGGAGCTGCAGTTGTTCAAGATAAGATGTATATATTTGGTGGAAACCACAACGGTCGTTATCTGAGTGATCTCCATGTAAGTAATCATTTGCAAACATGTGTAAACATTCGCATTATGTACCCACAAAATTTAGCACTGTACTGCTGGCTGAATGTGCATGCATTTGCGTCATAATCAGGAACAATACTTGTTCCATGTTTCTTATGTTCTCTTTCTGGTTCCATAGCTGCAGAAGTTTGAATATCTATGCTTTCATGGTTGTAGCTTTTGTTTCTGAATATGTATTACTCTCCCTTTGCATAGAAGTAGCTATACGTTAACTTTCCCCTAGTTGATGATGAATGCAGGTTCTGGATTTGAGAAGCTGGGCCTGGTCAAAGATCCAGGCTAAGACTGTGGCTGAGTCACCGGAGTCACCATCTCCAGCAATATTAACACCGTGTGCTGGCCATTCCTTGGTTAGTATAGAACTCAGTATCTTTTTTGGTTCTGTGTCACTTCTAGAGGCATTGAGGCAATGTTTTCTCACAATTCACAATTATGTAATACCCATTTACCAATAACTGTTTTTCCTATATAATTTTCTAAGCTATTGATATCATATGTTTCTCTAGATACCTTGGGAGAATAAACTTCTGTCAATTGCTGGTCATACAAAGGATCCTTCTGAAACTATTCAGGGTACAGTTTTAATTCTATTTTAATTCTTCTGCTTTGTACTTTGTTTATTCCTTATTGTGGAACTATGACACCTGTTGAAATGTAAAACATCTGGATATTTACTGTTAGATAAAACTATATTTTTTTCATAGAAAATTTTGAAGAAGTGCTTAGAAAATTGATTGTATTCCCATGACAGTGAAGGTATTTGATGTGCAAACTTGTTCTTGGTCAACCTTAAAGACTTATGGGAAAGCTCCGGTATTTATCAATTCTTTCTCTTATCTATCATTTTTCTTTCTACATTGGCTGGAAAATGTTTAACAAAACAAATTAGTTAATTAAATGGCCATAATTTGCTTTTTGTTTTTGGTTATTTTCAAGAAAGCAAAATACCAGAGACTGTTCTTAGAATTAGCTGTCCTTGAAGCAGTTGAAAACCAAAATGTAAATTTCCATTTAAAAATTAAAAACAAAAAGGATCTTCTTAAATTTAACTAGACTTGTCGAAAAGCTTACTTCTGAATCACAGAGGCTCAATTTAATTGGATGGTATCACTTGATATTTCTCTAGTACTAGTAATATCATTCACTTGTCTAGACCTAAGAAATGATAAATCATTAAGGTTTGCCTTAATTCGATCAATGCTCTTCATGTGTTGGGAATGTTTCATTATTTACGTTTCAGGTCTCACGTGGAGGTCAATCCGTGACACTTGTTGGAACAAGCTTAGTGATTTTTGGGGGAGAGGATGCAAAGAGATTGCTCTTGAATGATTTGCATATTCTTGATCTTGAAACCATGACGTGGGATGAAGTCGATGCAGTGTAAGATGACTCTTTGCTATTTTAGCATCAAGCATCTTACTTTTTTTTCGTTTTCTTTAGTTGTTTGTCATGAATGATTGAGGAACACTAAGCAATTTATGGAGCTATCTTATAGAAAATTTGCTTTCATAACATTGATTGACAACTTATGCCATTTGATAGAATTTTTCAATCATAATTAAATGTAATTGAATCAAATGCAATCATTGAATTTTATTATGGTTTCTAAAATTCAATCATATTACCAATTTAGTACTTAGATGGATTCCAGTCCAATTAAGAAGGTAAGAAACTTTCTTTAGATACATGAAAAGAAAGTGTTTAGTGTACTTAATAATACCTGTTGTGCATTTTTAGAATCTTAGTAAAATCCATTTATTAAGTATTTTGGATTTAAACGTGAATTCTAGGTTGTCTTATTGGAAGCAATCAAGCAAACCTGGATTCTCTTAGATTTTCACTGGACTGACAGATTTTTTAGATCTAATTGTATCAAACAGAGAAGCAACGGATTTGAATTTTATGTTGCATTTATAGCTTGAATTCCCTTTTCCCCAAATGAGTTGAAACAAACTGGTTTCATTCCTCCTCATTATTTTATAGGGGTGTGCCACCTTCTCCAAGGTCTGATCATGCTGCTGCAGTACATGCAGAGCGTTACCTTCTTATCTTTGGCGGGGGCTCACATGCTACTTGTTTCAATGATCTGCATGTTCTCGACTTGGAAACAGTAAGATAATTGTTGTTTTATTTAATGTATATGTTTGTCAAATGAATTATATTTCAATATCTTCAGCTTTTGCTTTTTACAGATGGAGTGGTCAAGACCTACTCAACAAGGTGAGATACCAACTCCACGAGCAGGGCATGCAGGTATAACAATTGGAGAGAAGTGGTTTCTTGTTGGTGGTGGTGACAATAAGAGTGGTATGTGTCTTACAACTTCAGCATTTAATTATAAAGTTGTTTTTTTTGGTTGATACATGAATCTAGGCGTAATTATTTACTCTTGGTGGCGTGCTTTAGATGTGTTTGAAGTGAAGTTAACGCAAAGGTTTGCCTTGTACCACGGCTTGAGTATGGGATTAAATCGATGGAGTTTAATGACACCCCCTCTGTGTGTTTAATGACAATGATAATATTCTAATTTGACCAATTAAGCCCCCCTCTGCGTGTTTCCACAGTATCTCATATTTTGATTATATTTGTCTTAACCAAAAGATAAAAGATAAGTGACATGGTTCTTTTTAACTGCTCACTTACCCTTATGTCCATGTGTCTTTGTACCATATAATTGGTATATTAATTTTTCTTTGAATTCCTTGCAGGAGTCTCGGAAACTGTTGTTCTCAACATGTCTACGCTCGTTTGGTCAGTTGTAACTTCTGTCCAAGGACGTGTTCCTCTTGCTACCGAGGTATTTCACTTTTTAGAAACATTTGCCAGTTATAAGTGAAGTCATGTAATTACGCCCATCATCTCGTATTGCAGGGCTTGAGTTTGGTCGTGAGTTCCTACAGAGGCGAAGATGTAATGGTAGCTTTTGGAGGATATAACGGGCGTTACAACAACGAGGTAAAGAGTAATGTTTAATGTCTTTGCATTTAGCTTCTCCTGCTCTGACTCATCCCTCCTTTTGGTTTCTTGTATTGCTGTTAGGTCCATGTTCTTAAACCAAGCCATAAATCGACTTTGTCATCAAAGATGATAGAAACGCCTGTGCCTGACAGTGTTTCCACCGTCCATATTGCTACAAATGCAACCAGAGATTTGGAGTCTGAATTAGAAGTGGACCAAGAAGGAAAAATAAGGGAAATAGTTGTGGACAATTTTGATTCAGAGCCCATGGTATGTGGTTTTAAAAATGCAATACGTAAAAAAGATTGCAAATTGTGTCAGTTCATTGAATATCTGAGTTTCTTATTGTGTCGGTACATCAAATTCTGAGTACCATGTTTCAAGCTGTGTTTTACCTCTTTGTATTTACCTTCGAATTTCATGCAGAAATCAAAATGTCTTAAGGCAGAGAAAGAAGAACTAGAATCATCACTCAGCAAGGAGAAGTTGCAGTCTATTGAGCTAAAGCAAGACTTAACAGAAGCCGAGACTCGAAACACAGACCTGTACAAGGTAATTGCTCGAGAAGAGTATTCTCTCTATTTAATTTGTAGTAATGTTGTTCAGACATGGCTAAGAATTGCGTTGGATTTGTAATCTGCATTGACCAAGAGGAGCAGGTTCTCGTATATTTTGTTTCAATAACCCAAAATTTCCCATTGCAAGCAAAATGTACTTTTTCTTTCCTGGTTCCGGAAAAGATTAAACACCCTTAATTTATGTTTTTCACAATGTAGGAACTCCAATCTGTTCGCGGCCAACTTGCTGCAGAGCAGTCAAGATGTTTCAAGTTAGAGGTATATGCCCTAAAGTTATATTCAATCTTATTTGAAAAACAGATAAGACAGTGTGAAATGATTCAGAATTTAGTTGTTCTATTCAAATTTGAGAGCAAATGAGCAGGGGATAGAAATTTATATCGTAGCAGCGATGGTTCTATTCGTAACAGAATCCAAGATCGCATTTGTTTGGGTGCATCCGATTTCTGTTTAATAACTTTTTCAACTGACAGGTTGATGTTGCCGAGCTAAGACAGAAGCTACAGACAATGGAGACATTACAAAAGGAACTTGAACTCCTGCAGCGGCAAACGGCTGCCTCTGAACAAGCAGCCTTAAATGCGCAGCGGCAGAGCTCAGGTGGCATGTGGGGTTGGCTCTCCGGAACCCCACCTAGCCAAAAAACCGATGATGTTTGAAACTTATTACAACCTCACGTAGCTGGTCCGAGAGGATGATCTGCCACACTGGGACTGAGACACAGCCCAGGCTCCTATAGGAGGCAGCAGTGGGGAATTTTCCGCAATGGGCTCGATTGCTAGGTTTGGTTTTCATTCATCTATTTCTACCCAAAATTTTTTATTTTTGTTTTTTGTTCTAACGACATGTTCTTTCTCCATGAATTTTTTTTTTTTTTTTTTTTTTTGGCAATGAAATACATGCAGTTGTAGTTTAAAGTAACTTAATATGGCCTATAAATCAATTCTTTTGTAACTGAATATACTACTACCATACGAGTGAAGATATAGGTTTCGATTGTTTGGTTAAAGATTTATTATTACAAATTATATGTTTTATTTATAAATCATTATTAGATTTCATGTTTATTATTATTTTTTCTCTCTCTCTCTTTGCTTGTGTAAGAAAAATCTCTGTATTTTTCACTTTTTTTTCCCTGAAACTAAAAGGAATTGTCTAAGTTTTTTTTTTTTTTTTTTTTTTTTTTTTTTTTTTTAATCTTGAAAAATAACCAAAAGAATCATAAACAAAATAACATTGCTATGATTTTTAAATAATTTTATTTAGTTGGTTTCGAATTTCTTAAAAAAAATGTGAGTTGAAATTTTAATTTAATTTTTGTTTAAAAGACATAAAATTCGAAAAAGCTAAAGTTATAGATTGTTTCATTAAATCACTAATATGATGGTCTCATGCTCTAGAGGTAAATTTAATTAATAAGTGTAATTATAATAAATTTATTAAGATAATCCGATAAAATGATTTTCTATATAAATATTAGATTAAGTTAATTTTGTAGAAATATTATATTTTATAATTACTTTTATATGTTTTTAATGAATTAATATCTATATTATAAAATCACGATAATGTGTGTCATTTAATGGGTGAAAGAGAATACAATCAATTTTTATGATTAAAAGACATAATGTATTCAAATGCCTATGTTTATGCGGCTTAAATGGTGGCTCAGATCTTTTCATTGTAATCTAATGGCACATACATAATTCTTTTATTATAAAATCTTTTTCAATATGGCAATTATAGGTTATCAAACAAATCAAAGAATAAAATCTATTCATTATAGAATCTCTCTGAAAATCATCAAACAAATCAAATAACATAACCATTTCATTATAAAATTATGTAAATGACAATGGTAGATCATAAGATAAATTCTGTAATATCATGCTGTAAGCATGGACGATATCTAATATAATATATATATATATATATATATATATATATATATATATATATATATATGTTTGGACCAAAATGGGTCAAGGATAAAACCGTCTTTTACCTTAAAACCCAAATAGTATACAAAGCCCGAAAATAAAGACTAAGCCCATAGACATAGATGAAAGCCCAAGAGAAAGCCCAATAAAAACCTTATTCCACTTGATTCACGCATAAAGCCAAACCTTTACCAACCGATTCCCACTTTCCCTAAACATGATTATCCTACTCCACTTCTGATCATTAAATAAATATATCTTAGCATATAATGGACTTATGCCAGCTGCAAAAGTCATCATCTTCATCTTTAAATTACAAACAACACATTCGAGAAACGAGGAGGAGGAGCAAGCCTGACTTCTCTCTTACAGCTTCTGCTCTCTGACACAAGCTCTCAGAGCTTCACATTTCTTAAACACTTCATACCATCCTCATGGCCACCCAAAGAGGTCAAGGTAACATCAAACCTACCTTTTACATTTACATAATTACCGCTCATTTCATGCTACTGACTTGGGCGTCGGAGTGCCCCCGGCACCCACCACACCGGTGGGTAGTCTCCTCCCGCTCACTCTACCTTTGTCTTGCAGGATCGCTAATGCCCCTAACCTACAAATTCTGATTGTGGACCTCGGCCGAATTCCAGCATCCACAATTTGGCGCCCACCGTGGGGCCTTAGCGATTCATAGCAAGCAAAGACCACCCAGTCTACAATCCTTACAAACAGACATCAGATCCCATGGTGGCATAATCAGCCACTCTACAAAACAGTTACGATCAATGGAAGATGAAAATTGATCCATGTAGAACTCCAGTACTAATCTCCAATAGTATCTGGAACATAATTCATTCTTCGGCCACTCAAAGGCGTGAGGCTATAACTCTTTTTAATTATCTTATCAACCCAATTTCTTAGAAGCATTCAAGAATATGGAAAGTGAAAATCCACCTTCAGACGACTATCCATTTAATCAACAAAGAAGCCATCAGATTTCTCCAGCCGACCAATCACGACAAGTCACTTCTTCCATGTAAAAAGAAATGTTGGAGTAATTCTCTCCAGTCTACCCGGGGTCAAACTACCAATAAGGAAAATCTGAGCATTCTCTCTTTATAAATCATCGGCTCTCAAAGACTTGGAAGAATGGCCATATCCGTCATGCGACGGGGTGAATTCCAATATTCTTCATACGACACAAAAGATTTTCTTAAGGTATTATGGAGTGGAAACTCTCATGCTTCAACTTGCATCAATTTTCGACAACAACATATTATGCTTCACGCATACAGCTACTATACATGCAAAAGGAATATCCTCAAACACGCACATAACCTTTAAAAACAGTCCAATTACCAAAAGCTACATTTGACACTACATGCGCATGCCTAACATTGGATGGATACTTCATTCGACATGGGGCTTGAGATGTTTGGCATAAGAAAATGCTCTATTTGACACTACATTCAGCATTAGGTGATGTCTCACTCGACATGAAATGAAGAAATGCTAGTATCAATTCCATTCAACAATGCTAATACACATGCATAAAAAAAAAAAAAAACCAGGATTCCAAACATTACTTGCTACCAAACAGGAAGCACATGATCAAATGGTCTGTACTACGACACGCCAAGACATACTACATTATTCAAAAAGCACCACACAAAAGCTACTCTATGTGCACAACCATCATTCGACACCTGCAAGGTTGCCGCACGCCTCTCTACACACATCAATATGCCAAACCAATAGACCCAACCTGCCGGCCCACTAACCAAACAAAACAGCCCAAATCAAACTCCATTCGGCACATGGTAGACCCACAAGCAGCAAGACACAAGCAATTGCCCAAACTTTGACCAAAATTAAAAGAAAAATGAGAGGTGGGCCCAGATTTGCTTTGATTGACAAAAGAAAATTGAAATTGGCGTAAGATTAAAAAGAAAAGTCGTGGGCCTAGTTTCAAAGAGAATGTGAAAAGAAGATAGCAACCACACAACTTTGAATAAAACAAGAAAAACACGTGGGCCATGTACAAATCATATATTATGAGAGGTCTCAAACTTTAAACAAGAGCCTGCAAGCAACCAGTTGGCATATACTGCCCATACCACATTTCCCCACACTACCACACTACAAAACCCATAGCCTCTCATTTAAAAATAGAGTCTCACGCTACATGAAAAATGGCCCATTCGACATGTGGATTCTTCCACATGTTAATATCACAAGCGGGACTAGTCTTGATGGTCCTTTTGTCGACAACACTCTTGATGGTGTCATTCACCTTGAAATTATTTTCACCCATTCTACATTCATGTGCCTAATTTTTTCCTCTCTGTCACCATTCTTCTTCTTGTCGCATGAGTCATGACCCTGGGCTTTTTATTTGCTCTTCGGTTGGTTGGTTGCATAGCTAGGCTGGCTTTTAGCCTCTATTTGGACTAATAAATAGGAGTCCATTCGATTGGATGTAGGTTGACATCAAGGGGTAGTGCTATTAAACATGACAAGTATAAAGTTTTATTTGATCAATTGATCCACTTGACATTTATGGGATGATAAAACATCTAGTTCATAATATTATCCATACTACAAGGTGGATGGCTATCAACTTCAGGCTACATGGAAAACTCTCATCTCTCATAGACTACTTGGAATGATTATCAACTTCTCCAGACTAAATCAAAGGTTAGTCATCATCTCCATGCTACATTGATTTAATATTGTCAACTCCATACTACATAGGGAGTCTTTTATCATACCTAGTAGTATGAAGAACTCTCTTGGATCTCCTTTAGGTCCAATCAACCAACCTTTATCAGGTTAGGTAGTATGGAAAATTTATGTGACTTTCATTAAAGTCCATTCTATTATAGTATCATTGATCTTGGTCAGGTATTTTATAATTAGTAATGACCTTAATAGGCATTCATCTCTTCCATACTACATATGAACATAATCGTCTCCACACTACGTATGGAGATTATCATGAACCTTTATTAGGTTCATTCGACAGTAGTCTTCTGACCTTCATCAGGTCAGGTAGAATGGAAATTTTATTGGACCTCCTTTAGGTCCAATCGACCAGCCTTTTCAAGTTAGGTAGTATGAAATTCTCTTGAACCTCTATCAGGTTCAGTCAACCAATCTTTATCAAGTTTAGTAGAGTGGTGATTCTCATAAACATGCATTAGTTTCATACGACCGTGTCTCATGGATCATTGTCAGTTCCATTCGACAGTAGTATCATGAATAGGTAGAATGAAGATTCTCATAGATAATCATCAGGTTCATTCGACCGTAGCTTCGTGGACCTTCCTCAACTCCATTCGACAAGTTCAGTCGACAGTAGTCTCACATAAGAGAGAAGAGTAATGACTTCAAGTTCATTCAATTGTAGCATCGTAGACCTTCTTCAGGTCTAGTATAATGAGTAATGACTTCATTGGAATTCCATCAAGTCCGTTCGATGAGTCCAGTCGACGGTAGTATCGTAGAAATGTCAAGAGTGATGACCTTGATAGATATTTTTCAAAGTCTTTTCTACCTTTGTCTCTTGGACCTTTATCAAATCTATGATAGTGAGTAATGACATCCTTGGACTTCCATTAAGTCCATTCGTCCGTAGTCTAGTAGAATGGAGGTGACATTGATGGCTTTAATCAAGTTTATCTCCATATTCTATTGGACCTTCATCAGGCCCATTCGACAAACTTCATTCGACAGTAGTATTGTAGAAGTATGAAGAGTGATAACCTTGACAGATATTCTCCAAGTTCATTCGACCATAGTCTCATGGACCTTCATCAGGTCTAGGAGAGTGAGTGATGAATTCTTTGGACTTTCATAAAGTCCATTCGACCGTAGTCTCATAAATCCTCATCAAGAGAATAAGTAATTTCATTCTTTGGATTTTCATAAAATCCATTCGACAGATCCAGTCGACAGTAGTCTCATAGGAGAGTGAAGAGTGATGACTTTCATCAAGTTCATTCCATTGTAGCATCCTAGACCTTCTTCAGGTCTAGTATAGTAAGTGATGACCTAGATAGACATTTATCAAGTCCATACTACAGATACTTTCAACCGTAGTCTCATGGAGAGGTAGAATGAAAATTCACATGGACCTTCATCAGGTTCATTCGATCATAGCTTCATGAACCTTCATTAGGTTCATTCGACCGTAGTCTCCTGACCTTCATCAGGTCAAGTAGAAAGAAGATTCATATAGACCTTTATTAAGTCCATTCGACCGTAGTCTCATAAATCCTCATCAACAGAATGAGTAATAACCTTGATAGATATACATCAAGTCCATGCGACATGTCCATTCGACAGTAGTCTCGTGACCTTCATCAGGTCTTGTAGTATGAGGATTCTCATAGATATTCATTAGGTTCATTCGACTGTGCCTTATAGACCTTCATCAGGTCCATTTGATAGTCCATTCGACAGTAGTATCATGGACCTTCATCAGAACTAGTAGTATGAGAAGGAAAGACTCTCATAGACCTTCTTCAGGTCTAGTAGAGTAAAAATACTCATTGACTCATATTAGACCATGTAGAATGAAGAATGAAGACCCCCGTGGATCTTCATCATATACGGGATCTGTAGACTCCCATGTATCTTCATTAGGTATAGTAGAGTGTGTAGACTTTCTTGGACCTTCATCGGGTAATGTAAACTCTGATGTACTTTTTCAAGTGTTGTAGAATGAAATCTTCTTAGACTTTCATCAGATCTAGTATCTGTAGACTCTCTGTACCTTTATCAATATGTATGGTCGTCTTGATACATAAGACAACGAAACATCCTCCATATGGAACATGCCCATTTGACTCATGTAGAGTCAAGTTAAAGACCTGGCCTTCATCTGGTCAGAATATATTGTAAATTCCCCTGGTCCTTTGACCCGTAGTATGGGGATTATCCTGACCTTCATCTGGTTCAGTCGACTGGGGACATCCCCCATTGGCTCATGTAGAGTCAAGTTGAAGACCTGACCTTCATCTGGTCAGAATATATTGTAAATTCCCCTGGTCATTTGACCCGTAGTATGGGGATTATCCTGACCTTCATCTGGTTCAGTCGACTGGGGACATCCCCCATTGGCTCATGTAGAGTCAAGTTGAAAGACTGGCCTTCATCTGGTCAGAATATATTGTAAATTCCTCTGGTCCTTTGACCCGTAGTATGAGGATTATCCTGACCTTCATCTGGTTCAGTCGACCGGGGACATCCCCCATTGGCTCATGTAGAGTCAAGTTGAAGACCTGGCCTTCATCTGGTCAGAATATATTGTAAATTCCCCTGGTCCTTTGACCCGTAGTATGGGGATTATCCTGACCTTCATCTGGTTCAGTCGACCGGGGACATCCCCCATTAGCTCTTGTAGAGTCAAGTTGAAGACCTGACCTTCATCTGGTCAGAATATATTGTAAATTCCTCTGGTCCTTTGACCCATAGTATGAGGATTATCCTGACCTTCATCTGGTTCAATCGACCGGGGACATCCCTCATTGGCTCATGTAGAGTCAAGTTGAAGACCTGGTCTTCATCTGGTCAGAATATATTGTAAATTCCTCTAGTCCTTTGACCCGTAGTATGGGGATTATCCTGACCTTCATCTGGTTCAGTCGACCGGGGACATCCCCCATTAGCTCTTGTAGAGTCAAGTTGAAGACCTGACCTTCATCTGGTCAGAATATATTGTAAATTCCCCTGGTCATTTGACCCGTAGTATGGGGATTATCCTGACCTTCATCTGGTTCAGTCGACTGGGGACATCCCCCATTGGCTCATGTAGAGTCAAGTTGAAGACCTGGCCTTCATCTGGTCAGAATATATTGTAAATTCCTCTGGTCCTTTGACCCGTAGTATGAGGATTATCCTGACCTTCATCTGGTTCAGTCGACCGGGGACATCCCCCATTGGCTCATGTAGAGTCAAGTTGAAGACCTGGCCTTCATCTGGTCAGAATATATTGTAAATTCCCCTAGTCATTTGACCCGTAGTATGAGGATTATCCTGACCTTCATCTGGTTCAGTCGACCGGGGACATCCCCCATTAGCTCTTGTAGAGTCAAGTTGAAGACCTGACCTTCATCTGGTCAGAATATATTGTAAATTCCCCTGGTCCTTTGACCCGTAGTATGGGGATTATCCTGACCTTCATCTGGTTCAGTCGACCGGGGACATCCCCCATAGCTCATAAAGAGTCAATTGATTATCCTGATCATCATCTGAATCAGTCGACTGGGGACATCCCCCATGGCTCATAAAGAGTCAATTGATTATCCTGATCATTATCTGAATCAGTCGACTGGGAACATCCCCCATGGCTCATAAAGAGTTAATTGATTATCCTGATCTTCATCTGGATCAGTCGACTGGGGACATCCCCCATGACTCTTGTCGAGTCAAGTGTACTCCTGAACCAGCATTCGGGTCAGTCGACTAAGAGACAATCCCCATGACTCTTGTCGAGTCAAGTGTACTCCTGAACCAGCATTCGGTTCAGTCGACTAAGGAACAATCCCCATGACTCTTGTCGAGTCAAGTGTACCCCTGAACCGGCATTTGGTTCAGTCGACCAAGGAACATTCCCCATGGCTCATATGGAGTCAAATAGAAGACCTGAACTTTCATCTGGTTCAGTCGAATTGGAACATCCCCATGACTCATGTGGAGTCAAGTATAACTCCTGAACCTACATTCGGTTCAGTCGACCAAGGGACAATTCCCCAGGACTCTTGTCGAGTCAAACTCCTACACCTACATTCGGTTCAGTCGACCAATGGACATTCCCCATGACTCTTGTCGAGTCAAGTGTATCTCCTGATCCTACATTCGGTTCAGTCGACCAATGGACAATTCCCCATGACTCTTGTCGAGTCAAAGTATAACTCCTGAACCTACATTCGGTTCAGTCGACCATGGGACATTCCCAATGACTCTTGTCGAGTCAAGTGTAACTCCTGAACCTACATTCGGTTCAGTCGACCAATGGACATTCCCCATGACTCTTGTCGAGTCAAGTGTAACTCTTGAACCTACATTTGGTTCAGTCGACCAAGAGACAATTCACATGACTCTTGTCGAGACAAGTGTAACTCCTGAACCTACATTTAGTTCAGTCGACCAGAGGACATCCCCATGACTCTTGTCGAGTCAAGTAGAACTCCTGAACCAGCATTCGGTTCAGTCAACCAAGGAACATTCCCCATTAGACAAGTCGAATTAAAATCTAGGACTAAAACTTCCTCTAGCCAGATGACGCATGCGATATATTCCAGAACCCACGTTTTGCACATACTCTTGTAAAAGGTGATACATTCTTATCACATGCTTTTATGATCAATGTCATATGACGTAAACGTATATACTCTCTAAGACAAAAACTTTTTGACTTAGAGAGTAAGGGACAATCTGTTTGGACCAAAATTGGGTCAAGGATAAAACCGTCTTTTACCTTAAAACCCAAATAGTATACAAAGCCCGAAAATAAAGACTAAGCCCATAGACATAGATGAAAGCCCAAGAGAAAGCCCAAAAAAACCTTATTCCACTTGATTCACGCATAAAGCCAAACCTTTACCAACCGATTCCCACTTTCCCTAAACATGATTATCCTACTCCACTTCTGATCATTAAATAAATATATCTTAGCATATAATGGACTTATGCCAGCTGCAAAAGTCATCCATCTTCATCTATAAATTACAACACAATTCGAGAAACGAGGAGGAGGAGCAAGCCTGACTTCTCTCTTACAGCTTCTGCTCTCTGACACAAGCTCTCAGAGCTTCACATTTCTTAAACACTTCATACCATCCTCATGGCCACCCAAAGAGGTCAAGGTAACATCAAACCTACCTTTTACATTTACATAATTACCGCTCATTTCATGCTACTGACTTGGGCGTCGGAGTGCCCCCGGCACCCACCACACCGGTGGGTAGTCTCCTCCCGCTCACTCTACCTTTGTCTTGCAGGATCGCTAATGCCCCCAACCTACAAATTCTGATTGTGGACCTCGGCCGAATTCCAGCATCCACAATATATATCTATATATAAAAGTTAAATATTTTTAAGTATCACCATTGCGTCATGTGACAGCTCATTATTTAATTATAAAATCATAAAATTAAATTAATAAATTTATTAAATAAGAAACCTATTACAATAATAATACATTAAATTACAAAATTAAAATAATAAGTTACAAAAATAAGAAATCTATTAGAATAAGAAAACATATTATAATTTCCCATTAAAATTAAAAAAAAGGAATCTAATCACTATAAATAATTATTTTTATTACTTATTATAATAAGAAGACACATTATAATCTCCTATTAAAAAAAAGTAACACTTAATCTCTACAATTAAATTTCTATTACTAAATTATAAAATAAAAAATATATTACAATATTAAAACATAATCTCCTATTAAAATAAGAAAACTAAATAATAGTTGCAACAAAACCTAACCAAATTTTTAGAGTCCGTATCTATTATTATTTTATTTTGAATTATTTCTATAAATTTATTTATTTTTATTATTTGTTGTGCTTCAAGATGAAACTCTAACTATTAGCTATTATATAATGATAATCAAGATTTCAAGTTCGATAATAAAATTTAAGCTTAAATTGAATAAATTAAATTAAATTTTATTTGAATTCATCTGGAATAAAATTAAAGGTTTTTAAATAGAGAAAGATGATAGAAGAACTCTAATGTGAACTATAAATATTATTTGAAAATTGAGAGACAAACAAATATGACATATATATTAAATATAAGTAAATCAATTGTCTCATTTAGATTATAAAACCAACGAGATACAAAATATTTACAAGATCAATACTTTTTTATTTTTAATTAAATAAAATTATTTATTACGTAAACTGATTTGGTCGGTTTTTGGAATACAGTTCAATCGATCGAACCAGTACTCATGAGCCTTTTACAACACCCATTTGATATCTGATTTGAAAACAATGATCAATAAGAATGACAAAAAAAATCAAGAGATCAAAAAATCCCGGCTCGGACCCTATAATATGAGGCCCGGCTCGGACTCAACACAATAAGCATGTACTTAAAAAAATATTATATATATATTTCATATTTATATAATAAATCATATATATATATATTATTATTAAAAAATTGGCTAGATAATGCCCGGACCAGAACCCAGACCCGAATCGGGCCGGGTTTATTGTGTTGAGCACAAGCCTCAACACAGGACGTGAGAGGAAATAAACTCATATTATCACCGCCCGATGGAGCAACAATACAAACTAATCACATGACGTGGCATCCTATTAATGGCCATCTCTACAGCCACTCTGTACACACGCTTTATCGAATCATCCCCGAAATCAAACAATACCCTAATAAGCTCGATCCCTCCACATTTTCTGAGCATCCAAACGCCACTTAAAATTAAAAATCGCAAAATATTCTCGCACTTCCTCGGAAATTAAAACAAAAAAAAAAAACTGACAAAAATTTCTACAACCGCGATTGTTCTCAATAACACGAGACGATAACGAAGGTATGGCTTTCATTTTCTGTTTACTTAAACGCTCTGTTTCTAGGGTTTCGAGCGAGTAGATTACCTGTTACAATAGAATGTATGGTATCTGTCATGAATAGAGATTTTGAATTCGATAGAAAATATGATGCTAATAATGAAGAAATTGAAACGAAACCTAGGGTTTCAGGTGATACTGAGAATTTGATGAATTTGGGAGTGGCGAATGAATCTACGGTTTCTCCAATGGAACTCGATTCGGGAGCTTCCGAGAGCAAAAGAGCTGAGGAGTTTATAGTTAGCGGTAGGAGGTCTTCGGAGACTGATAATAACAATTATAATAATAATGCTAGCAGTATGGATAATGAATTGGGGTCTGGGGTTTTTGAAGTGGATAAAAATAAAGTGCGTGTTAATCAGATTGATATGCGATGTATTGACCATTTTGTTGGTGGAAATGATGAATTTGATGATAGAAATGATACTGTTGAAGCTAGAAATGATGAAACTGCGGTTGATGTACTGAGGGATGATGGACAGGTAGAGGTGCATAAGTCTTTGTTATCCGAGTTTGATGATTTTGTAGCCAATGAGAAGATGAATGCGGACACTTCCAGGCAATTGAGTCATGGGTTTGAAGTGGGTGATATGGTGTGGGGGAAGGTGAAATCGCACCCATGGTGGCCGGGGCATATCTTCAATGAAGATTTTGCGTCATCTTCCGTGCGTCGCACGAGGAGAGATGGTAATGTATTGGTTGCTTTCTTTGGGGATAGTAGCTATGGGTGGTTTGACCCAGCTGAACTTGTGCCTTTTGATCCCCATTTTATGGAGAAATCGCAGCAAACAAATTCAAGGACTTTTGTTAAGGCTGTGGAGGAAGCAGTGGATGAGGCTAGTAGGCGGCGTGGGCTTGCATTGGCATGTAAATGTAGGAACCCATATAATTTTCGTCCAACAGATGTCCCAGGGTACTTCACAGTTGCTGTGCCAGATTTTGAGCCTGGAGGGTTTTATTCGGGGAACCAGATTAAGAAGGCGAGAGATCGGTTTCGGCCAGCTGAGACTCTTTCCTTTATAAGGTTGTTGGCATCATCACCACGGGATTGTGATCAGATGAGCATTGATTTTATTAAGAATAAGGCTACTCTTTCTGCTTTCCGTAAGGCAGTATTTGAGGAGTTTGATGAGACCTATGCTCAGGCATTTGGCGTGCAGCCAACACGTCCTTCTCATGATCGAGCTAATGTATTTGTTCAGTCTTCCAAACAGCCACCTAAAGGTATTAGTTTATATTATTCTCTGCCAATTCTTGGAAGTTTTGATTTTTCTATATCTTTTCATATTTGTTGAACACTTTATCTATGTAATGCATAATCCACTTATTTTGTATTATGATGATTTTCATTCAGTCTGTTAAGTGTTGAGTGCATCAATTTATTACCCTATGGCCTATGCATTTTGTTCCATTCCAGAGAAAGCTGGGATACAAAGTTATCAGCATTTGAGATTCCCTGTTGCTACTACTTAATTTCTATGGGAATAGAAATGAAACAATTTAACCGTCTTTGCAAGACCTTTGTAAAATGTTCTAGAGGTTATGTGTGTGCAGAGCTTTACACAGTCTGTGTTTGCGCATAGTTTCACCTTGGCTTCTTATCCCCAACAGATAGGCTTTCAAATTGAATGTTGTCAAACTTCATTTGCTTACGATTCTTCTTGCTATGGTTGCTTCTGCTTATAATTGTTCAAGATTACATGTGTGGTCTGCATGCACTTCTTTTCTTTATTGTGTGGTGGTTTCCAATATCTCAGATGTGCCTCCCAGTTTAGCCAATTATTTGGGAAATAAATTGCCTTAGTATGCAAACACTGCCTTGTTTCTCTTCTTATGCGTTTGTTGCCTTCTCCAGCTCCTTTGAGTGGGCCACTGGTGATTGCAGAAGCTCTTGGTGGTGGAAAGAGTTCCAAAAAACCTTTGAAAGTCAAAGACCATTCAAAGAAAGATAGGTATCTTTTCAAGCGAAGGGATGAACCAGGTGACTCAAGAGCCTCCAAAATTAACCAAGCGCAAGCAGGTTCTTTGCCCCCACCAGCTGTCATAGAGGGATCATCAGCAATTGCTGCTGGGGATTATGTTTTACAGAAGAGGACACCAGTGCCTCAAACACCAGTAAAATGTGAGCAAACTGGGTTTATAACCGAAGAGGGTGCTGTTTCAAGTGGAGATCTATCTGGCAAAGAAGCTGTGACCACAGATCAGGCTTCTGCTTACAGCAGTACTCCTGCCATCCTAGGTGCTGCTTTAGATGTCCGGTCATCTCTAGATGCACAGGAAATGAAGATGAGGATGGGACCAGATGTAGTTTTGGACTCCAGCGGGAATGGTATGTCTCTAGGAAGAGCAGAGGAAATGGTTGACATTAAAAACGAGGAGAGTGCCAAAATGCGTGGATCATCCGAGGTTCTTCGGCAACCTGAACCAAGTTTTTCCTTGAGTAAGGAGGGCAGCCATGGGTTGGATCAAGTTGAGGACAGTCGCATGAGGGCTCGTCCTTTTCCAATTGGTGCAAAGCGTTCTGTTACTGATGGTAAATTGAAGAAGCCTAAAAGTCTTAAACGACCTTTGGGAGACTTTAGCTCCGGGGAACCAATGGTGGGGGAGCCGAAAAAGAAGAAAAAGAAAAAGAAACTTGGTACAGAAACAAATTCTGATAGTCAAATAAAGCATTCAGTGTCTAAATTAACAAAAAAATCCTCTGAGGCTGGTTTGGGTCCTAGGGGGGATCTGCAGATGAATAATCAGAAGAACGATGTTGGTGTCAGTACTTCTGCAATGAATTCAGTTGAGATATCACCAGGAGTGTCCACCGTAAAAATTGAAGTTGGGCTTCCACAATTATTGAGAGATTTGCATGCTCTTGCTCTTGATCCCTATCATGGTATGGGAAGGAATTGCCCTGCAAGTATACGGGAGTGTTTTCTGCGGTTTCGATCCCTTGTATACCAGAAAAGCTTGGTTCTAGCACCACCATCTGAAACCGAGCCCGTTGAAGGTCGTGCCACTAAATCTTCATCTGGTAATGGCACTGCTGGTGAGAATGTTAGAGATTTGCCAGCATCAAAACCCGTAAAACACCGCGCCAGACCCGATGATCCAACAAAGACTGGGAGAAAACGTCTTCCATCTGATCGCCAAGAAGAAATTGCGGCAAAGCGGTTAAAAAAGATCAATCAAATGAAATCATTGACAGTAGAGAAAAAGTCCGGTCAGAGGACTTTGGATGGCCAGCGAGTTGAGGGAAAAGAACAAGCTGCTGCTCCACCACCACCAAGGCCAGTGAAAGCTGGTATTCCGAAGAAATTGGAGGCTCCATCTAGGGCAGTTGTGCCCACTATGCTGGTGATGAAGTTTCCTCCTCAGACATCACTTCCATCTGCTGCAGAGCTGAAGGCAAGATTTGGTCGTTTTGGGTCAATAGATCAGTCTGCTATAAGGGTATTTTGGACATCTTTCACATGTCGTGTTGTGTTCAAGCACAAAGCTGATGCGCAGGCAGCATACAAATATGCTGTCAGCAACAATACCCTGTTTGGCAACGTGAAAGTGAGATACTTTCTCCGCGAGGTGGAAGCTCCTGCACCCGAAGTACCCGACTTTGACAAGGTGCGAGGAGATGAGCCTTCATATGAGACCCCTAGGATTAAGGATCCCATGGCTGATCGACCAACACCAGCACCTGGACTTCTTCATCGGCCAAATATCCAGCTCAAGTCCTGTTTGAAGAAACCAGAAAGCGATGAGACTGGGCAAGTAACCACCGGTAATGGCACCAAGGGGACGGCTCGTGTAACATTCATGTTGGGTGGGGAAGAAAGTAATAGGGGAGAGCAAATGATGGTTGCTAATAGAAACAACTTCATCAACAACAATGCTAGTTTCGCTGATGGTGGTGCATCATCTTCATATGTCGCAACCGATTTTAATAGTAAGAACTTTCAAAAGGTTATTCCTCCATTTTCATTGCCTACTATTCCTTCTCATTCTCAATTTGCAAAACCACTATATGATAATACACATCTTACCGAAGCTGCGCCGCCCAGAAATTCTCACAACCTTAGTAGTACTCCTACCATTCCTCCTCCACCACCACCACCACCACCCAGTTCACAAAGCATCGACATTTCACAGCAGATGCTAAGCCTTTTGACAAGATGCAACGATGTGGTAACCAATGTTACCGGATTGTTAGGCTACGTGCCTTATCATCCTCTTTAACGGGGTCGCTAGGATTACCATTAACAATCAAAGCTGCAAATGCAACACAAAAGAACGCAGGGTCTTATTCAAAGAGTGAGGATGCCCAGTACACAAAAAGGGAAAAAAAAAAAAAAGAGCTGTGCTTTTTGTAATGTGAAAGTGGATCCTCATGTATTTACTTTTTTTTTTTTTTTTTTTGCCTTGTTCTATTTTAGTGAGCTTTGTTGTGGTGGCATGGCTTGGGCTCCATAAAAATCTGTTTTTAGCTTTTGTGGTTGAAGTGAAAATGGGTGACTGATTTGATCTTGTAGTAGTTGTTTTGTTGTTTGATTCCGTTTTGTGTTACTTTTTTGGATGCGTATTAGTTATAATTGGTTTCTCATTTCCTCGGAGAATATGGAATTTGGATTTAGTGTTAATTTGAGTTGCTATAATTTTTATTATTATTATTATTATTATTATATTATTAATAAAAATACTGAATCAAGTCATTAAAAAAAAAATTAAAGGAAAAATTCATACATCATTTTTTTTTAATGATGGTAGTAAAATTTCACAAGCAAAAGCTATAGTCGAGTTAGAAAAATAAAGGCTTTCAAAATATAGTATTTAAATTTGATTTTGAAAGAGATAATGAATTAAAAATATGGTTGATTGATTATATGTTTCGTTTAAGTTCAGAAAAAATGATTTGACAATAATACTCTCATATAAAACAAATAATTACCTTTTATCTTCATGTAAAAAAAAAATTAAAAAATAAATGCAATTTGATGTCATTAACAACTCTTATCTTTCTTGTTTTTTTTTTTTTAAAAAAAAAACTCTTTTATCTTTCTAGAAATCAAACTCCTTTTCGGAACCGGAAAAAAAATATTTCAAATCACTTTAAAAATCCTAAAAACAAAAATTAAATCAAACCACACAAAATAAGTAGACAAAAATCCCTCTCATCTCCAGTGAACCGATCCGACCTGAATAAAAAGATGAACCGAGCCGCACCGAAAACCATTCACCACCTCACACTCAACCAAGACCACGGCTGCTTCACCGCGGGCACCGAAACGGGCTTCCGGATCTACTTATCCGACCCGTACAAACCCATAATGCGCCGCGACTTCGAAAACTCACCACGTGGCGGGGCCCAGCTGGTCTCCATGCTCTTCCGGTCAAACATAATATGCCTAGTCAACGGAGGGCCCCACCAGAGCAACAAGGTCATGATCTGGGACGACCACGAGAACCGCTACGAGGGCGAGCTGTCGTTTCGGTCCGAGGTCAAAAACGTCAAGCTCCGGCGAGACCGAATCGTCGTCGTTTTGAACCAAAAGGTGTACGTCTACAACTTCACGGACTTGAAGCTGCTCGATCAGATTGACACGGCGGCCAATCCCAAGGGCTTGTGTGACGTGTCGCAGAACGCGGGTCCCATGGTGATGACGTGTCCCGGTCTGCTTAATGGACAAGTTAGGGTTGAGGATTTTGGGTCCAAAAAAACCAAATTTATAACGGCTCATGGTTCCAGAATTGCGAGTATTGCGATGACTTTGGATGGAAGATTCATGGCCACTGCGAGTAGTAAGGGAACTTTGATTAGGGTCTTTAATACCATGGACGGTTCACTTTTGCAAGAGGTAATTTTTAATTTTTCTTTTTAATTAGCATTTTTTGAATATTTTAAAGGGAACTTTATTTATTTTTAATTAGGGTTAGTTAATTTTTTTTTTAAATATTTAAAATGAGTTTTTTCTAATTATATTAATTTTTTTTTTAAATATTTAAAATGAGTTTTTTCTAATTATATTAATTTTTTTTTTAAAAAAAAGTGTTTTTGCCACTGGGCTCGAGAGAGCATGAGTTCGAGTCCCTACAGACATAGAGACTCGATTTCTATCAAATTGGCCCCAAATATTTGAGTGAGAGTAATTATATCTGGTATGTAAAACGAGTTCGTCTATTAGAGACGTAGATTTCTGAGTGTGTTACAAATATATGTATTCAGTGTTCCAATAAATTTCAGATTGTATATCTGAATACTTGTAATGTATTAAAAAAAGTGTTTTTAGTGAAAAACTTTTGAAGGGAAGCACTTTTTGGGAAAGTGTTGATTGTTTTTGAATTTGAAGTTAATCATATGGTTGATTTTGTTTAGAATAGCTAAAAATGTTTTATTTTCAGTATTTACTATTTAATTGGAACACAAAATATACCAAAAAAGTATTTTTATTAGGATAAAAAGGAGTGTTTTGTGGGCAACTAAGCATTCCAAAAAAAAAAATTACTTCTAGATTTCTTAGCAGAAAGCTTTTTACTTGAAAGTGTTTTTTTTTATTTTAATATTTTTGGTGTTGGGCAGGTGAGGAGAGGAGCTGAAAGAGCAGAAATATACAGCCTAGCATTCTCTTCAAATGCACAATGGCTAGCTGCTTCCAGTGACAAGGGAACTATACATGTCTTTGGCCTCAAGGTTGATTCAGGATCACCTCTCACCGATAGATTGCGCTCTGTGCCTGAACCAAATCATTCCAGCAACATTTCATCAGCCATTTCTTCTTTCAGATTCATCCGAGGTAATTTTTCCCATTCAAATTTCTTTAGCGCGCAAATTTCTTTTAGTTTCGGAGAATGAATTAGTGAAAACTAGACCTCAGATGAATCTGCTTCTAGTGAAGGTCATGCCTAGCATAATACTCAAGTCTTAACTTGTTATCCGCTTGGTCATGAGTTCGAATTTTAAAAACAATCTCTTTATGAGAAAATCATAATAAGACTCAGGAATAAGAGTCCTCTGCACTGGCTACGACCTTTAGGCTTCATTTGTTGTTAAAAACTTCTTTAGCAGGTGTATTGCCGAAGTATTTCAGCTCAGAGTGGTCAATGGCTCAGTATCGATTGCTGGAAAATGTGCAGTACGTAGTCGGATTTGGCAGACAGAAGAACACAGTTGTGATTGTTGGTATGGATGGAAGGTAAATTCAACATCACTTCTAAATTTCTAATGTTTGATGAAAGCTTGAAGTATCTCCTTCAATGGAGTCAAGTTTAGTTTTAATTTTTTTGTTTTGTTGATGGCAATGCACAGCTACTATAAATGTGAGTTTGATCCAGTGAAAGGTGGTGAGATGAATCAGCTTGAACATTACAATTTCCTCAAGCCTGAAGAATCTTTCTAGAGGTGAAGCTGGAGATGGTGCTTTCTGATGCTTAGGTGGTGATGAATATAATTTGGTGTTATGTTTTGATATCTTTTCTTTTGATGTATATATACAATGCTAACGAGTAAGTAGTCCAGCACCGCCAAACCATTCCTTCCGAGTTTAAGCAGAGCAGGTAAAATCTCCGACTCTCTCAGGTTCTTACAAAAAACGCATTCACTCAAGATGATTTCCTCAACCCTACACCACCAAGATACGTCTTTTTGGGGACTATTATTATGTGCATAATAACAAAACCTATTGCATCTTTTCTTGTCAAACAAACTGTACGGTTGTATTAATATAACGCATTTTAATTTTAATACACCTCCAATTAATTGAGGGGCTCAACATTCATCACCAAGCGAGGTGGGATTTTACATAAAATTCAAATTTATTTTACTTTTGTTTGACCATGTATATGAAAAATGATATTCAACTATTCTGTGGATTATTATAATTATACTACAATTCTACAGTTTTAAAAATATAAATTTTAATTCATGTAATTTTAAAGTCCGGAAAATCCAAGACATGTGTGGCACGAGATGGCTAACCCAACTCCCCGAGCCTCATGACGTATACTCATGTAATCATATTACACACATACAAACAAGATCATATAAATATATACATAATACAGCCTCATAGTCCGACTGTGCAAATGCCTAACTAATGGGCCCCGATTCTATTCTTGTGCGATCGTGATGCTGATGACTGCTACTGGATCTCATCTCCTCCGAAGCTTGTCCTCCATGCAAAACTGAAATGAGTTGAATAAGTCATACGATCGACTTAATGAGTGAACACAAAATGTCAACTTACGTGATACCGTATACAAATTTAACTGAAATGATACGTCAAACCTGAGATACAAAGCATAACGTAATACATGTTTGATACGCACAGTCGGCCCTGGGCAGGAGCCACAAGGGCGACTGTCCAGGGCCCAAAAATTAAGGGGGCATTAAATTGAAATTTGTTTTTACAATTTTTAAATTGAAATTATTAAAATCTTATTAGCGGACCACTATGATTCAAGATAGGCTAAATGGATTAGCAATCTTATGCATTGAAAATGATGAGATTAAAGATTTAGAGTATTCTGATATAATTGATGATTTTGTTTCAAAAAATGCTAGAAGACAATTTCTTAACTATTGAAATTTTAAGGAGCTTTGCTAGGAATAGTTGTATATGATTATATTTTTTATTGTCGGGGTTTAGGTACTATATCCCCCTTTATATATTTTCTCAAGTAATATAATTTAGGCGTGAGAGCCTAGCCCCCAGCTTCGCTTGGGTTCCAGCCCTCGTTAAATATTATTTTTTTTAAAACATATGTTTTCGTAATGAAAAATGACACATTTTGAGCTTTCGCACCGGACACCCAAAAATTCAGGACCGGCCCTGTTGATACGTGGATCTGTATCATGATATGTGAACCTGAAACACGACTGATCATTGAAAGATGAGAACATGAGTAGGGCATGAAACATGTCACTTATAGACCGTGATGTGAGCTATTCATGAATTTGAAACTATACATGACGTGGAAATTGTGACTTGAGGTGAATTGTAAAACATGACTGAATACATGAACAAGAACTGAGACACGTGACTGAATGCTTAAACATGTCTGAACTGAAGATGGACTCATGAAAACATAACTAAGAATAGGAACTGGAAATGATGAATTTGATGATAGAAATGATACTGTTGAAGCTAGAAATGATGCTTGAATGGAAGAAGATGCATGAGCTATATCTGACTGCCTGAATTGAAATGCATGAGCTATTCCTGACTGGCTGGGCTGAAATGCATGAGCTATTCAGGTAGTAACCTGCTACCTGAATACCATTAACCTGACTTAAGTCATGCTTGTATCATACTATTAACAACCTATTCATGTTTGATTTACACTTTATTCATGAAAATGAAAAGAAAAAAATCAAGATGGGTCAAAACTCTAGCTTGAAGGAAAGCAAAAATAAGCATGAAAATTGAGGTAATGAAGCTTACTCAGTCTTCATTGAGCTTGGAAATGCCTGATTCTCTCTTGATTTGGCTTGATTTTGAGAGAAATAAGAGAGTTTTGGGAGAGAGGGTCGTGGGAGATAAAAATGAGAGAAAAAATGAAGAAAAAAAATCTTAAGGGGCTTATTTATAATGGGCCTAAAATCGAGAAGATTTTGTCTAAAAATCGATGTCGCGTTCGAACGCCCGTCGAACGCTATACGAACGCCCATCGAACGCTATACGAACGTCCGTCGAACGCTATATGAACACAAGACAAGCTGAAGGCTTTCGTTCAAACGCCAGTCGAACGTTCCTCGAACGAGAGTTCTCTGGAATTTCCGGTTCAAACGAGAAAAACACGCCACTACCGCGAATACTGAATTGTGTTCTAATGTCTAAATGAACGTGACACTAATGAGGACATGTTGAAATGGCCAACATAAGGCAAAATGAATGCAAAATGATTCCAATGCTCATGAACTTGTACCATAGCCTCGATCAACATGCATACATGCTACGCGAGCGTAAATCTTCGCATTACATGACCTACATGACCATAATGGACATGATGTGCATTCTGTACATGCTTAAACAACTAAGGTGTTACAAAAATACAAACTCCAATCCTTGTTGTTAAATAATTTTTTATTGATCAAGTCATTTTTCATATAATTTTGAAATAAATTTTTACTATCATTAGACAATTTTTTAGATATTCAAGTCATTTGACACTAATCAAATGAAAAATTATTCAAAATTAACGAAAAATATTTAACATGAGTTTTCAAAATCGAAAGGACCAAAATATCAATATGCAAATTAATTGGGTGCCATTTTCCCTTATAAATAATATGTTGTTATTCTTTGTTTTGAATTCAGTGTACAAAGAAATTAACCAATATTTGATCACATCAGTCAGGATGTATTAATGTTAAAAAATGATATTACACAAATTCGACATTTATCATTTTGATGTGCTCTTTATTGTAATGTGACATTAATTTTTTTCATGTGTATGTCCACACTTTTCAAAAAAACAAAATACAAGTTGAAGCAATGCAGCATTGTTTTTAGCAGCAACAAAATATCCCATAACGACGTTATATTGAACGAGGTGTCTGTTGGAAACGTGTCGCTAAACCACCTGACTCTGACTTAAATGGAACAGATAAAATCCCCGACTGTATCAGGCTCTTACAAGAAACGCACCCCCTATATTCGAACCTAGGACCTGAAGACCAAATCCTGAACCTCACACTACCAAGCCACGCTCCTTGATGACTTCTTGAACGACCACCTATCCTCAAGGCCTCAAATCTTTAATTATATATGTTCCAAACTTAATTTTTTTTTAATCAAGGTTTACTGGAAACATCATAAAATGTTGAACCCATTTCTTTTTTTGCTTTACTTGAAAAGAGACGGAGACATTAAGAGAAGTGCCAATTGAGATTTTGTAGCATAGAGGGATGAGCTAATAGTATAATTAGAAACTAGCATTTAGCACCTCAAAAGATGGAAAGAACCCAAAATTTCTGAGGTCATTCATAGACAAAAAAGAGAATCATGACCATATATTAAGTTCAACAGAGAAACAAACCAAGTACCAGTAATCGTCCAAAACAAAAATCAATTTCAACATGGTCCGCAAAAGTAAAACTAGAATAAATGAGTCATTGCTATCACATTGCCACAATTACATGAGGAGAAAACTGCTAGAGAAGACGCATAACCTTCTTCGATGAAAATTACAGTTGTCGAGTTTCAAACTTCTTCTTTTGCCAAAGCCTGTCAAGTGCACTGTCGGCATCACCCTGCAAGGTTGACCACCAAATTGGCAAATCAACAACATAGTTCAATACTATACAAACAAGAAAACATGTTGATCAAGATAACCAATACCATAATCAACAAAATATAGTTCACACGGAACATGAAGCCTACTATATTGACTATAAGCTTGTCCAGCGACAAACAAACCAGAAAAACATAAATAAATGCAAGTGTAAACCCCAACATTCAAATTCAACACTAACCAACTAGTTCATCCAAAACACAATGCCTGATAACGAATATATCTTTTGCTTGAAGACAACCCAATTATTGTGCTCACTTACGCACTGAAGTTCCAAATTTCACCAGATTCTCAACAAAGGCTAGCAAAATTTAATTCACATATATCAAAAGTCGCACAAAATTCCTATTCTTTTCTTTCATCTCTTACCCAAAACAATTCACATCAAAGTTCCGAATTAAACACTCAAACACACCAGCTATTTAAAGTTACAATAACATGGTTTAAACTACAGTGAGGCTACATAAATCCGCACTCTATCCTCTGATAATCGTTCTATGTTTTCTTTCAATGTCAGTTTAGGTGTTTGGCGACCTCAAGCAGGGTATGACGTGACGTAACTATTTGCTCTCCTTTTTTCACAGGCACTTGGGTCTGTTTGGTTCAACGGAGGGGAGGAGAGGGGAGGGAGGTGAGGTGAGGGGAGGAATTTTTATTAAATATATAATTGGTTCAAAGGAGGGGAAATGAGGGGAGAGGAGGGAAGCGTTTTTAATTAGATATATGTTTGGTTCAAGAAAGGAGGGGAGAAATTTTAAAACTAATTTACTATTTTATATTTGTAGACTTTTATAAATAAAATTAAAACAATATAAACTTATATTATCTTTGAATTAAACAAATAATAAAATTAAAATTAAAAGCTCTACATAATACGTGTTATTAAAAATAAAATTAAAATAAATATAAAAGAAGAGAATAAGAAGAATTGAATGGTGAAGCAAATATAAGAGAGATTTGTAATTAAGATAATTTTGGATTTTAATGTATAAGTAGAGATAATTTAATGTATTTAAAATTTTAATTGCTCTAAACCCTTAGAAAAAAAAATTGAACCAAACAAACATACCCCCAACTAAACACACTCTTAGGGTTTAACAAATAATTACTCCAATAAAATATTGAACAGGCCGAGTATAAAACAGACAAATATTGATTACTGAAATAATAATAATAAATAAATAAATGGAAAGGCGGAAATGGAACCTGAGCGCGGACGAAACCACAGAGAGCGAAAGTGGAGAATTGACCAGTGTAAATGCCGTCAGCATCAAGGTGACCGACATTGATCTGGACGGCGGCGTGATCCTTGGAGGTGATCAGCCTGTTTGTGGCTGAGCTGCATTAACAAAAAATAAATTTTAAATTAATTGTATTCAAATTAAACAAAGCTCTGTATTGTTCGGTAGATGAAACGACGCCGTATTTAGTGTACTTACCACTTCCTGGGGATGTAGAGATCCATGTTTTGACCTTCCTCGTTCTGCATCTTGTCTGAGAGAGAGAGAGAGACTGCAACTGCGAGGAGCTGAATAGGGTTTTATTATTTATATATGCTTCAATGCAAAACAAAACCCTAGTTTTTTCATTGGTGGACGAAAATGCCCTTAAACAAAAAGGATTAAATTAAAAATACAAATTATGTTTGTTTCGTGGTAGCGTAGTAATTACAATTTTTTGAGAAAAGATCCGGACCGTCAAAGTAAAGAATCCCTTGTGGGTCCCATCTTGTAATCGACGGCTAGCAATAAACCTGATGCAATAAAATAATTTCCTCTTCCTTTCCCTTCCCGCCAACGCCAATTATCATCATCGTCGTCGTCATCATTTACTAAAAAGTGCGTGCGATAAGGAGCCAAAACAAAACGATGGAGTTCGCTGTTAGCGGGAATGCTCTCAAGACCTTTGCCAGGTGCATCACGTGCCTCTCACGTCTAGGCAACGAGCTTGTCATTCAAGCTTCTTCTTCTCAGGTCACCGCCTCTCTTCATCAGTTCATTTCCTTCTTGTAATTCAAGAACTTGATTTAATTTGCTTTCTAATTCATAATTTTTTTCCTGGATTTTAAGCACATCATGTACTATTCGTGTTTAATTAGTCAGCGATTACGCCTAAATAATGAAACTCGATAAATCTAATGATTAACACTTAGGGTTTTGTGTTCGTATTAAGGATTTGATAGCAAAAGCCGATTAATTAGAGATTCAAATTCTAAATGGAGTTGCTGAGAAATTGAAGGAAAACAAACGCAATTGAAGTTATATAGTTTATATTATTGCTTATTTTGCTATTGGAAGAACTGAATCTATCTTAGTTAAGCTGAAAATTTGGATTATTTTGATTAATTTAGCTGAAAATTTGGATTAATTAGAGATTCAAATTTTAAATGGAGTTGCTGAGAAACTGAAGGAAAACAAACGCAATTGAAGTTATATAGTTTATATTATTGCTTATTTTGCTATTGGAAGAGCTGAATCTATGTTAGTTAAGCTGAAAATTTGGATTAATTAGAGATTCAAATTTTAAATGGAGTTGATGAGAAACTGAAGGAAAACAAACGGAATTGAAGTTATATAGTTTATATTATTGCTTATTTTGCTATTGGAAGAGCTGAATCTATGTTAGTTAAGCTGAAAATTTGGATTATTTTGATATCTTTTGATTTGTTTATTGCTTGATTTTTTTTCCTTGTTTTTTTGCAGCTTGCTTTCCACACTCTCAATTCATCACGGTCCGCATATCAGTCTATTACATTTAAACCTAATTTCTTTGATGTGTACATAGTATCTGGTGCGCAAGTCCAGTGTAGTGTACTGTTAAAGGTGTGATATTGTGTTTCCTTGATGTAGAATTGTTTTGATTTTTCAATTTACCATGTGTGTTGATTTAGTGCGTTTAGGCTGTTTGTGCTGTTCTTAGGACACCTACTGCAAGTGTTGATAATCTGACTGTGCAATTGCCTAATGCTGATGCATCAAAAGTTCAGTGGACTCTGAAATGCTATAACGGTAAAGTGCTTTTTCATTGTGTTTCCTTTCTTATTTTATTTGTTGTTCATCCTGGACATAGTCATACTACCGCATTGATTGTTTCGAGAAGTAGGGAATGTAGACCTATGTATGGGGACAATAAAGTAAAAGGATGGGTAGTTCATTTATGGTGATTGTCAATGTTGTATCAGCTGCATTATGGTTGACAACTGAGTGGAAGAGGTCTGATTGGTACCATTGATGTATGAAATTAGTGGTTGCACAGAGTCTTGAAATTGCTTCATGGTGCTTAACATGGTACTTTGACAGTGGATTTTAATAATAAAAGAATTCATCCATAGTAGGGAAAATCTATCAGTGATTAGGTTGATATCATTGACTGTGATATTTTGTTCTGGAGATTATGATTTGCTTGTTTCAACTAGAGATAGATTTGAGGCTGCAAACATACCACTGTTGATCATGGTGTGATTATTTGCCAGGCAAGTGCCTCTTACATAATTCATAAACTGAATAAAACACTGCATAGGCAATGACACCTTAACCAAGTTTAAGTAGTCTAGTGGTAATTGATGCAACTATCAGATTCAAATATAATAGAGTTTTGACTTTTGAATTTGAGGATACTGCTCCAATCCTCTAGTTTTACGATAGACTACTCTGTTGCGTTACATAATATGAGGCAATGCACAATGCGGATATTCTCTTTCAATAATCTTCCTTTATATATATATATATATTGAGAGAGTTTCATCTGAACAGCTTTTTAATGTATTTTGTCAAGGTATGAAGAAAGCCTATTGGATTACTTGCAATGTTGAACCCGACATACAACATCTATCCCTTGATAGAAGAAGATTCCCAAGTAACTTTGTAGTGAAGCCTCGTGATCTCAACAGATTGCTTTCTAATTTTCAATCATCCCTTCAGGAGATTACTGTCATTGTAACAGAACCCACTTCTCTGCCTTCCGATGTGGCAAGTGAAATTGGAGGAAAAGCTGTTGAACTGAGAAGTTACATAGATCCAACCAAAGGTGAGAATTTGTTTATATTCCTGACATTATATCCACTTGAGATTTTATGCTTCCATTTTTCATCTGCAGATAATGATTCTACGCTACACACTCAACTGTGGATTGATCCAATAGAGGAGTTTGTGCAGTATACTCACTCTGGAGATCCTGTAGATGTGACATTTGGTGTAAAGGAATTGAAGGTATGGTGACTCATGCTCTGGGTCAAGATTGTGCTGTGATTTAAGTGTGTACCTGATACTATTAATTTACAAAACCTTCTCCTATCTGGTGAGCCTTGTTACAATTTAGATACAGTATTAATCTGGCTAATTACTGTCACTGGAGTCAGATAAATCTATATATAATGGATAAATATGGCCAATGCAACTTACTTAAACAAGCATTTGGGAAATTTCAGGCTTTTCTTTCTTTTTGCGAGGGCTGTGAAGTTGACATACACCTGTTTTTTGACAAAGCTGGCGAGTAAGATGGTTCTCATTCATATACCAATTTATCTATCTTCTATGCTTTTAGTTAGTTCTTTTTCTCCTTCCAAAGAGTTTCACGCATTAATATATGTAGACTGACTATGACAAAGTATTACTTCTAGTCACAAATAGCAATATCAAGTATCACAAACTGTCCACGGTACCATTAAGCCATTTTAAATGCATGGATTGCTCTATCTAAAATGTGATTCAATTTTGCAAAATATTATCTGGGGAAACAGGCCAATATTAATGGCACCGAAATTCGGTCTAGATGACGGGTCTAGTTCAAATTTCGATGCTACGCTTGTACTTGCAACCATGCTAATATCACAGCTTCAAGTAGCTAGTTCCTCAGAACGTCATCAAGCGGCTGCCTCAATACCTGGCCAGAGTGGCCACGGGATGGGGTCTCAATCACAACAGGAGAGACGCAGAATGAATGTCTCTGATCACCCATCTGATCATACCAGAGTTTGGTCTGAACTTTCAGGTAAGCATTCAGTGTTTTCTAATGGTAACAGTGGTGAATCGAATATCTTATTACTTTAATTTTCTGCAGGAAGTGCAGCTAGAAGTGGTAGTGGTGCTGAAGAAAGACAGGTTAATGGAAAAAGAAATATGAATGGTAGTACACAGAGGGAAATCCAAAGGATTAGCACAATGCATATCTCGAAAGATACATCTGCTAGAGAAAATGGTGCTGCAGTTCCAACTTTGTATCCAACATGTGATTTTAGCTTTCTCTCTCTCTCTCTCCATGTTTTTGTTGTGCGTCTGACTCGATGCATTTCTATGTGCCCACATGCATATGTTTGTCTTTCTGAAACTGTCCTTGTGCAGGCCCCAAGTTCACGTTTCTTTCTTTAGTTTCTGGAAAATTTTCAATTGAAAGTTGTAGGGCTACTGTTCGAATTGAAAATCAGAGCATTGAATACAGAGAAAAGGATTGAGTGTCAGTCATAAATATTTTTGTTATTTGTTTATTGGAACTTAGAAGTAGGTAATTCAGGAAGAACAGTCCGTCTTTACAAGGCAGGGTGGGAGGGAAAGTAAAAGGATCTCTAATGTGAGGGATGTAAGTATGAAACACTAGCAAATTGTGACTATGTGTTTTTCATTCCCTCTTTTATTGATTTATTTTACTTTTACCTTACCTTCTGAGAAAATTGAGTAAACCATTATACAGCCTAAACTTCAGCGATGATGGTTAAATGACTTTCTTGCATGAATCCCGATTTTGTTGACCAATTATTTCGCAATTCCTTGACTGTTATATTAGCTCCCGCCCTACGGAAAATAATCATCCCGGACAAGTTCAAGGTCAGTTATAAGACCAGTTTTTGTTTAATGTTAGAAAATTTGTCAATCCTGCAGCAACTAATAATTTTGCTATCAGGTAGGTCTCAAAATGATGGCCAAGGTTTTTCACAACGGCATCCTAGTAACTGGGTAGATGCAAATGAGGGGGATGACGATGACGACGGGGATGACCATGAACTGTGTGTGCAGTCAACTCCCCCATACTGCGGAGACCAGTAGCAGCGGTAGATCCCTTTGTGTTATATATCACTTTGAATGGTATTTTTCTGATCTCAGGAGTTCTTATATTTTATTTTTCATGTTACCAAGGATCGATCTCCAGTCAGATATTAACTTGAAAGTAATTTAGATCCAGGTGGGCCTGCATCAATGTGATTGTGTGCCTGTTTGATTGAAATGAATAGGTTCATACTACATTAAAATCACAAAGTTTTAATGAGAAATATTATAAGTAATTAAAAGGTTTTTGACTCGTGTGTTTGTTTTTTAAGGGGTTATCATAAAGTATCTATTAGTATTGTCCCTACGCTTTGGGAAGGATGTTGGTGATGTGTTTATAAGTAATGAACTCCTTGATTAGTTGAACTCTGTTTTGGATGAGCTTATAATCCACGCCAAGAATAAAAATGTGAGGATAGATGTGATCCAAAACGGATAATATCTAACGGATAGACGTGTTCCAAAGCAGATAATATCTAATTAGTGGGGAGTCATTATAAATAATAATATCATAGCTAAGGGTAATTTAGTCCATAAGTTATATTTAATTTGTTTTCTTTTTTCATTCATTGGGATAACAAAAATACCCGAATCTTTCGGACCTATTCGACTTCGGATTTGGATTTGAGATTTTTCAATAAATATCTATAAACATAATTTAGATTCGTAATTTAAAAAATATAAATCTACGGCAAAAAGATCCGAATGCCGATTTTTTTTAAAAATCTATATTATCCGAAGATCTAAATCAAATATTTACATGTGAATAACTTTTTCAAGATCTATAAAATCAAATCCAGATTAGATTCAAGACTTAGCAAAATTTGGATATTAATTTGTATTTTTTCCATCCCTATACATGCCTAATAGTGCTATAAGGGTAATTTAGTCCGTAAGTTATGTGATTAAGATATGGAGTGGTCCTTGTAATTTTTTAAAAAAAACTTGTATGGTTATTTTTATAAATTTTCCTTAGTTTCCAATCATTCTTAAAAATTATAGACCAAATAGGCAAATGCAGTCTCATTTGGTAGGAGATTCAGAAATTTCTACCATTTGTATTTTTTTGGTAGGCCAAATTAAATTCTTCATAACATAAACATTTTAGTAATGGGCGAAAAACATTTTTCCATCCGGAAAATGTACTTTCCCATTTTTATTTTTATTTTTATTTTGTCTTTTCTTAAAATTAAAATGGTTATTTTACGTTTTTGAAAATATATTGAAACCTTAATGGAATTACCTTCGGAAAATGGAACACACTTGTAAACTTAGGATAGAGAGAGAAATATTTTTCAGATTTTACGATAATTTCGAACTTAAATCAAATTTCGGGTAGAAAAAATATACTTCCCGTTTGATACGAGAGCAGAACATTCAAGAATACACAATCGTGTACGGTGTATCCATCCATTCATCCACACGGTAAGTAACTTAACTACTAAGCAGTAAGCAGCAAGCAGTCAACGGCTTGAGGCTGACGCCGTGTTAAGCCAACCAATAAATTACCGACACGTTGCGTAACCGCCATTACGCCCATCAACCACACGTTCACACCGAAACTAACGCTGTTAATGATTCCTATAAATAAATAAGAGTTTCGTTAATTAAATTCTTAGAAACCCATCAAAAATCTTTCATTTGATTTCTTCGAACAAGTAAAAGGTTTCCTTTACGACGTCGTTTCAATTTGTTTCATCAAATCTTCAATCTCCATGGCCGAAGAGAACTTGCAGTCCCAACAAACCACGGTGAGTGAATTACTTATTTTCTTATAATTCTTTGCTGGTCTTAAAATTTTCCCACATGCCAAACAGAAAATAGATTCCTTCCTTTGCCTTATACATGAACAAACTTTATGAAATTTCTTGTTAAAACTAGAGAAATATGATTTCTTATGTAGAAAAGGTTCGTTTTTGGTAATTTCCCAGAAGCCAAACAGAGAATTAGAAGCCTTTGCTTAGCTTTATACAATAAACTTCATATAAACTTTTGTTCTTTTTTAATTACTTTGACCTGCACACCAAAAAAGTTGATGAAATTTTTTGTTAAACCATATACTTTTTTTAGGGTTATTACATTTTAGTTTCTTTAGAATGATTAATTTTGAAGCTGACTTTGATTCTTATGTGATTGACATTTTGCAAGGCTATTGAGGAGGAGCAGAGGCTGAAATATTTGGAGTTTGTTCAAGTGGCTACAATTCATTCATTGATGTGCTTCCATAATCTGTATGGTTATACTAAGGATAAGTTCGGGCCATTGAAACCCGGTGTGGAGACCGTTGAGGGGACATTGAAGAGTGTTGTTGGACCTGTTTATGATAAGTACCATGGTGTCCCAGTTGAGCTCCTTAAGTTCGTTGATCGCAAGGTAAGTCTTTTGCTACATTGAATTTGGTTGTTTTTCTTGTTTGTTTTACTTATTTAATGTGTATGATGCTTGAGTTTGAGCCTTGAGGTCCTACTGTCTGATCAACTGCGATTTGATTAACATTTAATAGGTAATAGTATAATGAAATTTTTCGTTCCAAGTATGCATTTTGATCGTCTAGGTTTGATAAAAAACGACTATTTCACTGTATGTTAAGAAGTGATCCTTATCGGAAACTTTGAAGCAAAGATTTTGATTTTTGAAGGATGCTGCGATAGTTTTAGTGCATTGACAATGCTAGACTTGGTAAAAATTAGCGGATGGCCCTCTTTTTTAAAGTGGGCATAGTGTCAAGGTAGGTAGAGTTCTCCATTTCAAGGTTGTGAAGATTACTTCTTATTTATCACTTTCCTCTCCATTTCAAAAGGCTGATATAATATCTCGTTAAGGTTCGGTTGAATGAATAACATATGCATTGATATTTGTTCTTGTATGTCTTCTGCGGTGCTTATGTTAACATGAAAATGTCCTTCATAAAGGAGATATTGAAATTTTCAACACATGATTGCAGGTTGATGAGTCGGTGACCAAGCTGGACCACCATGTGCCTCCAGTCCTCAAGCAAGTCCCTGCACAAGCCCTCTCTGCAGCTCAAATGGCTCCAGTGGTGGCGCGATCCGTGGCTTCTGAAGTGAAGACTGCGGGTGTGGTCGGCACTGCCTCAGGAATTGCAAAATCTGTTTACACCAAGTACGAGCCAACAGCCAAGGAACTCTACACCAAGTACGAGCCAAAAGCCGAGCAATGCGCTGTGTCAACTTGGCGCAAACTCAACCAGATGCCACTCTTCCCTCAGGTGGCTCAAGTCGTCTTGCCAACTGCTGCCTATTGTTCCGAGAAGTACAACCAAACAGTACTGAGCACAGCAGAGAAGGGTTACAAGGTCTCCTCATATTTGCCTTTGGTCCCAACTGAGAGGATTGCTAAGGTGTTCAGCAATGAGGTTGTTGAATCACAACCTTTGGCTCATGCTGGATATGAACATGAAGTTGATGTTGCCGCGAATTGATGGTGTTCTTATTTGTCCTGTGGCATCGTGCGAGTTGAGTGAAAATGTTAAGAATTGCTCATTTCTTTCTTTCTTTTTCTGTTTTTGTTTTTGTTTTTTGTGTTTAATTTATTATTTGTTGTTGCTCCAATCGTGTGTTATTAGATATGTTTATAAATAAGGTTGGGATTTTTCAATTTTAGTTTTGTTACGAAATGATCGTTGCTCGACTCTTTCGACCCATTCTGCAATTGTTCTCTCATTTATCTTCTCGTCGAGGTTCTAGCTAACCCCACTTACATAAATCGAAGCGAACTTGTTCGGATCGGGTCAGCTCGGATCAGATCAATTTGGATCGGATCAGTTCGGTTTCAGATCATTTCAGATGATTTTTTGGTTTAGTTCGTATCGGGTCTGTTTGGGTTGGTTTTTTCAAGTCAGTTCGGTTCAGTTTTCATCCTATTTAATTAATATTAATTTTTTAATTAAAATTTATTATAATTAATGCATTACATGGTTGACAATGTATATCTTAGAATTACACTCATAATTAAATTGAGGTGTAATACTTTATTTTATTACACTAATAAAGAGGAAAAATGGGTTTGATTAAATATCTCTTAACTGATAATTATAATTATTCATGTTGATTAATTATCATTTCTTTTTAATTTTATTTTTTTCCATTTTATTATATTGTATATTACTATATTAGGAGTTATAATCAAAGAAATAGCATTCAATTTAAATCATTGTCTTAGATAATTATCCTTGAAATGAAAGACAAAGTCTTTCCCAAAATTTGGGTTTGTTTAGCAAGCCACCCCATCATTGGTAGAATTAAAAATCTTAAGTAAAAAAAATATTTCATGTTCTCAGTTCGGTTTCGGGTTTAGTCGAACCGAACCGAAACCCGAGAGACCCGATCGGGTCCAATGTATAAATCTAAATTGATCTGAATGACTTCGGGTCAATTCGGATTAGATCGGGTTGGACATATCCGACGCGATGCCCACTCCTGCCCTCGACCAATAATCAGTGACCTCGCACAAGAAGCAACTGCCTCGCTTGTCATCCTATTTTTTCTCCTTGTCTTGAGGCCTCTTCTCATCCCCATGAGAGTTTACCACCACTTCCTCACATCCTTGATGTTGCTTGTCCCCCTTGAACTTCGACTGACCCCCTCAAAAATCCACCAAGGTTTCCGCCATATTTAGGGTTGTATGAATATCCTTGACCCGACATATTTCTAACTCTGTTGGTTGTAAGCCCTCCAAGAAGTCATACAACAAGTCGATGTTGCTCATATTCCTTACTTGTAACATCAAACATGAGAACTCATCGACATATTCCGCAATGGTCATGGTATGTCCCAAATTTCGGACCATATGTCGTCCTCTTGCGACACATTTTCTAGAAAGAACTAATTGTGTTCATCCTACGAACTAACTGTGCACTCACCCCTTTGGATCTCCGCGTGTTTCCTACACTACCAAGAAATAGCATAATCGGAAAGATACATGGTTGTGATACTTACCTTATCATGCTCATCTCGCAAGCCTATTGCCTTAAAGTCTCTTTCCAATTGCCAAATATAATTCTCAAGCTCCTTAACATTCTGTTTGCTGCTAAACTCTTTTGGTTTCAGAGCCTCCACCATTGGCTTGTGGCATAGTTAATTTCTAAAATAAATTAACTGGGTAATAATGAAAAATTATATATTATAAAAAGTAAGATTTCTATAATTGAATTATTAAAAGTGGATCCACTAACCCCATCATTTTATTTTATTATTGCAGTTTTATTTAAAATTTCCAATCACTTTAAACAAATCACTCTTTTTATTTTTCCTCAAATTATTATTTTATCCTATTAAATTTATTCTTTGTGGATCGACCTCATACTTACCGGGTTATTTTATTACTTCGACACATATAATTGGGAGTAAAGAACCACTTTGTAAGTGTGTCAAGTTTTTGGCGTCGTTGCTTGAGAATATAATTTAATAGATATAATAATAATTTCTTTATTTTTATTTTATTTTTTCTTTTATATTTTCTTTTTTTTTTTTTCCTGCATCTCATTTTCTTTCTTCTTTGTATTTATGTAGATTCAAGTTATCATGATTGATCCTAAATAAATCCTGAACCCAGACATCCCACATATAGACAAATTATGTACTTAATTCTTCAAGGTTACATGAGACAGAAAAATCAATTAAAATGAAGCTTGTATTTTTCCAAAGAATTTCTTGAACCATCCTCATCTGGATATTCTTCTATAATTTTTTATGAGAACTTAATTCGAGAGATTGAGACAGTTGAATGAGAATTCAATTGAGATCTGAATTGACAAGAATCAGAAGACATTTTTAGCATCTAATCATTACATTTTTCTCTCTTTTGTCATTTATTTTTACTTTTTATTTTTCCACTTGTTTATTATTCTTATTATTCTTATTATTTTCTTTTTGTAAGTATTGTTTTTGCATATTTAAATTTTAGCATATAGTCCGCATTTAGGTTGCATAATATATTGGCATTGATCATCTAGCGGTAGATTAAATAGAGAGTTTCAATCACCTTCATCGTTAGTCAAAATGGTCGAGAACCAAAATGAAAACCCACCTGCCCGAAATGAAAATCCAGTTGATCAGGAAGAAAACGAGTCTCAGCATGGCGATCTTAATCATCTTATGACACTCAGAAAATTCAATCTTTTTCTTTTCACTTAAATTATCATTTTATCATATTAAATCTATTCACTGTGGATCGACCCCGGACTTATCGGGTTATTTTATTACTTCAACACCCTTATACTTGGGAGTAAAGAACCACTTTGTGAGTGTCAAGTTTTTGCGAAATTGTATACTGTTAGAACGCCTTTCAAGTTTCTGACTTCCAAAATCCAAATGTCATTTCCATTTTCCTAGTTATGCATCCAAAATATTATTTCACCTACATAAGAAATAAATATCATAATAAAAATATATAAAATATAAATTTAATTATTATTTTACAAATGTACTAATTTAATGAGGATTAATGAAATTATAAGTGTAAAATGATTAGTTTCTCTTTTATTAAGTGTACATTTTTTAATGTTCATCAGCTTGGCACACCCATGTGTGTTCCTAATGCAAATGATCTCATTATCGCTTTACACAATGTGGTGTCTTCCATTGCATGCACACATTGCACACGCAACTAATCCTCCTTCGCGCGAAGTCTTTTGATGCCCCCATCAAACTCCGCTCGAAAACTACCTAAAACATCCATTAATTTAGCTTCAAGGTCCCCGAGTTCCCTTCGCTGTGTTAAATACATGTATGCTCATATGTATTTTACACAATGTGGTGTCTTCCATTGCATGCTCACATTGCACACGCAACTAATCCACCTTCGCGCGAAGTCTTTTGATGCCCCCATCAAACTCCGCTCGCAAACTACCCAAAACATCCATTAATTTAGCTTCAAGGTCCCCGAGTTCCCTTCGATGTGTTACTTCCATTACTTGTATGGAACCCCCAAGAACATTCAACCACACCTCAAAACTCTCCAACCCCTACTCCACACAATCGAGTCACTCTGTAGCATCCAAATCCCAATCAGCGAAATTATCAGCGCCTTTAAGTTTGTTCGCATCAAGCATACGCGCAAACTGATTAGTGGATGGTGCCGCCATCGCAAATCTATCATATAGATCACGAAAAATGGTTAGCAGAAATTTAAGCAGTTTCATATAATATCATAAGCATAAACTAGATAATGTATTTTTAATCTAAAAATGTCCCTCCCACTAAATCATGCAATACTGTAATCCCCAAATAGAACACAAAGATTTAATAAATTAAATACAAATAGTGAAAAGTAGATCCCGTGAATATATTTCAGCTCACAGCAGAGGCAAGGTCTCGCCTACGTATATTTATTAGGTAGACAACTCATTTGTCAATCACTCACTAGTGACTCATGGGTTTCCGGTCCTGGTCGTTTCTCGTTGTCGCTGCTAAGGCAGGCCCATAAGGAGACGTACCAAGGTTAAACTTGTCAATGATAAACTCAAGCTACTTGCGTAACCCTGACAGCTAAGGCACGTTCAGGATTCCACTTTCGCTTGAATTTATCTAGTATCTGATATACATTCGGTATAAACAAATCTCTATCGGCTACACCCTCACAGCAGAGGCACAGTCTCGTATGTAGTCACAGAGAAATGTTCATAAACCGTATTGACAAGATGGATCATATAACATGCATCAAATACATAATTACATTTAAACCTTATTAACTATGGATTTTCCGCTAAGTGTCATACACCCTAAATCTAATCAAATTAGATTATAACATGCATGTATAAAGTTAAGAAAACATGATTAAACATTGAATTAAAGGGCTAATCATATTAGGGGGCCTAGAATCAGACTTGCTCTGATACCATTTTGAAGGGGTTTTAGGACGGAAATCCTGTAACGCAGCGGAATAGTGGAAAATCAAAATTTCCGATTTCAAAACTTTTTCTCGGATCAATTAAATAAACTTATTTATTTAATTGTCCAATTATCAAATTATAAAATATTACACAAGAAATCAATTTTTTGTGTAATTACCGAATTACCCATATACTTTGCATTTTGTTCATTTTAGTCCGAAATTGTTCAAAACAATTTTGAATGATTCTAAATATTTTCTAATATGAATTTAACATGTCCCAAATGTCAAAATACAATTAGCAACAAAAACCCCAAAAAATCACACCAAGGCCGAGAGCCTTATAGAAGTGGATTAATGTGCATTTTGCACTTCCAATGTTCAAAACACATTAAGAAAAAATCCAGTCAACCCAATATTTTACATGCATCATATACACATCTAAATACACCACATAAATGAAAAGCCCCAAATTTGGAAGTGGTCTCAAACCCTAATTTTTCAATTTCACCAAATTGGACAAATTAGACCAAATCAATTAAATCTAACACTTCAATCAAGTTTATACAACACCAATCAAGCCTCACCACAATGAAATAATTATAGAACAATTCTAGGTCATTTAAGAGTGGGTCAATAACTCTAGAATGGCAACAAGGTTCTAAAACCATGAAAAGAATGCTTAATAGCTCATTAGTAACATTTTATCAACTTTATACATGCTCAACCCCTTTATCAAACTTTCATCCACAAAAAAATCAAAGAATAAAGAATAGAAAAACTCAAGAACATCACAAGATATAGCCAAGAACAAGAGGAACATTTTTCTCTCTAATGGCAAGTTGGAAATACTTACTTAAATTCAAGCTCTTCTTTGATTTTTCTTTTCTTTCTCTCAAGCTTCTTTGCTTTCCTTTTAATGGAGTTTTTTATAAAGTGTGAAAGGTTAACAAACCCTAAATGAAACAAAACAATATATACTTGCACAATAATACCCTTGGCCGAATTTTGCTAAGTATAATATCTAGATATATTTATTTTTGTTTCATTTAATTTTGCTTTATTAACTTGTTACTTTTAATTATCAAACCATTTAATGAATTAAAGTAAGTCAACAAAAGCAACTCAAGTCATTAAAATAAATATCATAACTTTAAAATATTTATACTTTAATTAATTTAATCATTTAACAATTAAATAATTAATTAATTAAATATAAATATATTAAATATATGTATTATATTTACATTAAATATCAAATACATATATATATTTATGATATTAGTCAAATATCTCAATTTGACAATTAATTAATGTGTATTTGATAAAATCTAACATTAAATGCAAATATACAAAAAATTACAAAATGACTATCGGGTCCCTACACATGTATTTTGCGTTTAACCTTTAAACGACTTAATAAATAATCAGTATTGTTTATAAATATTGCCCTAGTGCTCTACGAGAATGTTTCATAAGTGAGACTCTCTATATTCAGACATATCCGTCACGAAATCCAATTTCGTGTCCATAATTTATTCACCCGTAAATTATGACGACCACAGATAAACTCACTGAATCATACAGGTCGAGGTCATGGCAAATATATAATTCCTCCGTCACATGTATCCAGATATATCCCATAGATATAGATGTAAACGTCAAATCTCTATAAGAATTATCTCGTCGACATCTCTATTAGCAATCTCTAAAAGAACACTTAGAACTCACTTCTAAAGTGTACCACGGGCCCATGGTTTTTATCTGATTGCTAATCATATGGACTACCTATGCTTTGTACACAGAACTGACGGATCATATCTCGATACACACAGGACACCCTGATGATCTATCCACACCCAACGAACATGCGGAGGTCTGATCTTAATAGATCGGTGACGTGACTGCCATCTAAGTGTGGAAGATGTCTCATGCACCCACAGTGGTATCTAAAATTGAAGAATCACAAGTGCTACTCAACCCGAGAATATTCTTATTGACGTTGGTGTATCATGCATTAAGAATCTCCGGTGAGTCATTCAGTGTTTATCCGCTATAAACACCTACACGTCTATACTAGTCTCCAAGACTTATGATTCATTGAGAAACCATTGGAATCATATATTACAGCATACGACATGTACCGGTCTCAACGGGTTTACTTTACTGACCAAGTAGTGTAAACTTTGACCAGAAACTGTCTGAGAATGACAACGTCATGATACTACTCAATGTCAGTTGCGACGTTTTTGCAACAGCACCATGACTAGCCATTCTAAGGCCATTACGTCTTTACCATATTAAAAGATACATTATATTATAGAAACTACATATATTATTCATAATAATAATGTTTTACAGAAGTATTCATAAAGAAATATAACCGGGAATTGGCACTCTGAGCACCAACCCCAACATAAGAGTTTGATTCCCGAAATAAAAAATTGCAGCAAGCTTTACACAGTAACTCATGGGCTGAAATATTCTCCCAATTTCCCAATATTGGCCTTGATGGAGTTGGTGCTTGGAGTGTCAATCCGAATTGTACATTTTATTATTTATTAATAAAATAACTATATTTTTCATTTCATACCCTATTAATGGTATTGTCATTACGCATATTAAATTGATGTATCGTTATGCTAAGAATGACATCGACCTTAGAATAGTTTTGACACTAGGTGTAAATTATTCTTAAAGTAAATATTCATAATCGTTGGTTTTGGTATACGGTCGAAATCCTATAACCTAAAAGACTAGCACATGTCGTATATTGGAATTGGATTCCCAATGGTTTAACGCGATGTACCATGAGTTTTGGAAACTCGTATAAACATGTGGGTATTTGTTGGAGCGAATACTGAATGACTCATTGGTGATTCCTAATAGTTGGAAGTACACACCATCGTCAATAGGAATCTCATCGAGTCGAGTAGCATATGTAATCCTTTGAATATAGGATATCATTGATTTTGTGTGAGATCATCCACACTTAGATGCCATGTATGTAAGAAACCTTTCATGGTCTGGCCTCTAGATGTTCGTTGGGTGTGGACCGATGCACACAATAATCAAGTGCGAAGCAAGATAGGATCTGTCGGCCCGTATGTGTACCATAAGGGGTTTAGGTATCCATGTTAGTAAAGTCATGATTCTTAATCTTTGGCCAAAGTCGATCACCTAGGGTGGATCGCATCAGTTATGAAGAATCGTGGACATGTCGACATGAGATGTGAGTCTAGAAACTTGACGGTATATTCTATGTTTCCTAAGCATAACTCGGATAGCCTACGACAGAGGGATTGTTAAACATATGTGATGACCTCGACTTGTATAGTTCAGAAAGGTCGTTCGTGTTCTTCGCGAATTCGGAGGTGTCCGAATTGCGTACATATTAGCAAGGCTTATATGATGAACATGTCTGAACTTAGAGAGTCCCAATATGAAGTGTACTCGTTGAGCACTTGGGTAGCTGATTATTTTTGATAAAATATAATGATCGATATTATAATTATCAACTAAGATAATCAAGTGTTATTGGATAACATTGATTATTTACTTTGACCTAATTGGATTAATTCAATAATTATCTCTACCATTTGAGGATATTATGGTAATTGTAAGTATGTAATAATAGGTGGTTTTGGCTTGATTTAATTGGATTAAATCAAGGTGGTAAACATTTAACTAATCAATTTCCTAATCTTTGGCTTGATTTAATTGTATTAAATTAAAGTGTGAAACAATGGAGATTAGTCACACCTAATTATACATATGTGGACAAATTAGATTAAGCCCACTTAAAAGTTTATTATAACTTTTATTAATTAAAAATTACCTAAGTTTTGCTATAAATAGCAAGTTTTAGGAATGTTTTAATTACAAGTTCAAATACAAGCATAAGCAAATTCTTGAGAGATTAGCCTAAGTTAGAGAAGTGTTTAGAGAAGCTTGTGAGGTCTCTACAACATTTCATCTAGGAGAAATCAAGATTGGATCTTGAAGTGAAGCTTGGAAGCATTGGAAACAAGATTGGATCTTGAAGTCAATCTTGCACACCTTGGAGGTTCTCCAACAATTTCAACAATGAGAAGTAGATTGGATCTTGCATCAAGCTTACTAGGTAATGTTTGATCTTCTCCAAAGCTATGTTTATTTGTGTATTAGATGCATGATCACATAGCTTAATGTTGAATAAGGCTAATCAATTGTGTTATGATACTTTAGAAGTATAAACACAACATGCTTGTAATTATGTCAAAATGTTCATGTTAGACATTGAACAATTAATAAGAGTTTGGAACTCTATGGGGGATGTATTGAATTGAGATTTTAAAAGACTATTTTAAGTTAAATAAGTCTTGTGGTATTCAATTAAGACTTTTAAATAATCTAAAAAGTTTTGTGGTATTCCATTAATACTTTTAGGACTTTTTAAATAGGGTGTCCAAATCCAATGGTATTCAATCAGGACTTTAAACAAATAATAAAAAGTCTTATGGTATTGAAAAACTTGTTGATTTTGAAGGATTTTTTTATATGTGGGATTGTATGAGACTTTTTAGTAAAAAGTATAAATATCAAATCCTATAAAAAATCTCACCATAACCCATCAGACTTTTGACAGGAGATTTTTTTGAGGCTAGAGAAGAGAAGAAAAACAGACTTGTGAACTCTTCGTGAACAATGTACTTTTGTGTTCCAATTTTTTATTATGTGTGGATCGATTTTATTTGTGAATGAAAAATAGATAGATTGATGATCTAGGTTTATTCCTGAAATATTTGATTGTTGTGTCCTTTTCGTTGTTGCTGTGTCCTTTATTGAATCTCAAAGTAATCTCACTGTGAATCCGATTTTAAAGATTAAAAACTTCCAGTTTGATTTTTCAACCTTAAAAAAATTGTTGTTTTTGTAAAGTACTTACTCTCTTAACCCACCACAATCTGTAAAAATGGCTTTAGAAGTAATATTCACATCCAATAAATTTTCTTAATTTATTGTTTTGCAGCCTCATATATATATATATATATATTATGGATGTATAATGTCACAATCGCACATGTACGAAGGTAACGACATAGAGGAAGAAGAAATTAATGACGAAGATATGGATGATGAAGAATTTTATGAAGCCATTTACTGTTCAATGATGGCAAATTATTCAATAATGCATGTGTTAAATCAGTTTTTGTTTATGATGCGTGGTGAACATATTGAACGTCCATTAACTCGACGGCGAATTACTACCATTGGATATGACTATTTCATATGGTTCTATTTCATATGATTCTATTTTCTGTTATTGTTGATGCAAATGTCCACAGCTTGAACCAATTGACTTTCATTAGCTTTTTTTTATTTATGGTTCCATTCCATATAATATCTATTTAAAAAAAAAGAAAAATATATATATATAGTTCTTTCAAATCTTACAAATTCTTATGATATAAATATTTTAAAATCTTATAAGTAAAAATTCTTTATTAAAAAAAATGTCATAAAATCTTATAAGTCATTACATTCTTTAAATGTCTTTTAAAATCTACTGGACTTATTTATCGATAAATAATATTTTAAAATCTCATGTGAATACACCCCCCTAAATTAAAGCTTAGAGCTATGGCTACCATTCTAGATTCACTTGACCACCTTTAGGTGGACTAGAATTGTTCATGAGACATTTCTAATTGGGATTCTAAAATGATTTGTGTATTGGATTCAAAATTTACGCAAATGCGTATTTAGAATAAATTTATGTTTTTGGAAAAATATTTGATATTTTTAAAAACTAGATTTTAATTCTATAACATGTGTTTATGATGGTTTTGAAATTAAAAATTAATTTTGAGTGTTTTAAAGTATTTAGGAAAGACCGGAAGTTGTTAGGGTCAATGACCATAATTGCTTCAGCTCACAGCTGAAGCTTTGAAACAATACAACAATTGCAAACAAATAAAGGAAACTACCTGATTGCTACAGTGCCGTGCGTACTGTAGCGCGCACAGTGCACGCGTGCACTGATTTTGTTTTTGCTTGTTTTTTAGTATCCGGATTCCGATTCAGTCCCGGTTTTTTTCTATACACTCGTAATGGAATATAGTATTTCATCAAATGATTTAAAATTACAGCCATACTTGATATCCATGGTTTAGACCCATTTCCACTGCCCGGGGCACCGATCCAACCCTAGGGGTTCCACAACAGCCCCAACAGAATGGTATCAGTAGCAAAGGCTTAACCACACAACACATATTTTGAATCTATGCCATAGCAATTTTAATTTAATTATGCATAAGACATATTAGATATGTATTGCATGTTTTAAATTAAATCTTTGACCTAATTAAGTTAATGACTTGATTGTCATAAATCTCTCGTGATTAGGTGATTACTTTTAAGTAATAGTATTAATAATGTTGGAGTATTATTGGATGGTCCATCTTGTCAATACGGAGATGAATGAGTTCTTATTACTTATATCCAATATCGTCATTAGTGTGAGGGTATAAGTGCTCAGAACTTAGGTCGCTCCGGTAAAATATTAGATGTAGTGTGATGAGTTAACGTAGTCATCCAATATCTTCATTAGTGTGAGGGTGTACATACGAAGCTCATTAGTGCACATTGACAAGTATACACCTAGAACACGTCTTAATCCAATATCGTCATTAGTGTGAGGATAAGAAACGGTTCAGGACCAAACCAGGAGTCACATGAAGTGATTGACCTTAAAGGTCTACCTAATGAGTTTACAAAGGCCAATATCATCATTAGTGTGAGGCTGGAGTAAATGTCATGGGATCCACTTCCCGCTATGAAATTTTGATATTTCTATTTTTCCGTTAAGGGAGATTACGAAATTACGTAAAGTAGTGGGAGGGCACTGATAGATTTAAAATTCCATAATCAATTAGTGTTATCACTTTTGAAATGAAAATTATTCTGCTACTACTCAAAAATATTGTCTTGTAGATGGTTGCCGCTAATCCATTGATGAAACTTTTGGATTCCAATAAGCTAAAAGGAGCCGAGAACTATTTCGAATGGGAAATGAACATACGCCTTGTCTTGGAGTATGAAAAGTTGACTTATGTCACTATCAATCCACTGCATGTTGATATCGATCCTGACTCCACTCCAGAAGAGCGAGAAACTTTTGATAGATGGAAAGATGATAACCTAAAGGTGAAATCCTACATCTTAGGATCAATGGTTCCAGATTTGCTGAGACAGTACATTGAAGTACCAGATGCTTGGAGCATCATGCGAACACTCAAGGAGTTTGTGGGACACAGAAACTGGACGACGCATGCTGTCCCGGGCTCGCGGCCCGGTTGGGAGTACGGAGTAGCCACGGGGGACTAAACCGGAGAATAATGGAGTCGCCACCCGGTGTGAGCCGGGAAAATGAGATTTAAGGCCGCACTCACCCCTCGCAAGGGAATACCTCAAACCGTTGGGTTCGAAATGGTCCCTTACTTATGCCACTTGTAATGAAAGGATTTATATGATAATTTAATCAGGCTTAAGTAATACTTATTTCTAAGAATATCATGCTTCTAAATCCACATACATACATCAACAAGTTCATCTAAATTTATATGTAACACATATTCGAATTTGCATACAGCCTATTGCATGTAATCTATGTCTCAATTTGCATACATAAGGTTTATCATACGGCAAGCATACAAGTTAATGAACGCATTGATGGACACAGAAGCGCAAACAAATAGCATTCTTACTAGCATGCATATTAAGAAAAGATATTTAAGCGCATAACAGAAATAGACAACTAGAGAGGTAATACAAATGCATAACGTAAGAAGTGGAACTATGTGCTAAGATGGACATGTCGTAATGTGATGCAAGAGGATCTGTTTACCGTGGGCGTTCGTAGACGCGTTCGAACGGTAAACAGAAGGTTCTTGTTCGAATAGCGTTCGTAAACGCGTTCGAACGGAAATGAAACAGAATGCTCACGTTCGTATGGCGTTTGTGAACGCGTTCGAACGGAAATGAAACAGAATACTCACGTTCGTATGGCGTTCGTGAACGCATTCGAACAGAGATGAGACCTGATGCATGATAAGGCAAAAATGCATGCGCGTTCGAGTTGCGTTCGTAAACGCGTTCGAACGAGAACAGACTTGATGCATGAAATGGGACGCAATACATAAATGGCGAATAGTACAATGCGAGGCGCGGTGAAGCATCGTGGTAAAGGATTTTAACCTCTTCAATCAGAGGACCTCTCATCGCACTTACTAAGCCCATGCGTTCGATCGCATCATGCATACAAACATAAAGACAATCATATCAAACTAAGTATGCCCGATTGAACACATCTTACATCCAACCGAACACACATCAACCGGCGCGGCAAAGCATCGTGGTAAAAGGCTTTAACCCCTCCCCATAGGGGATCTTTCATTCCACTTACTAAGCCCATGCGCTTGATTGAACCATGCATAAATAAGCAACATGCAGAATTCAAGTGACGAAAAATAAATAAACCAAAGCAACACAAAACAAAAGAGGGTGCCGTTTACTCAAGCGGTACGTGGAGTTGTGTCCCGAGTACAGATCATATTACCGTCCATTCGGAATCGGCTATGAAATTTATGTCCGGGTTTCCATCCGATATACCGCGAGAGTTGACACATCTCTCATTTTATTTCACAGCCACAACATACAACATCTCATAATTCATGCATATTTATCTACTCAAGGGCCACAACATGCATTTCAACATGACAATCACGCAAGCAATATTTAATAAATAGTACAAAAAAAACGAGTGTGAAAGATACCCTCAGGTCTAACCTTTTTGCCAACTTTCAGGCTTGCGTTTCACGGACGTCGGAAGGGTACAGCTCCTCAACTTCTCTGGTTCACTGGTTTAGCGTCCTAGCTCACTGCTTTGCTGTTTTGCTTGCGGTTTGAACTCTGTTCTGCTCCTGTTCGGCCTCTGTTTTGCTGCTCACTGCTCAGGCCACCTGTTTTGACGTTTCAACGGACTGTTCCAAGTTTTTTATGGGTTTTTAGTGCAGTCTTGTGTGATTATTTTAAGGATTATGAATGCAATTTTTTATGTTATTACTTTAAGGTTTTTATGGAACGTTTTAAGTGTATTTTGCTGCTGTTTTTGGGGGGAAATGGGCTGCTGTTTGGGGGTACTTTAGCGGCTGTTTGGAGCGTGTTTGGGCTGCCGTTTGGGGGTATATTTTTCGGTGATGTGTGGAGGCTTAGGGGGCTACTATTTTCGGTTATGGAGTGGAGGAGATTTGTGAGGTTTATGGACGTGTAGGGCTGATCGGTTTGTGAATGTGCTTTTAATGTGAAGGCTTGGGGTTATTTTCTTTTCTCTTGTGATTGTGTGAGTTGTGTGTATATTATGTGTATGAGCTAGGGGATTGCATGTCTTGGTTAGGGGTTGTTTATATAGAGAAGGGCTAGGGCTTCACCTTGTCTCACAAGGAAGGGATTTGGTGCATTAAAGGGAGGATTTGATTTGGTGTTGAGCAAGGAAAGTCAAATATTGAGGGGGGACAAATCTTGGCTAGATTAGGAATACAAAATATTTAATTTGTTATGATTGATTTTAATTAGGCATGACATCTTTTTAATTTAGTATGTGATTTGTTTAGTTAGGAAGTTAATATATTTGATTTATCTTAATTAGGTATGATTATATTTTATGTTTTATTTAATTGGTAAATGGTTTAGATATTTTATTTAATATTTAATATTTAATGTTTAATTTAATTAAATTGGGATGTGTTTTATGGGCTTTGGGGAGCTAATTGGGCTGGGGTGCGAGGCTAGCAGCAAAACCAGAAACAACGACGCGGTTCGAACGCCAATTCGAACGCTACACGAACGTCCGCAATCTGCCTGACGTTCGAACGAAGTAACGAACGCAGCACTAACGAAGACAGTGAACTTGTGAGATGAACTTGATGACGTACTTATTATGAATTTCCCCTTCTGACCTCTGTTTCGCGCAATATCCTTAACTAAAAAGGTAGTGCCTCCAACTGAGACTCATCATCGGGTTTCACATGCAAAAATGCAATGCCTACAGAGTTGTTCGACGTAATCAAGAGATTGAACTTTATCGAAGGTCTAAGGAACTATTTCGTGTTAAACTCAATGAGGGAGGAGCTGTCAGCACTCATGTTTTGAACATGATTGACCAAATTCGATATCTTGAACGACAATGCATTGTGTTTGATGAAAGGCTAGGCCGTAATTTGATTCTGTCTTATTTGCCTGGTTCTTATGTTGGTTTTGTATTGAATTTCCATATGCATTCGATGCGAAGAACTTCATAACATGCTACGCATGACGGAGCAAGATTTGAAGAAAGGCAACCCCACATTGTATCTCCATGGTGGAGCTGGCTCTTCAAAGACTTTTGGAAAGTCAAAGAAAATTAAGATGGGGAAGAAGAAGATATCAAAGAAAAACTCCAAGAAGCGCAAAGGCACAAAACCGAAAGTAGCTCGTGATCAATGTCTACAATGCAAGAAGTCTGGACACTGGAAGAATGAGTGTCCAGAGCTTAAAACATGACCCTCAGGTACGCTTTGTATTTTTTCAATTATTGACATCTCATTAGCCTTAGATGCAAATAGTGGATGAGTGTTAGACACTGGCAGTCTCACTCATATTTGCAATTCCCTGTAGGAAATGAGGGTTAAACGAAGGCTGAATAAAGGGGAGATCCAGCTTAGAGTTGACAATGGCGAGACATTGGATGTCAAGGCCATAGGAACTGTTGTTCTAGATCTTCCAAATGAATGTAAATTAGATTTGCATGACTGTTATTATGTTCCCTCACATCAGACAAATAATATCACTGCTGATATTAGATAAAGAGGGATATAAAATAAACATTAAGGATGAAACTTTATGTTTGTATGATAAAGAAAATTTATTAAAATGTGAATGTTCTTTATCAAACGGTCATTATGTTTTGGAAACATGTAGATATGTCTTTAATATAGAGAAAAATACAAATAGGAAGTCTGAACTAAATAATACTGCATATGAGATTGGGCCATATATGTGTTAGACGTCTATCCAAATTGGTGAAGGATGGTTTGATTGAAAATCTTACCTTAGATCCTTATCCGATTTGTGAGTCATGTATCCAAGGAAAGATGACAAAGGCCTCATTTCAAGGTGTTGGACACAGTGTTGGAGATTTACTGGAGCTAATACACAGTGATGTGTGTGGTCCATTAAATCATGATGCTCATGATGGTTCCACATACTTTATGACTTTCACAGATGACAAGTCTAGATATGGATATGTCTATCTGATGAAACATAAGTCAGAAAATTTGACAAGTTCAAAATATTCCGAAACGAAGTAGAAAAACAAACCAGTAAATTTATCAAATGCCTTAGATTAGATCGATGCGGTGAATATATGAGTGAAGAATTCAAAAATTATTTAAGGGAGAATGGAATTCTCGCCCAATATAGCCCATCAGGAACACCTCAACACAATAGAGTGTCTTAGCGTAGAAATCATATTTTATTGGATATGGTGCGATCCATGATGAGCTTTACAGATCTTCCTTATTTCCTTTGGGGTTACGCTTTACAAACTGCTGCCTACATACTTAATAGGGTTCCATCGAAAGCTGTTTCTACGACCCTCTATCAGATATGGTTCGGTAGAAATCCAAGTCTTAAGCATTTAAAGATTTGGGGTTGTCTTGCATACGTTAGAATTGCGCAGCGGGATAAACTAGCACCCATGGGGTATAAATATAGGTTCGTTAGATATCCTGATAATTCCATGGGATATCAATTCTACGATTCCGACAAACGAAATGTATTTGTTGTTCGCTTTGTAACTTTTCTTGAAAAGCAATTTTTGAGAGAAAGTGGGAATTATAGAGAGATTAAACTTGATGAGTTTGATCCCAACATTAAGGAACCTGAGATGGAACCAGAGATCCAACTAGGTGAAGGATCTACAACACAGGTTCTACGTAAGTCGAATAGAATATCAAGGCCTCATGAGAGACTATTTTTAACATCTGATGTGAGCCTTGATGTTCTCCTCTTGGAGGAAACAGATCCGACTACGTATAAGGAAGCGATATTGGATATCGATTCGGGAAAATGGCAGGAAGCCATGAAATCCGAAATGGATTCAATGCATGCCAATCAAGTCTGTGACTTAGTTGAACTTCCTGAAGAAGTTAAACCTATTGGTTGTAAATGGGTTTACAAAATGAAGCGAGGGCCCGATGGAAAGGTGGAAACCTTTAAGACCCGACTGGTAGCGAAAGGTTACACTCAACGTCCTAGGATTGATTATGAGGAAACTTTTTCACCAATAGCCATGCTAAAATCCATTATGATTCTTTTAGCCATTGCTGCATATCACGACTATGAGATATGACAGATGGATGTGAAAACCGCTTTCCTAAATGGATTCCTTGAAGAAGATATCTATATGGAACAACCAGATGGTTTCATATCCAGCGAGACTTCAAACTTGGTTTGTAAGCTCCAAAAGTCTATTTATGGACTTAAACAGGCATCCCGAAGCTGGAATCGTCGTTTTGATGAGATAATTAGATTATCTGGATTCATCAAAAATGAGGAAGAACCATGTGTTTATTAGAAAGTTAGTGGGAGCATGATAGTTTTCCTAGTCTTGTATGTAGATGACATCCTTATCATAGGAAATGATATAGGGATGATGCAAAGTGTGAAAGCCTACCTTTGCAAGAACTTCTACATGAAAGATACGGGTGAAGCTTCCTTATATACTAGGTATAAGGCTCTACCGAGATAGAGTCAGGAAGCTTATAGGGTTGTCACAATCGACGTATATAGACAAAATGTTAGAAATGTACAATTTTACCAACTGCAAGGCAGCAAATGTACCTTTCCGATACGGCATACATCTTTCGAAGAAAATGACACCTCAAACTGAGGAAGAGAAAGTTAGGATGTCTAACTTGCCATATGATTCTTGTATTGAAAGTATAATATATGATATGTTATGTACTAGACCTGACATCAGTTTCGGCGTCAGTGTGACCAGCCGATATCAATCTGATCCAGGTAATGATCATTGGACAGCCGTGAAACATATCCTAAAATATCTTAAAGGCACCAAAGATAAGTTTCTGATATATGGAGAATATGAGCTACAAGTTAAGGGTTATACAGACTCCGACTTCCATGGAGATCCAGATGATAGAAAATCTACATCATGATACATATTTACCCTTAACGGTGGTGCAATTAGTTGGCGTTGTTCAAAGCAAGGCTCAACAGCTGATTCCACCACTGAGACAGAATTTATAGCGGCTTCAGAAGTTGCTAAAGACGCTGTTTGGATTAGAAATTTTATCACATAACTTGGCGTTATGCCTAGTATTGCGGATTCGATCCCATTATACTGTGATAATAACTGAGCCATCACGCAGGCTAAGGAGCCGAGGGCGCATTCCAAGTCTAAACACGTGGAAAGGAAATATCGCGTAATTAGAGAGATAATTGAACGAAAAGACATAGTGGTCTTAAAGGTTCAAGAACAAGACAACATATCAGACCCGCTTACAAAGGCCTTACCTCCTAAGTTATTCGATAAACATGTGGAGGAGATGGGACTACGGTACCATCCAGATTGGCACTAAGCAAGTGAGAGTTTGATGGAGTTAGTGCTTGGAGTGCCAATCCGAATTGTACATTTTATTATTTATTAATAAAATAACTATATTTTTCATTTCATACCATATTAATGGTATTGTCATTACGCGTATTAAATTGATGTATCGTTATGCTAAGAATGACATCGACCTTATAATAGTTTTGACACTAGGTGTAAACTATTCTTAAAGTAAATATTCCTAGTCGTTGGTTTTGGAATACGGTCGAATTCCTATAACCTATAAGACTAGCACATGTCGTATATTGGAATTGAAGTTCCAATGGTTTAACGCGATGTACCATGAGTTTTGGAAACTCGTATAGACATGTGGGTATTCGTTGGAGCGAATACTGAATGACTCATTGGTGATTCATAATAGTTGGAAGTACACACTATCGTCAATAGGAATCTCCTCGAGTCGAGTAGCATATGTAATCCTTTGACTATAGGATATCATTGATTTTGTGTGAGATCCTCCACACTTAGATGCCATGTATGTCAGAAATCTTTCATGGTCTGGCCTCTAGATGTTCGTTGGGTGTGGACCGATGCACACAGTAATCAAGTGCGAAGTAAGATAGGATCTGTCGGCCCGTATGTGTACCATAAGGGGTTTAGGTATCCATGTTAGTAAAGTCACGATTCTTAAATCTTTGGCCAAAGTCGATCACATATGGTGGATCGCATCAGTTATGAAGAATCGTGGACATGTCGACATGAGATGTGCGTCTTGGAAACTTGACGGTATATTCTATGTTTCCTAAGCGCAACTCGGATAGCCTACGACGGATGGATTGTTAAACATATGTGATGACCTCAACTTGTATAGTTCAGAAATATCGTTTGTGTTCTTCGTGAATTCGGAGGTGGCCGAATTGCGTACATATTAGCCAGGCTTATATGAAGAACATGTCTGAACTTAGAGAGTCCTAATATGAAGTGTACTCGTTGAGCACTTGGGTAGCCGATTATTTTTGATAAAATATAATATTCGATATTATAATTATCAACTAAGATAATCAAGTGTTATTGGATAACATTGATTATTTACTTTGACCTAATTGGATTAATTCAATAATTACACAATGGCTTAATTGTAAAATCATAATTATCTCTACCATTTGAGGATATTATGGTAATTGTAAGTATATAATAATAGGTGGTTTTGGCTTGATTTAATTGGATTAAATCAAGGTGGCAAACATTTAACTAATCAATTTCCTAATCTTTAGCTTGATTTAATTGTATTAAATTAAAGTGTGAGACAATGGAGATTAGTCACACCTAATTATACATATTTGGACAAATTAGATTAAACCCACTTAAAAGTTTATTACAACTTTTATTAATTAAAAATTGTCTAAGTTTTGCTATAAATAGCAAGCTTTAGGAATATTTTAATTACAAGTTCAAATACAAGCATAAGCAAATTCTTGAGAGATTAGCCTAAGTTAGAGAAGTGTTTAGAGAAGCTTGTGAGGTCTCTACAACATTTCATCTAGGAGAAATCAAGATTGGATCTTGAAGTGAAGCTTGGAAGCATTGGAAACAAGATTGGATCTTGAAGTCAAGCTTGCACACCTTGGAGGTTCTCCAACAATTTCAACAAGGAGAAGTAGATTGGATCTTGCATCAAGCTTACTAGGTAATGTTTGATATTCTCCAAAGCTATGTTTATTTGTGTATTAGATGCATGATCACATAGCTTAATGTTGAATAAGGCTAATCAATTGTGTTATGATACTTTAGAAGTATAAACACAACATGCTTGTAATTAGGTCAAAATGTTCATGTTAGACATTGAACAATTAATAAGAGTTTGGAACTCTAAATTAAAGCTTAGAGTTATGGCTACCATTCTAGATTCACTTGACCACCTTTAGGTGGACTAGAATTGTTCATGAGACATTTCTAATTGGGATTCTAAAATGGTTTGTGTATTGGATTCAAAATTTACGCAAATGCGTATTTAGAATAAATTTATGTTTTTGGAAAAATATTTGATATTTTTAAAAACTAGATTTTTATTCTATAACATGTGTTTATGATGGTTTTGAAATTAAAAATTAATTTTGGGTGTTTTAAAGTGTTTAAGAAAGACCGGAAGTTATTAGGGTCAATGACCCTAATTGCTTCAGCTCACTGGAATGTGAGCTGAAGCTTTGAAACAATACAACAATTGCAAACAAATAAAGGAAACTACCTGATTGCTACAGTGCCGCGCGTACCACGCGTACGCGCGCGCGATGATTTTGTTTTTGCTTGTTTTTGAGTATTCGGATTCCGATTCAGTCTCAGTTTTTTCCTATACACTCGTAATGGAATATAGTATTTTATCAAATGATTAAAAATTACACTCATACTTGATATCCATGGGTTAGACCCATTTCCACTGCCCGGGGCACCGATCCGACCCTAGGGGTTCCACAACTGCCCCAACATGCCCAATGCCACCGAAATAGGTGTATTGTCACATCAAGTGTCGTCACGCATAGAGTAAATAAAGTGGGATGTGACACTTTGCTGCATTAAATTTGGTCATTTTTCTTACTTATTTGTTTGTTTTACTTGTTTAATTTGTATGATACTTGAGTTTGAGGCCATAATTTGGGACAAAAAATTATTTTGAATATCAGCTTAATTTTTTTTTATATTGGATTAAAAAAATCATTTTGAATATCACCTTGAATTATTATTATTTTTTTAAAATTTTGAACAAAAAAATCATTTCGAGTCCTAGTTCAATTTCTTAATCGAGACAAAAAATTATCTCAAATCAATACTAAATGGCACATGATTTCGAATCCCGATTAAAATTTTCTACCATCTCTAAAGAATATGGACCAATTTGACACTAATGAAAACACTATATCCTTAATTGAGAAAAAATAAAAGATCAGGGACTGTATGGTATTATTCCGTTTTCTAATTTAAACTTCAAAAAGCCCGAACCCGAATTATCCACCGGAGAGAGAGAGAGGGGGAAATGGGACTTCACTCTCTCTCAGTCCGATTCACAATTTTCGTCTCACTCTCGCTGACAGCCTCCACGTCAGCTTCGTCTTCGCTCTTCTCTTGTCTCAATTCACCACCATCATCATCACCGTCCATTCCTAAAGCTACACCGTCTGATCTCCTCTCCCTCTTGGGCCCCACTTCCTCCTCTTCCTCCTCCATAAACCCTCTCGTTGCAAAAGAACTCAAGTCCTGCTTCAAGTTTCTTGTTCCATTCACTCCGGACAAGAAACCCAAGATTGAATTTTGTGAAGTTTTTTCCTACAGACGCAGCCTGAGTGCTAAAGAATTTAATAATGATAATAATAATAATAATAAGAGTCATAGGGAAGAGAATGAGCTCATTTGGTGGCCGCCTCAGTCCGTTATTGAGCTGGCTCGCCTCGCCGTCGATTCTGGCGGAGACCCTGATGCCATTCATCGAGCTCTTGATCCTACAATGTTGCCTGTGAGTTTTTTTTTTTTTTTTTTTAATGCTTGTTTCTTTTATATGTAGTTACTGTTCAATTTAGTCAACTGGGTTGCTCTTAAAATTCTTTTTTTTTTTAATTACTGATGTTGATAGGTGCCTGATGTTGAAGGATCGAAAGAAAATAAATGTGAACTAACAAGAACACCATATGGGAGGCGATTCATAAGTGAGGTTAGAATCAAATGTTCAACAATTTTGCAATTTGGTCGATTGTTTTCTTGGTTTATTTTCAAGTAGATTAGCAACTTTGTTGTTGGATTGCAGGAGTTGAATTCGTATCTTAGGTATTTGTTTGAACTTATTGTTGCTCGGGGACCAAGTGTTGGGTTGGATGTGTCGTTGAATCGTTATGATTTATTTCATGGTCACATGTTTATTGTTGCGGAAACTGGAAGGCTTGGTATACTGTGAGTTAGCATCTTTGTCATTGAATCTTTCTCATGTTGTTAAATTCGATAAAAGATTGCGTTTGAGGAGGAGTTGGAAGCACAGTTATTTCACTTCTTGTGCTTGTGCTGTACTTTTGAGAAAGTATATTGCATCTATTTTTCAAAAGTATGGGGGTGGGCAAGCCCAAATATATTTTTAACCCTTACCTCCCCCAAGGCTTGAACCCGTGTGGCAAGCTTTATTAAGATGCTTGAAAATCAACTCAACTACGCCCTTGGGGGAAAATTATGTCGCCTCTTCTCATCTTATGATACTAACTTGGCAGGTTTCATGCAAGAGAATACCCAGCATACAGGAAAGAAAGGTTTCCATATAATCTGGGTTATTGCCAAAAAGGTAAAGTTTACTGGATAGTATCTCACGTTTATAGTTATGTTCAATTAGGTAGTCTTGGCCAGAAATCACTAATGAATTTCTGACTCTCTCTCTTGTGGGAATTGACCTAGAATAAGGAAAGGTAAAAAGAAAGAACTAAAATGTATGATCTGATCAATAATTTGTCATTATATTTCTTTTCTTTTTTTCCGGAGCAAGAAAGCAAGTTGGGGATGCTGAAATCTGGATTTTCCAGCAACTCTGTCATATGGTTTATGTGCTAATCGCCCCTTTTTTCCTTAGGATCCAATGTGGCATATGATGATTCGATGAACTTGCGAAATATTCTGTGGCTTGCCCCAATGCCAAGCAATTCCACCAAAGCCTGGTTAGCACCAGGTACTTCAACTGTTACATCACTTCAATAGTTCAATTGATTTTCTAGAAGAGCAAGCAGAGTGTCTTTTACAATCTTGTCTTTATATCACTGATCTGTGAACTCTGTACATTTCATGAAAAGCTTTAAAGAATGTCACTAAAATGCATAGAGACCTTCACTTCTCTTGGATGATTCCAAATTTTGCCCTTGTTGATGAAACAGGCGTCCTGGTTGTTCTTGATGCCCGTCCTGACGGAATTATATACAGAGATCTCATACCAGATTATGTAAAGTTTGTGAGGACCATATACGAAGGTATGCATTTTCACTTATCCCTCTTTACATAATTTGATAAATAAAAAACAAAATTTGCTCAAATTTGGTCCTGGCCAGATGATTTTGGCGATGCGGTGGTTGATGTCAACTACTTGAATATCGGAGATGCAGTACCTAGTTATCAGATTTTCATTTGCTAACTCACTCCTTTTACGGTAAGCTTAGTTCCATTTATTCTGCAAAATTACGCTACCGCTAATGTTCATGCTTTTCTTTCTATCTACGTATTCAGCCTATGGTAGATAATTTTAACCATGCCAGGAGCAAGCTTGAAGGCTATTCAAGTGGGATAATAATAGCTAACCGAAGAACTCTACAAACTTTATATAGCACTTGTGTTGAAGATATCAATTAAAGATTCTTCACACCTCTACCCATTAATTTGATCATCTGAATTTGCAAATTGGGTGGCTGAGTCCGTGATTTCGGATAGTGCACAATGGCGTTATTAAGTGATTTTTATTTTTTTTTATTTTTTTTTATCGTTGAACCAGTGATTTCGGATATAATATAATAATATAAATTAATCCATGTAACAAAATTTTGGCCGAGTTTTTATCCATTTTTGTTTGTATTTTGTTTCTATATATCAATACTCTTTTTTCTTTAAAAAAAAAATAAAAATTCTTGCATTTTCTCATCCCAATGCAAGAATTTTTATTTTTTAGACTCCAATGTTTATCTTTTTAGACTCCAATTCTTGCATTGGGGTGAGTTTTCTCATCCCAATGAATTTCAATCACATCATGTGCGTTTGAGAAATATATATATATATATATACTAGTTTTTGCCCGTGGCACGATGTTATAGTATTTGACCCGTGCCTACGGTACGGTATTACAGTATTAAATGATTTTATTTTTAAATTAAATGATGCCCGTGCCTACGACACGATGTTACAATATTTGGCCGTGCCTACGACACGGTGTTACAGTATTTATCCGTGTCTACGACACTGTGTTACAGAATTAAATGATTTTATTTTTTAATTAAATGATTTTATTTTAACTTTCTATTTTTAATTTGAAAATTTGAAAATTTTTGACCATTTTCATCAATCAATTCACTCTATTTCCTCCAATTACCAATGAAATGATATGGGTCGTCAATTAAGCCACATAAAGAGAGCCGTTAGATACACTCTCTTTCCTCCAACACCATTCTCATTTATTATATAGATATATATTTTTATATACACATGGTTATATAATTGGTTAGACATATATCATTATTGTTAATTGTAAAATGTGGTAGTAATAATGGAGACTTAAAATATCGATATTTAGGTTCCACTATAATAACCTCATGTTTGGATTGAGTGTAATGAGATTATTAAAGTATGATAAAATAAAATAACTTAAGATAATAAGAAGTAAAGTAAAATAATAACCATAACTCTCATTTACATTTCTTCCTAAATATATATTTTAATAGTAATGAATAATTAAGATGCGATTATATATAAATTCTTATTTAATAATTAATTATGTCTTTAAGGAATGTCGTTTGGTAGTAAAAGTTTAGAATTTGATTGTTAGATTTAAATTCGAGTCCGGAATTTCCAACGAAAAACTAACTATCACAATTGATTAAAAAAAATAAAAAATTCAGAATAAAATTCGACTGAGTATTAAATCCAAATTCATATTTACTTCAGTGTGTTTCTTTTAACATCATTAGATTATTTTATTCGATAAGAAATTAATTGAAATCGTTGGAAACGTTATCGCAAATTGATGACATGCAACTACCAAGTGCATCGCGTGAACAAAAAGCAAATCGAATATTCTAAGTTTCTGAAGATATAATTTTTATTTCCCCCACAAAATAATAATAGCCACTAATTATATGTACACGAGATGCACGCTTTGAACATTCTTATTCAGGATGATTTTGTGGAAAATAAAACATTGAAAATTCTGTCGTCAAATTATTATTCTCGGACGGTTGTTATGAGTTCTTAAAAGAAGTATATCAATAGATTCAAACTTATGATTTGAACAATCAAATTATAAATCTTATGCTACCAAATCATACCATTTGAGTGCGATAATGTCCCATCACTCTCGTATGTTTTTAACGGATTTTTAGCAGTATGGTGTATTTTCTCGTTCCAATTTTACTCATATTCAATTTTTTTTTTTTTTTTTTTTTATGTTCTATACATGCAAATTTCTATTAATAAAGAAACAAAAAGAAATGACGTCCATTTTTAAGAATTCGTTTAAAACCATTCAAATTTCAGAGTCGGCCCTAATTGGGACAGTGAAAGTAACCCAACTGCTGAATGAACCTTAGTATAGTATTTTCAAAATTAAATGAAATCGATCGTATCAATGTGTTACATGCATGCTTCATGATTAAAGTCAAATAAATTTATTACTTGTAACTACTTCTGCAACTACCTATGTGTATATATATATATTTTCCGAAATATTGAAAACCTCATCATTAAATCACTCGACTCGAGTTTAAGTAGAGCAAGTAAAATTTCTAATTGTTCTAAACTCTTATAAAAAATATACCCCCTAAATTCATGACTTGACAACCAAATCATAAACTCTTTATTACCAAGCCACGCCACTTGAGACCTAGCTATGCATATAAATTTGTTACTTCCAAATGCATAAGTGGTTGCAAGTAGCTGTAAGTGTTTTCAAGAGACATGACTTAGTGGTGTAGGGTTCGGGGTCTTACATTGAGGTTTTAGGTTCGAATTTAGGGAATACGTTTCTTGTAAGAGTCTGAGACAGCCGGAGATTTTACATGTTCCGCTTAAATACGAAAGGGTAGTTTGGCGATAGGGTTCCAAGTAGTTGTAGGGTCCAGGATCTCACATTGAGGTTCTGGATTCGAATCCAGGGGGTGCACTTCTTGTAAGAGCATGGGACAACCGGTGGTTTTACCTGCACCGCGGCCCAGAATGGGTGGTTTGGTGGCGGGATTTCCATCGTTTCAAAAAAAAAAAAAAAAAAAAAAAAAAAACAAGTAATAAATTATATGCCTTTCATCATGGGACATGCATGCAACACGTTGATGGATCGATAATTCGATTTCATTTATTTCTGAAAATAAAGACTATATATTAAGGCAAATATGTGCTCATATTACTCTTCATCCAGCATAAAAGCTCAGGGGAAAATGGAACTTCACTCTCTTTCAGTCCGATTCACAATTTTCCTCTCACTCTCGCTGACAGCTTCCACGTCAGCTTCATCTTCTCTCTTCTCTTGTCTCAATTCAACACCAACATCATCATCATCACCACCGTCCAATCCTAAAGCTACAGCGTCTGCTCTCCTCTCCCTCTTGGGCCCCACTTTCTTCTCCTCCACAAACCCTCTCGCTGCAGAAGAACTCAAGTCCTGCTTCAAGTTCCGGAAGAGAATGCGCTCATTTGGTGGCCGCCTGAGTCAGTTCTTAATCTGACTCGCCTCGCCGTCGTTTCTGGCGGAGACCCTGATGTCATTCGTCGGACTCTTGATCCTACAGAGTTGCCTGTCAGTCTTTTTTATTCTTTTTTCTTTTATATGTAGTTATTGTTCAATTCAGTCAACTGGGTTGCTCTTAAAATAAATTGACAGGCTCGGGCTGGGTTTATCAAAACCCGAACCCGGCCCAGCTCATTGTGACTCCTAATTTCGACTAGTAAAAATATATGATTTGACCTTTACCTCCACAAAATTTGAATCTAGATGGCAAATTTTATTAAGATGCTTGAAAATCAACTGAACGAGGAAAATTATGTCGCCTCTTCTCATCACTAATGAATCTCTGACTCTATCTCTTGTGGGAATTGACCTAGAATAAGGAAAGGTAAAAAGAAAGAACTAAAAAATGTATGATCTGATCTTGCGGCTTGCCACTGTCAAACAGTGAATAATTTGTCAGTATATTTCTTTTTTCCTGAGCAAGAAAGCAAGTTGGGGATGTTGATTGCCATTTTTTCCCCCTTAGGATCCAATGTGGCATATGATGATTCAATGAACTTGCGAAATATTCTGTGGCTTGCCCCAATGCCAAGCAATTCCACCAAAGCCTGGCTAGCACCAGGTACTTCAACTGTTACATCAATTCAATTGTTCAATTGATTTTCTAGAAGAGCAAGCAGAGTGTCTCTTACAATTTTGTCTTAAGATATTGAGTTCGAATCCAGAGAATGTGTTTCTTGTAATAGCCCGAGATAGTTGGGGACTGCTCCACTTAAAATGTTTTGGCGGTGGGGTTTCCAACGATTTCAAAAAAAAAATGTCACTAAAATGTACAGAGAGATCTTCACTTCTCATGGATGATTCCAAATTTTACTAGTTTCATTTATTCTGCAAGTTTATGCTACCGCTAATGTTCATGCCATTCTTTCTATGCAGTATAAATTTTAGCCAAAGCCACGGTTGGAGATATGTCCTAAACCCAATCTTGTCATAACGGTTTAGAGATATGATCCTTATGTAAATATGTTTTTGTTATTAATTGTAAAACAGTTTATAATTAATAAAATGACACTATTATCTTTTCCACATGTACAATTGCGATCTTTTGATTATTATATGCAAAATTAAAACCTGAGATATATCGCGTGTCGAAACTCTATATGTAAATAATTGTAGATATGAGTTAGGAGTGTTCATAGGGTCAGGTCAACTTGCGAACCGATCCAGTCGAGTTTGCAAAATTGTAAATATAATTTCAGGTCACAGTGAGCCCGACCCGTAAAATCGGATCGGATCGGATCGTGGGTTCAATAAAAAAAAATCGGGTTTGTCCCGACCCGATTTTGATACTATATATTTCTCTTTTGAGTTTCTGCCTCTTGTGTAAATCTTGTTCATTTATCTTTCAGTCACCAACGAAGTTAAATAATGCCCATCAATCGGGAGTCAATCAGGAGTCGACAGCAGAGAGATTTTACTACATAAAAATATGATTATATGGGTTTATCCGATATTATATTTCTTCGTGTCTGTGGATCATGATATCTTGTTAGAGGTCACTGATGATCATTAGGAACTTCTATTACAATGAGTTATAATGAAGTGATACATAATGGTTCATATTGGCCTATGTCCAGTTCACGGAGAATCCAGGGGGTTACACACATTAGCCGAATGATTGGCGAATTAATTAAATTGCGTCGATATTTGATCGATACGTAATTTCTGTACTTATTAGTAAAGTGCAAAATATTTTTTCGATGTTGACAGACTAATACCCATTTATTCGGGAAGTATTTCGATAATTATAAAATATTACAAATACGATTTGCGGATAGTTGAGATACTATCAGAGATATAGAACACTGATATTTAGATATTTAGTGTCAAAGATATTTAACTTTACACATGGAAAATTATGATTTGGCCATATATTATGTTTAACTTATAATGGTATGAGAAATCTTACTCATTAAATGATGATATTTACATTGGAGTTGAAAGAATAAATTACAATCACATTAAAATTTTAAAAATGTGTCATTTAACGGTATTAATTAGTTTCGAGATCTTGGTACGACTCTCATGGGTAGGACCGTGTCTTAGGTTGGGATCCACCTCAAAGGTTGGTTGGGAGTCAGAGTGGGCTTAAGAAGAATAGATTATGAATTTAAATAAGTAATAACGATGGAGTTATTATAGAGTTGTTTATGTAATAATTGTATTCTAATATTGAAATAAAAATTTTCCCTTTTGCAAAATCAAAATCCCTTTGCATGCACATTCTTCTATAAGTTACTATCTATTTGTCAACTACATCTACTATCGTCCTTAAGTGGTGTAACTTGATAGTAAAAGACATACGAGTTGGTTGCTCAGGTCATAAGTTTAAGTCTATGGGGTATATTTCTTGTAAGAATCAGGGACAGTCAGAGGTTTTACCTACTCTACTTAAGCCGAGGTTGAGTAGTTTGCCGGTGAGGTTTCCAACGTTTCCAAAAAAATAACATCTACTATCATTCCACGTGTCAACTTCACTAAGGGTGTTCAAGGGTCAGGTTGGGTCGAGTTTTTTTTGAATTTTGTGATACCTGATCGGGTCGGGTCGGCCAATTTTTTTTTTAATGAATTAATTATTTTGAAATATAAATATTAGTTATTTTATGTCCCGAAAATTATCATATATATAAAGTTTCAATACAACAAAAGTAATAAACAAATGAAATAATAATAAAAACTTTAAAAAATAATAATAAAACTTTTAGAAAAATAATAAAAATATTATAGTGTCCAGTCGGGTCGGGTTTTAATACCAAACCCGTTACCCAACCTGCAAAATTCAGGTCGGATTGGGTTAACCCAAAAAACCATTATTATTTTTAAAACCCATACGGATCAAGTCTGATCGGGTCACAAGTTGACCCGACCTTATGAACACCCCACACTGCTGTTTTATTCGGACCGATTGCTATCCAAAACTCGGGCCCAATCCAACATGCGCATTATCCTCATAGCGCACATTAGCCTCCACACTCGCGCCTCTCTCCCTCTAATTTCAATCTCCTTCATTCATATTCCATTGCGCAACATCAGTTCCCACATAATTACAAACTTAAAACATACAATGGACATACATCTAACTTTTTGTTAAAACAAATCAAGTGATATGGATTACATTTATCTTTTAAAAAAAAAATAATCTAAAAATCATTATTCCCTTCATTCATTTAGGTTTGACCAAGCATACTAAGAACCCAACTTGAAAGTTTCAATCTTCCCAAATGCTCTAACCATGCAATATTGCTACACAATGAATGACAAAGCACCAATTCTCATGTTTAAATTCACAAATAACCACAAAAATTTACTTCCCTTATAAGCTTTGAATTTGGCCATGATCAAGGGAGTTTATTTTCAAATTATTCATTCATGTTTATCAAACAATGAAAAAATGAAGTTTATATAACGTGGTCGAGTTGGATCGACCTATCTACACAAGTACTCGGCTTTGACCGACCTACCTTTGTTCTGTCTTACAAACTTTTTACTCTCTTTTCTTACAAGTAGTGTATGAGTATAATTTGCTAACCTCTTACTGTTGGTATAATTTAGTGTAATCAAACAGTAAATTTAACATGCAAACACAACATATCAATTCACAGCAAAATCTATATGCAAAACCCTAAACCCAAAACAATATAAGGACTAATAAGAAATTCAGATGTTACTGAGATTGTCCAAGTCGAGAAGTTCTCTGTCCTTAAGAACTTATTGGCCCCGTCACAGGTGCTCTACGGATCCGAATTGGCCAACGTTCTCCCAGGATAACTTGGATGCTTCTTGTCCAAGGTGCACTCCTTGACAAGTGTTTGAACAAGGAAGATGGTGGATCTCTTCTCAAAACAAAGGGAAAACAAGTGTCTGAGAATGCAGGATTTATATGTCTAGTCTTTTCTGCCAAATTTCCAACCACCAAATTTGGAGGGTAAAGCCTTCTTTTATAAGGCATGGAGGGGTGCCAAAAGGGGCACCCCTTGGGTGGGGTTGTAACCCTTCATGGTTAGTAACCACCCCTCTCCCATACAAAAGACATAAAAGCCCTTTATAAATGAAGAATTTACAACAATCCCCCACAATTCTTCAATTATTCATTCAGACACGTGAGAGAGATACCGTGAGCCAAAGCTGCATCGAAATAGGTAGCTTTCGCCTTGAACCTTTCCTAGTGAATGACAATCGGATTTACTTGGCAAACCAGTGACCCATAGTCTTGAACTGTTCTGCCGTTGGTGTAAACCAAGACAATTGCCAACACACAGCTTTGATTCGACCATTTTCCCGTTCTACGGTTGTGTTCATTTTGGCCCTGAACAACGGTCCTGGATTCATCAAGTACTTTAGGGTAACCCGCCTTTAAAGATTCCCATGGAAGCGGCCTCACTTCTTACTTGAAATAGGTGATCTACTATGAAGAGGTAATCTGTCTTTACCCCCATTAGGACTCATCTCCTAATATAGTGATCATTAAAAGCCTTAGCTTATCCTAACCAATGACAGACAGCACTCAGCGTCATCTACGGAATGGGAAAGAGTACGAAACTCTTCAGTGCTCGTTTTGAATTGCACAAAGTTTCTGTTGTCCCTTTTGAACCTAGATCTTGGGATCTCCAGTCAACTAGGTTGGGTTTCCACAGTGGCAATTCTTAGATTATAGGCTTCAAGCCCATTCCCCTCGATGACTTCTCAACTTGCTCTCGAGGTAAACCTTTAGTTAGTGGATCCGCTAGGTTTTCCTTCGACCTGACATAATCGATCGTTATTATGCCACTCGAGAGCAGTTGACGTATGGTATTATGTCTCCGACGTATGTGTCGAGACTTACCATTATACATTGTATTTTGGGCTCTCCCAATAGCCGATTGGCTGTCACAATGTATGCTTATCGCTGGCACCGGTTTGGGCCAACTAGGAATATCCTCCAGGAAGTTTCTAAGCCATTCTGCTTCTTCCGCTGTTTTGTCTAACGCTATGAACTCTGATTCCATAGTAGACCGGGCAATACATGTTTGCCTCGAGGATTTCCATGACACGGCTGCATTACCAAGTGTGAAAACAAATCCACTCGTGGATTTGGAATCCACCGTATCAGATATCCAGTTAGCATCGCTGTAACCCTCTAGTACAGCAGGATATCTCTCGTAATGTAGCCCATATTTTGAAGTTTCACGCAGATACCTCAAAATTCTTACTATGGCTTTCCAGTGGTTGTGTCCTGGATTGCTCGTATATCTGCTAAGCCGATTCACAGCTTGAGCGATATCAGGTCGTGTGCAGTTCGTGAGATACATCAGACTTCCGATGATTCTCGAATACTCTAGTTGCGATATGCTTGAACCAGTATTCTTTGATAAATGAAGAGTTAGGTCTACAGGGGTTCTAGCTACATTTAGATCCCCTTTGATATATTTATCGAGTATCTTCCCAATATAATGAGTCTGTGATAATATATATCCGTCTGATGTCCTAGAAATCTTAATCCCTAGGATTACATCAGCTATCCCCATATCTTTCATATCAAATCTGCTGGATAACACGTTTTTGGTAGACTGAATCATTTCATGATTACTACCAATTATCAGCATATCGTCTACATAGAGACACACAATGACATATCCCTTTTGAGTTGATTTAGTGTACACACACTTATCACACTCATTGGTTTTGAACCCATTTGACAACATTTCTTTGTCAAATTTCTCATGCCATTGTTTCGGTGCTTGTTTTAATCCATACAAGGATTTTACAAGTTTGCACACCTTCTGTTCTTGTCCAGGAACACAAAACCCTTCTGGTTGTTCCATGTAAATTTCTTCATCCAATTCACCATTCAAGAATGCCGTCTTTACATCCATTTGATGTATTTTAAGACCAAATATAGCTGCTGCTATGGCTATGAGCATTCTTATCGATGTGATACGAGTCACAGGTGAATAGGTGTCAAAGTAATCAAGGCCTTCCTTTTGTCTATAACCTTTTATGACAAGTCTTGCCTTGTACTTATCTATTGATCCATCCGTTTTCATCTTCTTTTGAAAATCCATTTGTAGCCCAATGGCTTACAACCTGGTGGAAGATCAACCAACTCCCAAGTATGGTTCTGTAGGATTGAATCAATCTCACTATTTATCGCCTCTTTCCAAAGAGGTGCCTCAGGAGAAGACATAGCTTCTTTATAGCTTTGAGGCTCATTTTCTAACAGGTATGTCAGAAAATCGGGACCAAACGACTTAGACATTCTAGCTCTTTTGCTACGTCTAGGCTCGATTGTCTCAGTATTAACACGTTTATCTGATTCTAGGTCAACAAGATCACTGTCCTTGACAGCGTCGGTCGTTCTTTTGAGAGACACTGTGCGCTGTCTTTCCTTACAAGGAAACGTCTCTTCAAAAAATGTCGCATTCCTTGACTCAATTATCATTTCCGGATTGATGTCAGGAATCTCCGACTTGTGTACCAAGAATCGATACGCACTACTGTTGCGAGCATATCCAATGAATATGCAGTCAACAGTTTTTGGTCCTATTTTAACCTTCTTAGGTTTAGGAACCATTACTTTGGCAAGACACCCCCACACTTTGAGGTATTTGTAGGAAGGTACGAAACCTTTCCACAACTCATATGGTGTCTTGTCCAACCTTCTGTGAGGAAGAAGTTTGTTAAGAACGTAGTTCGCGGAAAGCAGAGCTTCCCCCCACAAGTTCTGGGGTAGTCCCGAACTTGTCAACATGGCGTTCATCATTTCCTTCAACGTTCGGTTTTTGCGTTCCGCAATTCCGTTCTGTTGAGGAGAATAAGGAGCAGTGGTTTCGTGAATAATTCCGTGCACAGAACAATATTCACCGAATGTGTGAAACGTATTCACCGCCTCTATCACTCCTGATTCTTTTGATATTCTTGCCAAGTTGGTTTTCAACTTCGTTCTTATAGTGTACGAAGCTCTCAATTGCTTCAGCTTTGCTTCTCAGCAAGTACACATAACAGAATCTTGTGCTGTCATCGATAAAAGTGACAAAGTACTTTTTACCGCCTCTTGTTTGCACAATATTCATGTCACATACATCGGTATGTACAAGTTCCAGCGGTTCAGAACTACGTTCTATAGAATGAAATGATGTTCGATGCATTTTTGCTTCAACACATGCTTCACACTTATGTTGGCCATCAATAGCAAATTTAGGTATAAGGTCCATGTTAATTAATTTACGCATAGTATCATAATTAACATGTCCTAACCTCCCATGCCATACATTTTGTGACACAATAATATAAGCAGACGAACTAGCTTTATTAATAGCACGGTTAACAGTCATTACATTTAGCTTAAAAAGGCCCTCAGTCAGGTAACCTTTTCCTACATACATATCATTCTTTGTCATTACAAACTTATCAGAAACAAAAACAAGCTTAAAACCAGCCTTACTAAGAAGAGAGCCCGAGACCAAGTTCTTCCGAATATCTGGAACGTGCAGTACATTTTTCAATGTTAGCTCCTTCCGGATGTCATCTTCAGAACCACTGTGCCTTGTCCAACCACCTGAGAGGTAGACGAGTTTCCCATTGTCAGATGATCGCCGCCATCGACCTTCTGGTACATGGAAAACATCTTGCTGTCTGCACAGATATGACGAGTAGCCCCAGTGTCTACCCACCATTCTCTCGGATTCCCAACTATGTTGGCTTCAGTTACCACTGCTGATAGTTCCATCTCTGAGATATCATCAGTCAGCTGCTCGCCTTCAGTGACATGTGCCTCATTCTTCTTTTTCTTGCCCTTGTCCTGAGACTTCTTGTTTCTGCAGTCCTTTGACATATGACCGCTCTTTCCACAGTTGTAGCATTTTCCCTTGAACTTCTTGTTCCCAGAGTCAGCTCCACTGTTCTTTCTCTTTTTGCTACCCTTTACACCTTCAATGATGTTGGCCTTAGACTCCAGAGTCTTGTAGCTGGCCTTCTCGGACATCCTGTTGTCCTCCTCGATTCTCAATCGAACACTGAGGTCTTCAAGGCTCATCTGCTTCTTTTTGTGTTTCAGATAGCTCCTGAAGTCCTTCCATGATGGAGGCAACTTTTCAATTATGGCGGCAACTTGAAATGTCTCACAAAGTTTCATTCCTTCATCCAGTATTTCATGAATGATTAATTGCAGTTCACCCAACTGAGACATCACCGTCCTTGAATCTACCATTTTGTAGTCCAGGAACCTACCCACGACAAATTTCTTTTGTCCGGCATCTTCAGTTTTATACTTCTTCTCGAGAGACTCCCAGAGAATCTTCGCAGAAGTCATGCCTTGGTACACATTGTACAGGGTATTGTCAAGACCACCCAAAAGGTAGTTCTTGCATAAGAAGTCTCCAGACATCCAAGTCTGTTCTCGCTCTTCCTTGGCCTTCTCGGATTCACCCTCCACAGGACCCGGAGGATCTTTGAGGAATTTTGCCAACTGGAGAGTTGTCAGGTAGAACAACATCTTACTCTGCCATTGTTTGAAATTTGCCCCACCAAATTTCTCCGGTTTTTCTCCATGAGAGACCGGTACCGTGATATTTCCGCTAGCCATATGTAACTGGAAAATCAACAGGGTCAATTAGTCTACGAAAGACAAATTGCACAATGATCAACGAATGATCTTGTTCAAAGTGATAAACGATAAATGTAGATATATATAATTCAATCAAGATTGGATGGAATTACTTGTGTATTATTACACTTTAAATTCTCAACCAATTATGCAACAATCAAACAATTTCAACTTTATCACTATGTGAATGCTTGTGATAATTGAACAACCTAATAATAACTTAAATCTATACTTCCAAGATTAATGTGTTAACAGTATATGACTTACCAAGTTAATATTATTTAAGTTTGCAGTTTATAGGAATTACAGGACTATATCGTTAGTGTCGCGTTCGTATCTACGTTCGAACGAGACTGTCCAGTGTGTGTGCGTTCGTGTTGCGTTTGATAACGCGTTCGAACGATGTGTTTCCAGAGAGTTCACGTTCGAGTAGCGTTTGAAACGCGTTCGAACGGATTGATTCCAGAGAGTTCACGTTCGTATAGCGTTCGTGAACGCGTTCGAACGGAATGATTCCAGAGAGTTTGCGTTCGAGTTGCGTTTAGTACGCGTTCGAACGTTCTAAGGCAGAAGGCTTTCGTTCGAGTTGCGTTTGAAGACGCGTTCGAACGTTCTTATGAGAATTCAAATTTTTAGCCTTCGCGTGCGTTGGGCGTTCGAACGCCCTACGGGTTTTTCATGCACAGTTCGTATTTTCCAGAAAATATTAAAACCCTAACATGCAAATTACTATTTAATAACACGATACAATAAGTTCTTAAGATTGTTGGTATAATTTAGTGTAATCAAACAGTAAATTTAACATGCAAACACAACATATCAATTCACAGCAAAATCTATATGCAAAACCCTAAACCCAAAACAATATAAGGACTAATAAGAAATTCAGATGTTACTGAGATTGTCCAAGTCGAGAAGTTCTCTGTCCTTAAGAACTTATTGGCCCCGTCACAGGTGCTCTACGGATCCGAATTGGCCAACGTTCTCCCAGGATAACTTGGATGCTTCTTGTCCAAGGTGCACTCCTTGACAAGTGTTTGAACAAGGAAGATGGTGGATCTCTTCTCAAAACAAAGGGAAAACAAGTGTCTGAGAATGCAGGATTTATATGTCTAGTCTTTTCTGCCAAATTTCCAACCACCAAATTTGGAGGGTAAGCCTTCTTTTATAAGGCATGGAGGGGTGCCAAAAGGGGCACCCCTTGGGTGGGGTTGTAACCCTTCATGGTTAGTAACCACCCCTCTCCCATACAAAAGACATAAAAGCCCTTTATAAATGAAGAATTTACAACACTTACAATGAACTTTCAAACCCTTTATATACTAGGGCAAATTCTACTATTACATTATCCCCGTGACGTCACCCACATGAATTTACCATCAATGCGATGACTTTCTTCCACAACTGCTCTGCCCAAAATAACTCTGCCATCTGACATCTCTTTAAACCAAATTACTATACATTCTGCCACACGCTACCTCCAGCCTGTTATCTGTCAAGTGCAAGTTCTCATGTAGGGCTTACGTCATTTGATCCTGATCATACCATTATTACCACTTCGGCCAGCCCTACCAGTTACTGAGCCACCGGATCGGGTCAGCAGTCATTGACCATCTCGGATCAGTCATGAACGCAAACAAGTCTGGTCTCTTTGTTGGGTCGAACACCTCTGCTACCTGGGCCTGCGCCCCTTATATAGGTAGTGAAAACCCCTTTATACCATTCCTCGGAGTTCTAACTTATTGGGAACCAAAAACCATCATCAACAAATTTAAACCACAAAATCACAGAAATTCAAGTTTTTCATCATTCTTTTAAGCTCGGTCAGGGAGACCCATTTTGGGGTTTGATAATTTCAATCAAAATCAAGCTCAAAACCCTTACATACCATCATTAACAACATCAATCATCATTCTAACTTTCATATTCGCGCCAAAAGAAACCAATTAAGCTTAATTTTTATGATTATTTACATTTTATTATTAAAGTTATGATAAAATAACAATTGGATACTATAAATATTAATATATTACACTTTACTATTAAATTTATATAAAATTTAACATTTTACTATTTTTCCGTCCAAACCATTAATTGACCACCAATTAACCCTGACATCATACTGACATCGTAAGGATAAAATAGTTTTAACCCATAAATTATTATAAATTATAATACATTTAAAGTATTTTGGTTAATATGAGAATGTTAATTATTAAATTATTTTGGTAAATTAATTTCTTTACTTTGTTGGGTTATATGCACAGTTTAGAGACTGAAGTATTTTTATAAATGTGATTGTTGATTTCATTTCTTTTATTGTTATATATAAGATTTAGATATATTTTTTAAATGATATAATTAAAGGTCAATTAACGGTTTAGATGGAAAAATAGTAAAATGTTAAATTTTATATAAGTTTAATAGTAAAGTATAATATGTTAATATTCATAGTACCTAATTGTTATTTTATACTAACTTTAATAATAAAATGTAAATAACTTTAATTTTTACCATGGGTTGAAAATGGAGAAGAGAGATTCTTGCTTGAAACTCGAAATTGAAAAGAAGTAAAAGTGAAGAAACTTACTAGCTTGAGAACTTGCTTGAGAGAGCTTCAATTTGACCTAGCTAATGGCGTGAGTCCAAATCTTCTGTCCCATTAATTATGCTTCACTTCATGCTCCATCAATCAAATTTGGACAATTAATATCTCTCATTGAATTTTGATTGGTGAGTGTTAAAATCAGAGTTCTCTCATTTAATGAGAGATATTAGTTGTCCAAATTTGACTGGTGGAGTATGAAGTTGAGCATAATTGATGAGACAAAAAATTTGGACTCTTATTGGGGAGAACGTGAAAGAGGTGAGAGACAATGAATAGTAGTTTATTATTTTATGGATTAAAATATTAATTATTATAAACACGTGTTAAAAATCTATCCGTCCACGTGTCAGCTTCATGATGGGCCCACACTGATTTTTCGTCGGACCGAATGCTATCAAGAATCACGGGCCCAATCTAACATGCGCACGATCCTCCACCGCGCACATTAGCCCCCATCATCACATAAAACACTCTCTCTTTCGCCTCCACACTCGCGCCTCTCTTCCCCTAAAATCTAAATCCATAAAACATCAGATCAAATCGCGTCAAAATAATAAATAAATAAATATATAATATATATATAAAATATTGTTGAAAATGAATGTGCAGAGAATAGAACGAGGAGATCTGTGGAAGAACAAGGCACGTGCGCTTCAGCTGCGGCTCAGGGACCGTTTCCGTGTGGTTGTCGACAAACACCGCCGCCGCCCGGTGATATTTTCTGAAAACGGTTCGTTTTCATCTACCGTCGAACGCTGGTTCCGTCTTTTCCGTGATTTCCGCCGTGAGTCGCTTCCTTCCACTTCCACTTTCTACCGCAAGCGAGGTCTCTCTCTCTCTCTCTCTCTCTCAATCTGTGCTCGCTTTAAGTGCTTTTTCTTATTTTAAAAGCGCTTTTGGCTATTTCATTATAACATTACAGAATGATCGCAAAAGCGCTTTTGATATTGCGAAAAGGACAGATATTGTCAAAAATATTGTTAAAAAACTAAGATGAAGCTTAAAAAAAAAATTATGATTTTGTTTTTCTGCTCTTATAAGCAAAAATTTGTTATGTGTTGTTTGATAATCAATTTTAATTTTTGTTGATTGTTGAAATTAGTTTGTTTAATTTGGAACAACGGTTTAGACTTGTATAAAATTCGAACCAAAAAAAAAAATTGTGCAGTACTATTAATGCATTATCTTTTGAAATTGAATGGAATAATGTTTGTGAATTGGATTTATCCTCGTTAGATGAATTTTATGAGCTTGGTTGAGAGTTTAAGCTATCCTTGATAACTTTGTTGAGAAGAAAACTGCAAAGCAAATGAGTGTAAATGAAAAGACATTAAACTGAGTGTTTTCGTTGGTCCTTTGGGTAGCTTTGATTCTTTATATGGTTGTAAGATTAGTGGCGCTGTGTCTCTGAATTGTGATTTTGTGAAATTCTTGCGGTTGCAGTGAGTAAAGATTTAAATGTGGAGGAAGACTCTGTAATTCTTCGCATGCTTCAAGCTGTAGCTGTTCCTGTCATTGGGAATGTTTGTCATGTCTTTATGCACGGCCTTAATCATGTCCAGGTTTGTTCACTTGATTTAAATTCTTTGCACCTCATAGTGCCTTTGTATTTTGATGTTTATTGCTTTTAATTTGGGTTTCTCTGGTCCGGCAGGTGTATGGTTTGGAAAAGTTACATGATGCATTGTTACACAGACCTAAGAATAAGCCTCTTATAACAGTAAGTTCAACTAATTTTCTTCCATAGATGTGCTAATAAAATTTTAGATGTTTTTAATAAAAATGCTCATTTCCATTTTCGAGCTTATAAATGGATTGCTTCTCCTTTGCAGGTCAGCAACCATGTTGCCTCTGTGGATGATCCATTTGTTATTGCTTCGTTACTTCCACCAAGTGTTCTTTTGGATGCTCAGAACTTGAGATGGACGCTTTGTGCAACTGATCGGTGTTTTAAAAATCCTGTGACTACTGCATTCTTCCAAAGTGTAAAAGTGCTGCCAGTTTCTCGCGGTGAGGGGATCTATCAGAAGGTATGCTTTACTGAATTTGTCTTTTAACAAGTATATGAAGATTATTTGTCAGCTTGCTTCTTTCATATGCTGCAGGGTATGGACATTGCTATTTCAAAATTAAATAGTGGTGGGTGGGTTCACATCTTTCCAGAAGGTAGTCGTTCACGGGATGGTGGAAAAACGATAGGGTCTCCCAAGAGGGGTGTTGGGAGGTAAGAATTTTTTGTCAGATAAGTTTATTTATTGTCTTCCCCTATGGACAAGAGGTTTCGAACATTGATCATATGCAAACTTGGTTCTGATTTATAATTTTTTGAGTCTTTCTTTGCCTTTTAGACATTAAGAGATATGTCGTTTCTATTTCTCTTGAGAATTTATTTTCTTATGAACAATTCCATGTGAACACTCCAATAGGTTGATCCTGGATGCGGATAATGTCCCAATGGTTATTCCATTTGTACATACTGGAATGCAGGATGTCATGCCTATAGGAGCCAGCTTCCCAAGGATTGGCAAGACGGTAAGTAGTCTCAAGTATTGTGTGTTCATTTGCATAGAAGGTTCTCAAACTCTTGCACTGCAATAGTAGATATGTTTTGCCAACAAATTTCCTGTGGCCTCAATATTCTTATTCAAAATTGGATTCAACTTCTGCTGAATATTCACACCAGTCATAGCCTTGCATCGTAGTATGCAAGATTTACTCACCTATGGCCACCCTTTCTCCTTCCCACTCCCTCTCCCTTCTTTATAGGGAGGCAAGATTGCCGTCACTCTTGAGAGGTTTCAGATCATTGTAGCCTTCCTAGGTGGTAATAAATATTGTCTTGTGGTGGTGATATTCTGTCGATGATTCGATGGTTCTATTCCACCATGATTGTTAAACTTCTATTTATTACTCGTGTGATTAATTCCAGATGTCCAAATAATAACTTGTGTGATGTTTTGTTATTTTGTAGGTAACTGTACTTATTGGTGACCCGATTGAGTTTGATGACCTGCTCAATGAAGAGCAAACCAAACACTTATCGAGAGGAAAACTCTATGATGCAGTTGCTTCAAGGATTGGTCGCCGAATGCAGCAAATAAAACTCCAGGTTGACAGATTGGCTCTTGAACAACCAAACGCTGAACATGTAGCTGATCTCTTGCAACAGGTCGACCAAGAATCATTTGTCTTGCAAAATCACATACGTAATGAAGATTACTCGCAAGGACAAGAAACTCAAGTTCCATCGCCTACACATGAACGCTCATTCTTCAAAATGGGATTATCATACGGAGATGCATTGGCTTCAAGGATGCGCGGCTACATGGACCCATCTGAGCTCATGGGTTTCGCAGCTAGAGGCTTGTTCACGAATGGTAGAACAACAGATAGTGCTGCCAGTTTTAGAGAGATCGGCCCTTTAAGGGCATGGAAACAATACTTGGAAGCAAATCTATTGGGAAAATGGAATGTTTGCTAATTGCAAATGAAAATTTTGGTTGGTGAATCAATATGATGAACAAATAAAGAAATTAGCCAGTCTTGTCTTGTATATTTAGTGTTTTTTTTTTGGGGGTTGAAATTGACGAGTTGTCAACTTAGCTTGTGAGTTAAAAAGGTTGTGTTAATTTTTGGGTAGAGCGGGCCGGCAGTTCGGTTCCCGGAACCGAAATAAAATTACATAATTACAAATAAAATTATGTAAATTACAAATTACGTTAAATTACATTATATAATTACACTAATTACAAATAAAATTTTTATCTTAAAAATTAAAAAAATATGTTATTGTATAAATTCAAATCGGTTCCAACCGGAACCGTACGGTTCCGGTTGGAACAGTTGGAACCGAACGGTTCCAACCGGTTCGGCTAGGGGAGGAACCCTAACCGAACCGGTTAGGTTCCGGTTCGGTTTCGGAACCGGTTGGAACCGGTTGGAACCGTCCAGTTCCAACCGGTTCCGGTTCGGAACCGGAACCTTGGCCGGGTCTATTTTTGGGTACTCATAAATAGATGCAACTTTGAGAGGATTAGTTGAGATTCTTTTAACCCCTTTTAGTGCACTTAGCGATTAATAATCAATTATGTTAATTTAATCATCATTAAAAATATTGATGACAAATTAATGACTAAAGGTTACAAATTGGAACTTGTTGGTGCTTAATTGGTAGGGCCTTTATAATCTTGATGAGTATTTGAGGTTCAATAAAAAAATATGAAAATTTATAAAATGACCCATTAAGTTTTTAAATAAAATTGATTCATTTCTACATTTCTTATTTTATTAGCTAAAATATACTATTTCGGACCAAAATATCTCTAAAATAACACCCTTGATACATAATCTTTGGGTTTGAGAAATTTTGAAGTTTTGTTTTTATTTGCCAAAATAAATTTGATTCAAAAATCATATACTTAGTTATTAATTTTTTTTTGTAAGTGTGACCATTTTTATAATTAACCAAATTTAATGTCATTTTTTAAAAAAATATATCACTTTTAAAAGGTGAAAGAATAGTTCACTCTGTGCTCACTGCACGATTATACTGTCAATGGGTGTGATTTGATGATAATACACTTAATATTTGATTTTCAGATCCTGAATTTGAGTTTATAATATATTTTTTTTATAAAAGCGTGAGTTGAGTGGTTTAACGACATAGTTTAAAAAAAATAATAAAACTTTTAAATATAGTGCTAATCTTAAAAAATAAAATCACATTTAGAAATTTTTTATTTGTATTTTATTTTGTGAATGGTGGTAATACACTAATACTTACTCTACATCTACACGCCAAAATAATTTCCACTCACATACTCCTCTCTTTCAAGTGCCGATATTTTATTTTATTTTATTTTATTTTTTAACTTTATTTTATATTTTTCAGATCGGCGTCGTTGTTTCAAAAGTAGAAGGAAAAAAAAAAAAACAATGGCGGAAGAAGCGGAGCTAAGCACAAAGCAGAAGAAAGAGATCGCCAAATGGTTCCTCTTAAACGCGCCTGCCGGCGAAATCCAATACGTCGCCAAAGGTGAACAATTTTTCATATTTTTTTAAAAAAAAAAAAAAAAACAAGTTCAAATGGAATTGTGTAGCTTCTGATCCGTGTAAATATTAAGTTAATTAACAAGAAAATTATACCAAAATTTACAGACTTAAAGTCGGTATTAAACGACGACGAAGTGTACGACGAGGCGGTTTCTGAGTCGTTTCCAATCTATAACAAATCTCACATGATTTGCCTCCAAATGCCTGCTGGAGCCGGAGATGTAAGTCTTTTTATTAATTAATTTAATTAATTAATTATGGATTCATTATTGTTAGCTTATTTGTTATTCTTTGTTTAATTTATAATTATAAGAACTTTGATGTGTTGTATAAGGAGAATTAGTTTATTGTGTAAGGAGTTGCAGTTTAGGATTAGTTTGTAGGACAATAATCAATGAGAGGTTCAGTGTTTTTAATTTATTTCGGCTAGATTAGACAATTTGCAAAATCAGTATCTCTTTTGCGGGGAAAAAAATCGCGGGATGCATTGAACAAATTTAAAGGTTTATTTTCGTCCTCATTTAACCGAGAAGTCAGAAATATAACTGCTTTACAGTTATGCTTAAATGAGAATCGTACAACAAAATAATATTGCATTTCTAAAGCAGTTATGCTTAAGTGAGAATCGTATAACAAAATAATATTCCAGTTCTCATGTAAATGAGAGCCGAAAAGACCTGAAAGTCATTTTATTCTGCTTACATTAGCCTAACTGTAGTTTATAATAGGGGTGCGAAGTGGTGATTGAAATTAGCTGAAACATTATAGCCCGAGCCTGCAGTTGAATTTTTTTTCCTTACTTTGTGTGCATACTGCCACCTTTCTGATTTTGTTATCAGATTATTTACAAAATTACCATTCTAGTTTTTCTGTTAGCTTTTTGGTCTAGTATGTAGGTACAAAAAATGAAAAATTGATCTCGTAATTTAAAATCCTGTATTATTTATGCTTGTAAATTTTGAATCTCTTTCTCTTTGTGTGTTTTCAGGTGTTGGTAACATCATTTGGTGAGCTTGGTGAGAATGAGTATCTTGATCCTAGGACTGCCGAGGTTGCTATAGTCGACCATGTTAAACAAGTAAGTTCTTTAATTGTTTAAAAAATCTTGCACTTTGTACTTTTTATGTTCATATAAATAATCGATTTTTCCTGGATTTTTTTTTATGTTGTTTTTGCTAAATTGGCTCAGATTTGTAAAGAAGTGAGACCTGCAAGTGATGAGGAACTTCCGTCTGCGTATGTTGAAGAATTCCGGTATGCTTTATCCATCTCCTCTTTATAGATGTTTTCCCTTGATTATGGAGAAGTTTCCATAAGTTGTTTTACCACTCATCATGCGGAATTTAGAATCTTGAAGTGTTTCATCCAAGGCCTGGCTATTTGGAAGTTAAAGACTTATGTTTGTTGTGCAACTTTGATTCAGACATATTCAGAATGTTGATCTTTTCCTAATTTATTGTTCCATTACCTGCCTCCATTTTGGCGTGTTTGTTATTCTAATTCACATGAATTGGTTATTGTGTTGTCAATGTGTCATGCAGTTTGATTGATTTGCCTCACAGTTGAGGTTGTTATGTTGTTAAAAAACTGAACTATTGATGTTTGATTAAGCAGTGACCAAATCATTTTTGGTGGCAGGTCTGCTCTGGATGCAGAAATACTTAAATATGTTGGTGAAGCTTATCCAAAGGGTGTATGTTCGGTTTATTGTACTAAAGGAAAAGATGTGGAGGGACCGGGATTCGATTTTGAGCTTGTTGCGGTGATTTCTGCTTCTAGACTTAGCCCGCAGAACTTCTGGTTTGTGAATCCTATCAAATCATCTTGAATTGTTCTGATGCTTTTTCTTTGGCAATGGAGTTGAGCTTAGGAGGACTTGTACCATAAGATCTCTTGCTTTTTCTGGGTGTATTTTTACTTGTTAACTGACAATATGATGTATTAGTTACCCAAGGGAAGCATGCATGTGATGTATTATTAACCTCGAATATATTTCTGGAATATTAACAGTAATGGAAGTTGGCGATCAGTATGGACCATTGAATTCCATGATGAAGCACAAATACTGGAAGTAAAAGGAAAATTGCAGGTATTTGTGAGCCTATGAGGATTTGTGTTTTTCGTGACCGATTTATGACGTTCGGCTTACTCCGCAATTGTCATTTACATGGTAATATAAACCTTTTGATTGGTCCATTATTCTTGTTCTAGGTGGGTGCCCATTATTTTGAAGAGGGAAATGTGCAGTTAGATGCAAAGCATGAATGCAGAGATTCAACGCTCTTTCAGGTAGATTATCCCAAAATTACATGTCAATTTAATAATGGATTCTTTCTATTTTTTTTTTCAATTTTCAAAATTAAGACAATGCTAAGGCATCTAACTTACTTGGTCTTGATGCTAACTAGGTGTTAGGAATCGGTAGCTAGAACAAACATAAATTTGCAATAGGCCACTCCAAGAGAATTACAATTTTCTTGGTTTTTTATGTAAAATTGCTAATAAGCATCTTGTGTGTGAAGCTTATTGTTTTTTCAATACTTCATTTTTTATTCTTTCATCATCCATACATATATTTAATATTTTTGACTAATTTGTTTCAGTCCCCTGATGACTCAGCAATGTCCATTTCCAACATCCTTCGTCACCATGAGACAGAGTACCTCACATCTCTTGAGGTTCTCAATTTGCTCTTCTGATTTTCAAATGCTTGATTATTTACTTCTAGGTTCCTACTCACCATTTTCTCATTGACAGGCCTCCTACTCCAATTTGCCAGATAACACGTTCAAGGTAACATCTAGTTTGAGAAATATGTTCAAGATTAGCCATGGAACCTTTATTAGTTGGGGGGATGTTCTCTTATATATTGACTTAAATTAAACTCAGATAATACTTTCCCTTCTACGCTATCATGCCTTCTGTGATGTGTTTGGCATCTTGTTTGTTTCTAAGAAAAATCAACGGATGCGTTACTTTTTCGTATATTTTCTTTCCTTCTGTTCTGCCTTCTAAAAACTGGACATTGTGTTTGAAATTTCCTTGATAAGACCACTCGTGACAGAGAAATTAATGTAATTGGAAAAGTATGCTATGAAGCAGCTAGCTCGACTATGTCCTGTAACTTAGTTATAAAGCTTGTGTTTCAATCATGTTAGTGCACTTCTTATTTCATTATCCATGGAATACGATAGTTCTTTTAGAGTTAAGATGTAATTTTAGTTTTATGTCAGGAGCCATCTAACGCTTATGATTCTGATTCTGCTGCAGGATCTTCGGAGGAAACTTCCAGTTACTCGTACCTTGTTCCCTTGGCATAACACTTCTCAATTTAGCCTGACAAGAGAAATCTCGAAAGAACTTGGAATCGAAAAGTGAGTATACCCTGTCAAAAGACAAAACCCTAGGCTGCCCCATGTTCTTGTCATGTAAAATTTAGCTAGTTGAGTTTCCCAACTATTGGTAGTTTTGAATCTTCAAATATACAAAAAATTCCTCTTCACTTAGCCCTCCTGGATTTGGTCATTTGACATTTTGCCATTCCATTCGTTCTCCGCCAATAGAGAGATGTGTGATTACAATTCTGTGTTTTGGTTGTGTACTCTAATGCTATTGAGTTGAGTGTTTGTCAAATGTTTTGTAAAGTTAACTATATATTTTTTCAAAAATGATAGATTCACATACAAAAAAAAATTAAGATAAGTAAAATTATTTGTTTTCTAATTAAATATTATTTGTCGTTTAGTGTTTTTGTGTTAATTTGTCCCCAAATGGGGTGACTTGATGGTGTAGGGCTCAAGATCTGGCCTCCAGGTCTTGGGTTTGAATACATATGTACGTTTCTTGTAAGTGTCTGGGTTAGGCGGGGTTTTACCTATTCCGTTTAAACCCGGATCGGATAGTTTGGTGGCGGGATTTTCAACAAGTCTTTGTGAAAAGTTTTTTTACCTTTTTTTTTTTTTTTTTTTTTTTTTTTTTTTTTTTTTTTATCATTGCTATTAATTGTTATCATATACTTCACTTGCTAGTGAATGCAAATCCATAGAAAATGACATTAAAGGTCCTCAACAAAAGGCATAAGTTTTGACTTTGTGTGCTCTTATATTATTCTATAAATATAGGTGGAGTAGATATATCTCTTCAAATTTTCAAATACAAGGAATGTTAGTTGATTGACAGAGACCTTGCCTTCAAGTTATATTTGGTGGACGCTTGAGATGTATTATAAGAGAATGAATTAAAACTTAGTAGATGGCATCACATAAATCTAAAAAAAAAAAAAGTAATTCACATGGCATAAGATAAGAGATGGCAATTGGAATGTTTCGCTCCGATGGAGTCTCATCTCAATTATGATTCGGGACAAAAAAATATAATCATCATGAATCTTAAGCTAAAATTTGAGATTCACATCGATTTTTTAGTCTTGAATTTTGACCCGATAATTTTATTCGACATGAAAAATCATCATTAAAACAATCAATTAAAATTTTTATTTATGATAATTTTTCATCTCAGATCTCGATCCAGATTTTACGTGCAAACCCTGCAAAAGCTAAGTCTTGAATTTTGACTCGATATTTTTATTCGACATGAAAAATCATCATTAAAACAATCAATTAAAATTTTTATTTATGATAATTTTTCGTCTCAGATCTCGATCCATATTTTACGTGCAAACCCTGCAAATGCTAAATCTTGAATTTTGATCAGATATTTTTATTCGACGTGAAAAATCATCTTTAAAACAATCAATTAAAATTTTTATTTATGATAATTTTTCGTCTCCAATCCCGATCCAGATTTTACGTGCAAACCCTACCTTAAAAAAAAAAGAAAAAAAAAAACTTCCATTGCCGGGAATTGAACCCGGGTCTCCTGGGTGAAAGCCAGATATCCTAACCACTGGACGACAATGGAACAGATGACAAACTGTCTTTTCATTAATATATATTCAATGATCAACGAGTGAAGCACGACTCTTCCTTTTTTCTTTTTCTTTTTCTTTTTTCGTGGGTTAATGCATTTGATTATGCTATTTATATTATTCTTTTTTTTTTTTTAATCGTGATGTTAATGTGCTTGAATCAGACTAAATTTTCTGGTATTGATGAAACTGAAAAGCAATTTTACTGGTTTGTGATGCCAGAAGTTATTGATTTTAAGTCATGGATGAGTTTGTAGTGCACAAACTAAGTGAACTTGTGTTAGGCCTGAGTTTCTAATATCTCGGGTGACATTATTATGCATTGCGACTATTAATACTAGAGCAATAGGAATCGATACCTCATCAGAAATTCAAACACGTATTTCGACACTACCATCTCATTCGAGAGATCATTGAACATGGAGATATGAAGATAGAAAAGATACTTATCGAAGACAACCTCGCAACAGTGGATAAGGTGCTCGAGTGCAGGCTCTTATAGGAAAGATACTCTATTAGAAATTTTGTCACCAAATGATCTAATCCGGACTTAAACGGAATATATAAAACTCCCGATTATTCCAAGCTCTTATAAGAAATATATTTTATTTACTCGCACTCATGACCTGTCAATCAAATCTTAAGTTTTTTGTCACCAAACTCCTTTAGGTGAGATTAGTATCACCAATCAATTATATGCACGTAAAATATTTATGATTATTTTAAATTTTAATGATAATTATATACGTAATATTATAGCCCGTAGGCATAGCTTATTTCTCTAAATTTCATTTTTATTATTATGGCTGATGAAGAAACTAAGAAGAGAGTGAACAGAGAGAGGGAGAAAGAAGATAAGGTTGTTTGATTTTTTAAGTTTAAAGAAAATAAAGATTAAAGAAACATGTGTCATTGTTAAGAAATATTTTTTTTTTTATTTTATTAAAAAAAACATATAATTATATTATTTTTACATAAGATATTTTTAATATTTTTAATTTAAACGAGATATAGATTGTAATAATCATTATATTTAATTGAATAATTTATTTAATAATGTAGGTTAAGTAATTCAATCTTAAAGTATTTTTCTGTATGTCGCATATTTAGTAAAATCAATTTTTGAATATAATATTACCGAATACATATTTATTATTTTTATCATTTTTAATATATCTATAAAAATAAAAACAGCAAAATAAAAACACCATTTTCATTTTCGTTTTTTTTTTCTATAAAAATCTATATAATAAAGAAGAATGGTGTTGGAGGAAAGAAAGTGTATCCAACAGCTCTCTTTATGTGGCTTAATTGACGGCCTAGATCATTTCATTGGTAATTTGAGGAAAGATAGTGAATTAATTGATGAAAATGGTCAAAAATTTTCAATTTTTCAAATTAAAAAATAGAAAGTTAAAATAAAACCATTTAATTAAAAAATAAAATTATTTAATTCTGTAACATCATGTCGTAGGCACGAGCAAATACTGTAACACCGTGCCGTAGGCACGGACATCATTTAATTAAAAAATAAAATCATTTAATTCTGTAACACCGTGCCGTAGGCACGAGTAAATATTATAACACCGTACCGTAGGCACGGGCCAAATACTGTAACACCGTGCCGTGGGTACGGACAAAAACTAGTACTTAACAAAAAACAATATCGAACTGGCCTTATACAGTGAGACCACCCTCACTTAATTATCTCTCAAGAATAATTAATTAATAAAAAATTAAATAAATTCGTACTTCAAATCACATTCTCTTATAGCCGCCATAGGACTGGCAGGTCAAAGTTGACTTTTGAGTTGTTCACAAAACAAAACAACTGAAGTTCTTGTTCTATTGCGACACCAAACCCAGATATTGTCCGAGATTTCGGTATAAAAATCAATGGGCGAAATCAAACCCGAAATAACCCACCACCATCCTCTTCTCATATCGGAACCCGATATTTCGGAGCAACAAGATAAACCCCACTTCAATACTCAGCGTCTTGCTTCTCTAGACATCTTCAGAGGCCTTACTGTGGCGGTATGCTGACCCTTTAAATGGCTAATTTGAGATTTGATTTGCATGTTGCATTAATTTATTGAAAGTTTTTTTTTATTTTTGGGTTTATGTGGGTTGTAATTTTTAAACTTCCAGTTGATGATTTTGGTTGATCATGCTGGAGGAGACTGGCCTGAGATTACTCATGCTCCATGGAATGGCTGCAACTTGGCTGATTTTGTTATACCTTTCTTTTTGTTCATTGTGGGTGTCGCCATTGCACTTGCTCTCAAGGTTTGTTTGCTTACTGCCATGGATGTTGGTTGCGAAAAGATCCTAAATCCACAAGAGATAAATACAAAAATATAAATAAGAATATAAATCCATGGACACTCTATCCTTATAAGCTAGTTTTTAAATATGAGTTTTACTTATAGGTTTGTAACAATTGGTATTAGAGAAGGCACCACACCAGGTATGGTATTGGTATAGGTGTGGCTCTGTGACCGTTGTTGCGAACGGGACGATCCGGGGAAGGGTGCTACCCTAAGACGGGATCCGCAAAGTCACTCAGCTGGGTATGATGAGCCGTCATGAGCGTCGGTTGCTAAGTATGGTGAAATGTTAGGATTCCAAATCCCACATGAGCTAACTAGAACAATATATATAAATGATAATATAAGCCCATAGACGCCCTTTACTTACAAGCTGGTTTAAGAATGAGTTCCACTGATGGGTTTGTACCAAACCTTTGGAGGAGAAAAAAAATTGTGTACAAACTTCTATTGAAATTCTTTTGGTACAAATTGATGTGTCAGTATAATACTATAATCCCATAAATGTTTGGTAATAATGATATACAGATACAAAATTTGACTTTTGAATCAGTCAAGTTTGTACATGCAGTATTACTTCTTTTTCTTTTTAATTTTGTTGTGTTTCCTTATCTAATTTGTTTCAAGTCTTTCATGCAGAGAGTACCGAAGCAGGGTGATGCTGTTATGAAGGTGATTCTTAGAACTTTGAAACTTCTCTTTTGGGGTATCCTTTTACAAGGTTCGTTTCATTTAATTTTGACTACTTTGCTTTCATTTTATTATTTGATAAACTTGAAAGTAGGGTCCAATCTGGTGCTAACATGTTTAGGCTTTCAGCCCGTGCATATGTGGCACAAATCGTAAAAAAAATTATCAATTCAAAGAGTGTTCTTGTTTCTCTATAGCCAATGAATGGCAGGCTGTTCAATAACATCACGGTTTCACTTTCTCGTTTGTTTGAAAAATTTTGAACCAGAAATGGTCATTGCTAGGAATTGCTACATAGGTTTCGAATCATGTGCTGTGAAGACATTTTGCATCAAGTACAGACTTCCATTAGTACTGATATGATTAACTACGTGTTGATAGATTCTTAGGTGCTTTAATGAATAAGTGATCCATGCTTTATGATATCTGACAATCACATGAACTAGGGATGTAAATTCCTGCTTTCCAAGAAAGTCCTTGTAGCGACTAGGCCCCCACTATCACGAGTCCTCTTTGGACGTCAAGGCCTGGTGGCAGAGGCCTAGTGTGTGGCCAAGTCACTCTGGACTTCCAAAATAGACAATATTTTGCTAGTGGGGTCAGGTCACTACCGTGCATCCAGGGGGTCAATCACGACCTGTGAATTTAGAATCTTGAAGTGTTTCATCCAAGGCCTGGCTATTTGGAAGTTAAAGACTTATGTTTGTTGTGCAACTTTGATTCAGACATATTCAGAATGTTGATCTTTTCCTAATTTATTGTTCCATTACCTGCCTCCATTTTGGCGTGTTTGTATTCTAATTCACATGAATTGGTTATTGTGTTGTCAATGTGTCATGCAGTTTGATTGATTTGCCTCACAGTTGAGGTTGTTATGTTGTTAAAAAACTGAACTATTGATGTTTGATTAAGCAGTGACCAAATCATTTTTGGTGGCAGGTCTGCTCTGGATGCAGAAATACTTAAATATGTTGGTGAAGCTTATCCAAAGGGTGTATGTTCGGTTTATTGTACTAAAGGAAAAGATGTGGAGGGACCGGGATTCGATTTTGAGCTTGTTGCGGTGATTTCTGCTTCTAGACTTAGCCCGCAGAACTTCTGGTTTGTGAATCCTATCAAATCATCTTGAATTGTTCTGATGCTTTTTCTTTGGCAATGGAGTTCAGCTTAGGAGGACTTGTACCATAAGATCTCTTGCTTTTTCTGGGTGTATTTTTACTTGTTAACTGACAATATGATGTATTAGTTACCCAAGGGAAGCATGCATGTGATTTATTATTAACCTTGAATATATTTCTGGAATATTAACAGTAATGGAAGTTGGCGATCAGTATGGACCATTGAATTCCATGATGAAGCACAAATACTGGAAGTAAAAGGAAAATTGCAGGTATTTGTGAGCCTATGAGGATTTGTGTTTTTTTCGTGACCGATTTATGACGTTCGGCTTACTCCCACAATTGTCATTTACATGGTAATATAAACCTTTTGATTGGTCCATTATTCTTGTTCTAGGTGGGTGCCCATTATTTTGAAGAGGGAAATGTGCAGTTAGATGCAAAGCATGAATGCAGAGATTCAACGCTCTTTCAGGTAGATTATCCCAAAATTACATTTCAATTTAATAATGGATTCTTTCTATTTTTTTTTTCAATTTTCAAAATTAAGACAATGCTAAGGCATCTAACTTACTTGGTCTTGATGCTAACTAGGTGTTAGGAATCGGTAGCTAGAACAAACATAAATTTGCAATAGGCCACTCCAAGAGAATTACAATTTTCTTGGTTTTTTATGTAAAATTGCTAATAAGCATCTTGTGTGTGAAGCTTATTGTTTTTTCAATACTTCATTTTTTATTCTTTCATCATCCATACATATATTTAATATTTTTGACTAATTTGTTTCAGTCCCCTGATGACTCAGCAATGTCCATTTCCAACATCCTTCGTCACCATGAGACAGAGTACCTCGCATCTCTTGAGGTTCTCAATTTGCTCTTCTGATTTTCAAATGCTTGATTATTTACTTCTAGGTTCCTACTCACCATTTTCACATTGACAGGCCTCCTACTCCAATTTGCCAGATAACACGTTCAAGGTAACATCTAGTTTGAGAAATATGTTCAAGATTAAAGCCAGGTTGCTTTATGTCTAGACCCCTTGTAAAATGTACAAGCCTGCTGTTTAGCCATGAAACCTTTATTAGTTGGGGGGGATGTTCTCTTATATATTGACTTAAATTAAACTCAGATAATACTTTCCCTTCTACGCTATCACGCCTTCTGTGATGTGTTTGGCATCTTGTTTGTTTCTAAGAAAAATCAACGGATGTGTTACTTTTTCGTAAATTTTCTTTCCTTCTGTTTTGCCTTCTAAAAACTGGACATTGTGTTTGAAATTTCCTTGATAAGACCACTCGTGACAGAGAAATTAATGTAATTGGAAAAGTATGCTATGAAGCAGCTAGCTCGACTATGTCCTGTAACTTAGTTATAAAGCTTGTGTTTCAATCATGTTAGTGCACTTCTTATTTCATTATCCATGGAATACGATAGTTCTTTTAGAGTTAAGATGTAATTTTAGTTTTATGTCAGGAGCCATCTAACGCTTATGATTCTGATTCTGCTGCAGGATCTTCGGAGGAAACTTCCAGTTACTCGTACCTTGTTCCCTTGGCATAACACTTCTCAATTTAGCCTGACAAGAGAAATCTCGAAAGAACTTGGAATCGAAAAGTGAGTATACCCTGTCAAAAGACAAAACCCTAGGCTGCCCCATGTTCTTGTCATGTAAAATTTAGCTAGTTGAGTTTCCCAACTATTGGTAGTTTTGAATCTTCAAATATACAAAAAATTCCTCTTCAGTTAGCCCTCCTGGATTTGGTCATTTGACATTTTGCCATTCCATTCGTTCTGCGCCAATAGAGAGATGTGTGATTACAATTCTGTGTTTTGGTTGTGTACTCTAATGCTATTGAGTTGAGTGTTTGTCAAATGTTTTGTAAAGTTAACGATATATTTTTTCAAAAATGATAGATTCACAAAAGTTAGTAAAAAAAAAAAGAGAGATTGTTTTCTAATTAAATATTATTTGCCTTTTAGTGTTTTTGTGTTAATTTGTCCCCAATGGGGTGACTTGGTTGTGTAGGACTCATGATCTGGCCTCCAGGTCTTGAGTTCGAATCCATAGGCACGTATCTTGTAAGAGTCTGTGATAGGCGGGGGTTTTACCTGTTCCGTTTAAACCCGGATCGGATAGTTTGGTGGCGGGATTTTCAACGTTTCTAAAAAAAAAAAAAATCTTTGTGATAAGTTTTTTACTATTTTTTTTTTTTTTTTTTATAGATATATCATTGCTATTAATTGTTATCATATACTTCACTTGCTAGTGAATGCAAATCCATAGAAAATGACATTAAAGGTCCTCAACAAAAGGCATAAGTTTTGACTTTGTTTGCTCTTATATTATTCTAGAAATATAGGTGGAGAGGATATATCTTTTCAAATTTTCAAATATAAGGAATGTTAGTTGATTGACAGAGACCTTGCCTTTTAACAGGTGTAGATTTTCAAGTTATATTTGGTGGACGCTTGAGATGTATCATAAGAGAATGAATTAAAACTTAGTAGATGGCATCACATAAATCTAAAAAAAAAAAAAAGTAATTCACATGGCATAAGATAAGAGATGGCAATTGGAATGTTTCGCTCCGATGGAGTCTCATCTCAATTATGATTCGGGACAAAAAGATATAATCATCATGAATCTTGAGCTAAATGATTCGAGATTTTTAGGTTAAAATTTGAGATTCACAGTGATTTTTTAGTCTTGAATTTTGACCCGATATTTTTATTTGACATGAAAAATCATCATTAAAACAATCAATTAAAATTTTTACTTAATGAAAAATCATCATTAAAACAATCAATTACAAATTTTATTTATGATAATTTTTCGGGATCCAGATTTTACGTGCAAACCCGGCAAATGCTACCTTAAAAAAAAAAAGAAAAAAAAATTCCATTGCCGGGAATTGAACCCGGGTCTCCTGGGTGAAAGCCAGATATCCTAACCACTGGACGACAATGGAACAGATGACAAACAGTCTTTTCATTAATATATATTCAATGAGCAACGAGTGAAGCGCGTCTTTTTTTTTTTTTTTTTCCGTGGGTTAATGCATTTGATTATGCTATTTATATATATATATATTATATATATATATATTTTTTGTCGTTATGTTAATGTGCTTGAATCAGACTAAATTTTCTGGTATTGATGAAACTGAAAAGCAATTTTACTGGTTTGTGATGCCAGAAGTTATTGATTTTAAGTCATGGATGAGTTTGTAGTTGTACAAACAAAGTGAAGTTGTGTTAGGCCTTTGTTTTTAATATCTCGGGTGACATTATTATGCATTGCGACTATTAATACTAGAGCAATCGGGAATCAATACCTCATCAGAAATTCAAACACGTATTTCTACACTACCATCTCATTCGAGAGATCATTGAACATGAAGATATGAAGATAGAAAAGATACTTACCGAAGACAACCTCGCGACAGTGGATAAGGTGTTCAAGTGCAGGCTCTTATAGGAAAGATACTCTATTGGAAATTTTGTCACCAAATGATCTAATCCGGACTTAAACGGAATATATAAAACTCCCGATTATTCAAAGCTCTTATAAGAAATATATTTTATTTACTCGCACTCATGACCTGACAATCAAATCTTAAGTCTTTTGCCACCAAACTCCTTTAGGTGAGATTAGTATCACCAATCAATTATATGCACGTAAAATATTTATGATTATTTTAAATTTTAATGATAAATATATACGTAATATTATACGAGCCCGTAGGCATAGCTTATTTCTCTAAATTTCATTTTTATTATTATGGCTGATGAAGAAACTAAGAAGAGAGTGAACAGATAGAGGGAGAAAGAAGATAAGGTTGTTTGATTTTTTAAGTTTAAAGAAAATAAAGATTAAAGAAACATGTGTCATTGTTAAGAAAATATTTTTTTATTTTTTATTTTAAAAAAAACATATAATTATATTATTTTTACATAAGATATTTTAATATTTTTAAATTTAAACGAGAATATAGATTGTAATAATCATTATATTTAATTGAATAATTTATTTAATAATGTAGGTTAAGTAAATCAATCTTAAAGTATTTTTCTGTATGTCGCATATTTAGTAAAATCAATTTTTGAATATAATATTACCGAATACATATTTATTATTTTTATCATTTTTAATATATCTATAAAAATAAAAACAGCAAAATAAAAACACAATTTTCATTTTCGTTTTTTTTTTCTATAAAAATTTATATAATAAAGAAGAATGGTGTTGGAGGAAAGAAAGTGTATCCAACGGCTCTCTTTATGTGGCTTAATTGACGGCCTAGATCATTTCATTGGTAATTGAAGGAAATAGAGTGAATTAATTGATGAAAATGGTCAAAATTTTCATTTTTCAAATTAAAAAATAGAAAGTTAAAATAAAACCATTTAATTAAAAAATAAAATCATTTAATTCTGTAACATCATGTCGTAAGCACGAGCAAATACTGTAACACCGTGCCGTAGGCACGGACATCATTTAATTAAAAAATAAAATCATTTAATTCTGTAACACCGTGCCGTAGACACGAGTAAATATTATAACACCGTGCCGTAGGAACGGGCCAAATACTGTAACGCCGTGCCGTAGGCACGGGCAAAAACTAGTACTTAACAAAAAAACAATATCGAACTGGCCTTATACAGTGAGACCACCCTCACTTAATTATCTCTCAAGAATAATTAATTAATAAAAAATTAAATAAATTCGTACTTCAAATCACATTCTCTTATAGCCGCCATAGGACTGGCAGGTCAAAGTTGACTTTTGAGTTGTTCACAAAACAAAACAACTGAAGTTCTTGTTCTATTGCGACACCAAACCCAGATATTGTCCGAGATATTATCCGAGATTTCGGTATAAAAATCAATGGGCGAAATCAAACCCGAAATAACCCACCACCATCCTCTTCTCATATCAGAACCCGATATTTCGGAGCAACAAGATAAACCCCACTTCAATACTCAGCGTCTTGCTTCTCTAGACATCTTCAGAGGCCTTACTGTGGCGGTATGCTGACCCTTTAAATGGCTAATTTGAGATTTGATTTGCATGTTGCATTAATTTATTGAAAAGTGATTTTTTTTTATTTTTTTGGGTTTATGTGGGTTGTAATTTTTAAACTTCCAGTTGATGATTTTGGTTGATCATGCTGGAGGAGACTGGCCTGAGATTACTCATGCTCCATGGAATGGCTGCAACTTGGCTGATTTTGTTATACCTTTCTTTTTGTTCATTGTGGGTGTCGCCATTGCACTTGCTCTCAAGGTTTGTTTGCTTACTGCCATGGATGTTGGTTGCGAAGCGTGGTGGAATGTTAAGATCCTAAATCTACATGAGATAAATACAAAAATATAAATAAGAATATAAATCCATGGACACTCTCTCCTTATAAGCTAGTTTTTAAATATGAGTTTTACTTATAGGTTTGTAACAATTGGTATCAGAGAAGGCACCACACCCAGTATGGGATTAGTATAGGTGTGGCTCTGTGACCGTTGTTGCGAACGGGACGATCTGGGGAAGGGTGCTGCCCTAAGACGGGATCCGCAAAGTCACTCAGCTGGGTATGATGGGCCGTCATGAACGTCGGTTGCTAAGTGTGGTGAAATGTTAGGATTCCAAATCCCACATGAGCTAACTAGAACAATATAAATGAGAATATAAGCCCATAGACGCCCTTTACTTACAATCTGGTTTAAGAATGAGTTCCACTGATGGTTTGTACCAAACCTTTGGAGGAGAAAAAAATTGTGTACAAACTTCTATTGAAATTCTTTTGGTACAAATTGATGTATCAGTATAATCCCATAAATGTTTGGGAATAATGATATATGGATACAAAAATTGACTTTTGAATCAGTCAAGTTTGTACATGCAGTATTACTTCTTTTTCTTTTTTATTTTGTTGTGTTTCCTTATTTAATTTGTTTCAAGTCTTTCATGTAGAGAGTACCAAGGCAGGGTGATGCTGTTATGAAGGTGATTCTTAGAACTTTGAAACTTCTCTTTTGGGGTATCCTTTTACAAGGTCAGTTTCATTTAATTTTGACTACTTTGCTTTCATTTTATTATTTGATAAACTTGAAAGTAGGGTCCAATCTGGTGCTAACATGTTTAGCTTTCAGCCCGTGCATATGTGGCACAAATCGTAAAAAAAATTATCAATTCAAAGAGTGTTCTTGTTTCTCTATAGCCAATGAATGGCAGGCTGTTCAATAACATCACGGTTTCACTTTCTCGTTTGTTTGAAAAATTTTGAACCAGAAATGGTCATTGCTAGGAATTGCTACATAGGTTTCGAATCATGTGCTGTGAAGACATTTTGCATCAAGTACAGATTTCCATTAGTACTGATATGATTAACTACGTGTTGATAGATTCTTAGGTGCTTTAATGAATAAGTGATCCATGCTTTATGATATCTGACAATCGCATGAACTAGGGATGTAAACTCCTGCTTTCCAAGAAAGTCCTTGTAGCGACCAGGCCCCTACTATCACGAGTCCTCTTTGGACGTCAAGGCCTGGTGGCAGAGGCCTAGTGTGTGGCCAAGTCACTCTGGACTTCCAAAATAGACAATATTTTGCTAGTGGGGTCAGGTCACTACAGTGCATCCAGGGGGTCAATCACGACCTGTGAAATAGTTAAGTCTTTTTTTTTTTTTCAAACTGAAAAAGTTTATGGAGAACTACATTTTATGTTAACAGATATTCTTATATGCATTACATGAAAATCCATACTTTGATGTTGACTTGTTTCTTATCTTATCAAGGTGGTTTCTGTCATGCTCCTGATGAACTAACATATGGGGTGGATGTAAGAATGATAAGGTGGTGTGGTGTTCTCCAGGTAAATATTTGTCTAAGGTTATATGTTGTTTGCATTGTGTGCATGATTCAAGGTTCTCTTCCTTGCCCTTAACGGACGGATCTATGCAGTAATTTTCTTTTCTGTTTCTAGAGGATCGCATTGTCCTATTTGTTAGTCTCAATGGTGGAAATCTTTACAAAAGATGTGCAAGACAAGGATCGATCACTTGGCCAGTTCTCTATATTCGGGGCATATTGTTGGCATTGGTAAGTTGATAAGTTCTTAACTCTATATTTTTCTAATCGATTGTTAGAAACAATGTTTGTAAACAAAATCCGACTACATTTTTTTCTCTCAACTTGCAGGTTGATGGCTGCATGTGTACTTATAGTTTACTTGGCACTAATTTATGGGACATATGTTCCTGACTGGCAATTCACCATTATTAACAAAGATAGTGCTGATCGTGGGAAGGTTTATAATGTAAGCCACCCGATTGTCCATAACTTGTATTAGCGAGACTTAATTTTCTTCCGAGATGGTATTGCTACTCTTGTTTGCATGTTCCTTCTATGACCTAATATTTTTGTTATCATGGATTGAAGATTGATTAGTTAGTCTTTGTTTACATTGCCGGTCTGGAGGTACACGGAAAATTAAACAATTAACTTGAGATATCTGTATGTATTGTTTCACCATCCAAAGATGGTTTCCAAGAATCGGAATCTTGTAAAATTTAACACCTGCATTTCTTCTCGTCAATAATGGTGCCAGTGTGAGCATGTTACTACCTGCTTTGCTATTAAAATTTTAGGTTCCCTATTCATTTATGTCATTTTCTGTTAATTTTAGGTCACTTGTGGTGTAAGAGGAAAACTCGATCCTCCCTGTAATGCAGTGGGGTATATTGACAGAGAAGTGTTAGGAATCAATCATTTGTATCATCGTCCGGCATGGAGGAGATCTAAAGTGCGTAGCAAGCAGACAAAAAATCTTTTCAGATTTGAAGTCACTTGATATAGTTAATTGCAATTACAAGTGTTTAATATACTAAATAGTGCCACAGGCTTGCACTGAAGATTCCCCGTATGATGGGCCTCTTCGAAAGGATGCTCCATCATGGTGTCTTGCACCTTTTGAACCCGAAGGACTCCTAAGGTTTGTTTGTACGTCGTTCACTCTATACGCACTTCAACTGTATGTTAGGGAAGATAAAGAAAACTCGTGTTTTTTAACTGCGGGAAGGGCTAGAGCCTTGTGCCTTCTACCATCTAAAAGATTCTCACTCTAGGGAACCGTGTAATGTACTACATAATTATTCAGAAAGGCATGGACTCTTCCTCTTAACCATTATATTGAAACATGTCCTTCATATCTTTACATGCATGGTTTTATGTGGCTTGAAGCTACTGAGTGCTCCAATCCATTAATAGCTGAGAGTAAAGTCCATGGTGATGACTGTTCAGAAATTATATTAAGAAAAGTCGGTCTACTAAACACATTGATATACTTTTAATTGCAGCTCCTTATCTTCTGTTCTCTCCACCATTATAGGTGTGCATTTCGGACATGTGATTATACACATGAAGGTTAGGTCAACCATTGGCACAGCTTAAAATCAGCATATCTTGATTCAATTCTCTAATTAATTATCTGTTACAGGGTCATTTAGCTAGACTGAGGCAGTGGGTTACAATGGGACTCGCTCTTCTCGTTTTCGGACTTACTCTACATTTCACACAGGGTGAGTATGGGAGTGTGAAACTTTCAAAACTTTTGTTTCATCCATTCTAATGTTCTTTATTCTGTTTCATTTGCAGCCATTCCTTTGAATAAACAGTTGTACACTTTAAGTTATGTTTGCGTAACATCTGGAGCAGCAGCGCTGGTTTTCTCAGCTATTTATGCACTGGTATGATGCCCTTCTAAAACTGTGATGTATCGACAGAATATTTTTTAATTGGACATGTAAGGTTCCATAAGAATCTGAAACGAAGCCACATTATTTAGTAAACTATATTATCTCGATATTCGAGGAACTGACTACAGTGTCTTCCAAGACTCATCGATTTGTTTTCTGATATTTGATATCTTAGTTCTGCCTGCCCCATACTATGTGCCAATGTAACCAGTGGTGTAGTTCACCACACAAATGTTGACCGCAAATCTTTGGGCCGGGAAAAAAGCTGACATTGTATACTCTTATCTTATTTGGTGTGATCTTAAGAAAATAATATGACACACAGGTTGACATATGGAATTTCAAGTTCGTGTTTCTGCCACTGGCATGGATTGGCATGAATGCTATGCTTGTTTATGTGATGGCAGCTGAACATTGTATACTCTTATCTTATTTGGTGCGATCTTACCAAAATAATATGATGCACAGGTTGACGTATGGAATTTCAAGTTCGTGTTTCTGCCACTGGCATGGATTGGCATGAATGCTATGCTTGTTTATGTGATGGCAGCTGAAGGCATCTTTGCTGGTTTCATTAACGGGTGGTATTATGGTGATCCACAGAATACACTGGTACGTTTTCTGGTCATGATAGTATATATTCGTGTCGTGTCCATTTAAATTGCATGGAGAACAACTCAGAAACAATTTTCACTTTTTTCCCATCATTGGCGACCGTAGCTTCTGTTTACATGGAAGTTACAAACTCTCTACATATATTAGTTTCCTTTAAATCTATGCTTAAGGCCTATTCTCTCTGTTATGTGTTTTGGTATCTGCATTTCCGATTTAGAAGGCCTAGTTCAGTACAGTTGATCCATTCCGCGATCAAATTCTTTCATTTTGGTTGTTTCATTAAGAACATTCCGAAATTTATCGAAGTATTGCTCTATTCTGCGGCAGATATACTGGATTAAAAAACACGCGTTCCTCAGAGTTTCGCATGCGCGAAGAGTCAGCACTCTACTCTATGTCATCTTTGGTGAGATCCTGTTCTGGGGTGTAGTCACTGGCATTTTGCATCGGTTCGGAATTTATTGGAAGCTTTAGTTTGTTTTACGATTTATATGTACCTATTTTCTTTGGTTCTGTTAATTTTCTTCCCCGGCCTGAATGTCACTGAATGCTGAATCGATATTTAATGGATATGCCATGGTTAAGTATATGCTAAGATGTTTGGCTGTTGAGAAAATTTTAAATTCCATGGAAAGTGATGGAGGTTGAATTTGATGCAACTCTTCATAAACGTAACAAATTCTTGAGGGTGGTCCAATGAGTTGAGTCTTGATCTGTCATTTGGATTTGGGAGACCAGAGTTCAACTTACGTGAACAATATTTGTAAGAGTCCGGGACAGTATCGGGTTTTACCCGCTCAGATCGGAGTCCAATGACAGGGTTTCCTGGTTTTCCAAAATAAAAAATAGAAAGATTGCTCCTGTGAGTTAAATAAACAATTATGTAAGAATAAAATCCCCAACAATAACCAAATCAAATTAAATCAGTAAAATATAAGTCTCTTTATTTATATATATATAATATATATATATATATTTTATATCAATTTAGGTTTTTGTTCACCTCGCTTGTATGTGTTTTGTGAAAAATAAAGTGCAATTCGGTACCTTCTAAATTTATTAAATATTTAAAAATAATTTGGTTCATTCTAAGTAAATATTACATAAATTATAATTTTTTTCATCTGAAATTTGGTAAAAATTTATAAAAATCCAAAGAAACTTTTTAAATTATATCAACTTCCACAAATCAATAATGTAAGAATGATAATTTTCCTAAAATTTTGAATGGAAATTGATACAGATCGGATGTAATTTTCTGGTGGGAATTGATATTTTTTCAAAAAAAAAAATTGAATTTGATTAAACTTTGATGAAAATTTCAAGTGTAAAAATAATGCTACGTCACATGCAAAGCTGATATAAAGTATTTTTTAGATTATTTCTATTTGACATTAAATATTATTTTTAAAATATTAATAATTTTACGGTACAATGCACGATAGTTTTACGAGCACATTTATGGTACTCAAGGGTATAAAATATCATTGGGGTTCAAACATATTATTTTGAGCATTAAACATGCAACTCAAATCATTAAATATGTAAATTCTATCAATAAATATGAAAATTTTGAAAACATGAAACTAGTTTCATGTTTATTGGTAGAGTTTGTATATTTAATGTTTTAAATTGCACGTTCAATGTTCAAAATAATATGTTTGTATCCAAGTATATATAATAACAATGATGATATATATCGTAGATAAAAATGCACAATATATTGCACAAAAATATATAAAATAAAATAAAATACCTCACTATATGATAAAGATTATATCATTACATGGGAAAAAAATTTATTTTTTGTTTTTTCTAATTATGTATAATATGGTGTACACTTTTATGTGTATTTATCATTTTTTGTAGAATAATTAAAAATAACTTGCGAGCATTTTTACTCTTTTTTATTTACTTTTATATTACAATTTAATAATGTAAAGTTTATTACATAATCATTGAATGAAACTTTTCTTAATATTTCGAAATGAATATCAATACTTTTAAATTTTTGGATGATCACATCTTATTATACGATAATTAAAAGATAATATTTTTTAAGATATCAAAAAGGAAAAAAAAAAAACAACAACATTATTTTGATGCGCATAACATTACACCACTTGAATTTTTTTAATTTAAAAAATTAAACCGAACCGAACTAATTGAGTAATTTGATTTATTGAAATTCTAAATCTAATCATGTTATGTTGTTATTTTATAGTGTGACTTGGTGGTGTAAGGTTCAGACCTTGAGGTTCTGGGTTCGAATCCAGAGAGTGTGTTTCTTATAAGAGTCTGGGACAGCCGGAGATTTTACCTGCTCCGCTTAAGCCTGAAAGGCCGAAATGGGTGGTTTGGCGGTAGGGTTTCAAACGATTTCAAAAAAAAAAATTTCATGAAATGTTTGTAACTTTATTTTTTTTTTTTTTACATTTTAAATTATGTAAATGATATTTGCATGTCATGAAAAAAATGAATAAATATTAGATTCAAAGAATATTATCATTTTTTTTATTGTTATTGTTAAAAAAAAAACTATATATATAATTGTAGTTAACCGAATCGAATCGAATCGAACGGACAATTAAAAATGCTCACAATTTTTTTACAATAAAAAACCAAACAATTATTTTAAAAAACTGAATAATAATAATTATAATAATTTTTTTATAATTATATCGAACTGAGTAGAATTTTATCCATTTTTTTGGGATGGAAATAGATTTTTTATTTTTTATTTTTGTTTTTGGAAAAATGGGAAGGAGAATGATCATTCAAAAAACGAATGATAAAAGTACAGAAATACATACGACCCAATCTTTGACCTTAAGACATTCATTCTTTGACTAAAAAATTATTCTTATCAATGACCCATGTGAGTGAGACTAGGGGTGAACATAATTTCGGGTCAAATCGCGAATCTCACCGAACCGAACAGAACCGCGCGGTTTGAAAAAATATTAAAAATTATTTTGAACCGCACTGAATCGAACCGCAAATTTCGGGTCGGTGTGCGGTTTTGACCCATGTCAAACCGCGAACCGCCCAAACCGTAAATTTTGACTCGAACCGTAACCCGAACCGCCTAAATCGCCGACCCGCGTTCAAATTAAATATTATTTTATATTTTTCTTCTTCTTTAACTATGAAAATTAAGATATTTAATGATCATATAACAATATGTAATGAATAAATGAAAATTATGAATTTTTTTCTTCAAAACACGAAATTTTCTTAAAAAATTTATAATTCAAACCGCCGACCCGAACCGCCCAAACTGCTAAACCACCAACCCGAACCGCCGCGGTTTTCCTTATCAAATTTGCGCTTTCGTTTTCTAATTTCTCAAACCGCCAACCAGCGCAGTTTGAAGTAAAAAACGAAAAAACCGCCCTGAACCGCACCGCGAACACCCCTAAGTGAGACTAGCACCATTATTTTGAAAACCCATGTGAGTAGCACCATATTTTAAAAATCGGATCGGATAAATCGATTGAACTAGTTAAATTAAAAATCGATTATGAGTTTGATCATTTAAATACTAAAAATTATAATTTTAAAAAATTAATAAAATTGATAAAAATCCATGTACTGAACATGATCGATTTCTTAATTTTTTTTTAAAAAAAAAAACCAAAACTTAATATTTTTTATAATTTATAATTAATTAAAATTATTTATGATGTCATTCGATTTTACTGGTTCAATCAATTGAATTAATGATTCATTAGATTTTTTAAATCACCGATTCGATTTTTAAAATACTGGAGTTTTTTTTTTTTTTTGCCAAACACTCATTTACAAACATTTTTTTTGATGTCTTCTAAGGAATTGACTATTGAGTGTTCGTTATTAATTTAAATATTTTATTTTAACTGATGTGAGATTTAAAATCATAACAATTTATCAAACAAACCACAATAACATCTATAAACTTATCTTTCAAAAAGACTTATCGGGCTGTCGTGAATTATTTTAAATTTTAGGAGAGTTAAACAAGTTCTTGAAATATGGTACTTAACGATAAATAATAGAAAATATAAAAATCATATTACAATTAAAAATTGAAATTTATTTAGACTTTCACTCTAATTTTAGTTGTCTTTTGTAAAAAAACGTATCTCATGAATTCGAATCCATAATTCATAGATTAGATCATCAACCCTACACGATCAAATTGATCTCATCCTTGGAGTATCTATCATTCATGTGTTTAATAATAATAATAATATAATAATATAATAATAATAATAATAATAATAATATAATAATAATAATAATAATAATAATAATAATAATAATAATAATAATAATAATAATAATAACCTCAAGGGTTTGCCTCAGTGGTAAAGACTTTGGGCTTGAGTGGTTTGTTCTCTCTCAGGTTCAAGGTTCGAATCCCACTATATGCCCTGGTGTGAAAAGCCAGCGACTTACCTGATCTGTGTTGGGAAACTTCTGAGAACACGGGGCACAGGTCCCCGGGATTAGTCGAGGTGCGCGTAAGCTGGCCCGGACACCCCGGTTATCAAAAAATAATAATAATAATAATAATAATAATAATCATCGTCGTCGTCGTCGTTGTCGTCATCATGGTTCAAGGACATATTAAAAAATACAACCAATACAAGCTTTAAGAATTTGATGGCTAATGAACATTTTAGAAGTATTTTTTTAGATTGTTAGAAATTTCACCGTCAAATCACTCATTTTGGACTTAAACGAAATATGTAAAATTTCTAGCCATCATAGGTTCTTACAAGAAACGCACTCATTGGATTCGAACCCGAGACCTGAAGATTAAATCATGAGCCATACACTACCAAGTCACGCATTTGAGACACATTTTAGAAGCATTTGCAAGTTAATTTGGTATCTCCAACCTAAATATAAATCAAGATTTCGGCAATATTTTTTAAAAATAACAATTTAATAATATTATAATCAGAAATATATGGTAACCATTTTTTTCATACCTAAATAAACATAAAGACGATATAATAATAATACATAGATTCTATCATTATAAGCTTGATTATATTTATTTTAATTAACGCTGCAAATAACTTTAATAATATACTATTTTTTATTATATTAATTTCAAAAATATTACTGATTAATGGAAATAAGGTTTTTTGTTGGGTAAAGCAAAGAAAATAAAATATTAGTTAAATTAACAAAATATTATTAGCATTTTTTTTTTTTTTTGTAAAGCAAATGAGGTGATTTGGTGACATAACACTTAAGATCTGATTGTTCAAATCATACGTTCGAATATATGTGGGTATTTTTTTTATAAGAGTTTGAGGCTAATAGAGACAAATAAAATTTTATTTGTTCCGTTTAATCTTAAATTAGGTGATTTGACGGTAAGATTTTTAACATTTTTTAAAAAAATGACAACAATAACAAAAATCATGAAAAATATTGGGAATAACAAATTGTGTAGTTTGACATAACACTTAAGATTTGATTATTCAAATCATATGTTCGGATATATGTGTATTTTTTATAAGAGCTTGAGTCAGATGAAATTTTACCTGTTTCACTTAATCTTAAATCGGATGATTTGACGACGAGACCATCAAAGTTCAATCTGAGCCGTCCATCATTCCTCATTCGGACAGCGATTACTAACAGAAACCCAACATCACCAAATCTAACGGTTCGAATTCTTACAGTTTCACGACAAAAGATAAGCAGAGCGCAAAACAAAATAAAACAAAACAAATAAATTATTATTATTATTAATTAAAAAAAAAAAAAAAAAAGTCATTTCATTTTATCATCTCATCTGTCTGCGCTAAAACGAAAGGAGAAAAAGAAAACAATTATTTTTGAATTCTTAAAAGTCTTATTAACTTATTAAGCGCTGCCGTTTTCGTGTTTAATTATTTACTTTGAATTAGGGTTTTTAGATTTGGGAATTTTCGTTAATTATGGGACTAGGGAGTAATGGAGATGATGACGTGGTGGCTGACGACGGCGATGGCGACGTTGGTGATTGTAATAACGGCGGAAGGAGATTTACTTGCTCGATTTGCCTCGAATTGGTAACCGACAATGGGGATCGATCGTGGGCCAAGCTTCAATGCGGTCACCAATTTCATTTGGGCAAGTCAAAATTGATTTTTTTTTTTAAATGTTGATTTTTTTATTGTCTTGGACTTGAATTGATGAGATCTAAGCTTAATTTTGATGACCATTTTATGATCTAATGGCATTAGTATGCTTAAATTTTATTCGTTATTAATGTATTTATTTATTTATTTTTCTATGTAATTTGTTACTTAAATTTATCTTCTGGTGTAGCATTTTGTTTAGAATAGAAGAAAATGATTGAATTATTGTTATTATATTGTTGTTTTAGTGAGATATTTATTGGATCCAGTTGATTTAATCTTCTAGTTTGATGTGATGGATGGTTTGGTAAGCCTGAGTTACTGTGATCATCTTTGTGATTAGATTTCAGAGATCAGTAATAGTTGATAATTGAAACCAAGGCATGTTCGTGTCTAGGAATTTTCCGAATGGGGTGTTTATTGTGTATTTTTTTCATTAATTTGTGACTTCATGGATCAACTATGTGTAATTAAAGTTTTAGAACATGTTATTTAAACTTAAAGAACTGGTGGCCCGTACACTGTATGTTCTTTTATTCTGATTATAAAACAGAGTATGCTACTGTGTCGAACTCTGGACATTTTACATTATGTTTATCCATTTAGTATTGTGTATATCCTTTCTTATTATTTAACTATTTGTCATGATTGTCTTCAGATTGCATTGGTTCAGCATTCAATATAAAGGGTGCCATGCAATGCCCTAATTGTCGAAAAATTGAGAAAGGCCAATGGCTTTACGCTAATGGTTGTCGCTCATTTCCGGAATTTAGCTTGGATGACTGGACCCATGATGATGATCTTTATGATCTAAGCTACTCTGAAACGGTGAGAAGTTTTCATTAGATCACTTCTATGCAGTTTAAATGCATAGTGCGCAAACATTCGTTGCTTATTTGTAGCCTCTTTTGTCTTTTAAATTTATCTTCCTATCTTCAACCTTATCATTTTTCCATTGATTTCTTTTTCCATGCATGCTCATAAAGATAGTCTTTTGGTAAGAGAATAACTATACGGTGACAATATGCTCATTTTTTATGTACTTGAATGTCCAATTTACACCAGATTATCACATTGCACTCTTTTTTAAAAGAATAAAAATGTCAACCCAGAATATTATGCAAGATCTCTTTATTTTTTCGTATTGAGGTCTCATAGTGCATTCTGAAAACGAGTTGATTATCTTTAGATTCAAAGATTTTTTTTTTCTTTTTTTAGTTATTGGGAAATTTTGTTATAACAAGCGAAGGTGCTTGAGGTGCTATTTAAATAAGTGAGCAAAAAATTTCAGTGCACTGAAGCAATAGCCTTGAACAATGAAAGCCCGAGCAACCGCAGGAAAGTATCTACCATTCTACATGAAATCATGAATGTTGCTGTTGTTCACGAGGTCGCTTGTAAATTTTGATTTATGCATCCAATTTATCAGTATTTGATTACATTTTTTCATTTTTATCTTTGTTTTACATGCATGAAAGGAATGAAACTACCTCATGGTTAGTCCTTTTTGAATATACAATGTGTTTGGGTGCACAAGATGATAATACTTTGATTGGAACTTTACATGTTTATATTTATTGTTGTTTCCATGTGCAGTCTTTTGCAGTTCACTGGTGTCCATTCGGTAGCTTAACGCGACTTCCTTCATCTTTTGAGTAAGCATCATCTCACATAGTAAAGCTTACACCTTAGTTGTTTTATGCTTTCATATGCTTTCATTTTGTGGTGTGTTTGCTTTTCCATGTTGATGTAGCGTTTGCACAGGTGCAATATTGAATAAGACATAAATGAATAATTCCAATTAAAATACTGAAGGCCATAGAGACGAGATTTCCTTTTTGAATAAGGCAAAAGTAATTACTAAGAGATCGAAAAAACACTCCCTATAAATTAAAATGTAAAAATGATAGGGTCAAGGGTAGTTGTAAGGATAATGTATTCGGAAAGTTCAGGAGAGCTCTTACTCGTCTAATTTTGCAGTTCTATGCCCTTTCAAAAGCTGCAATCTTGGACACACAAAATATGTGTATCTCTATTGATGCTGACGTGTTGTTAGTAGTTACTCTGCTTGACCTTGGCTAAAAATTTCCTTTCAAACCACTATTGACATGCATTCATTCCCTCTGAGATGCTACACGAAGATGCTTGGAAAGAGTTTTCATGGGGGATTGGATGTGTGATAATGCAAATGCAATTCACTTTTGTCAGTCTAATTAGTCATCTTGAAACAGTTCCTGTGCTAGCCTGATTTGAAAATGCGGTTGTCATCCTTTTTCTTAATAATTTACTTGGATATTCTCGAGTCCTTGACTGCGGAATTGGCATGTCATGAAGTGTTGGCTCCTCAATTTAATGCAAGCAATTGGTAGAACCATGTCAGTCAAAATTTCGTGTCATCAAATTCAAAGCTTGATTACCTCTGAATTCGGCTTAATAGATAGATAATACCACACGTTCTATCATGGGCTGACCAGTTCTGGCCATTGAATTAATTAGTTCTTGTGGGATATGAGATCCTGGATATCTCCTCTTTCCAGCCATTCGTTGCAGTTTCCTTGGATTGATATTTTAATCCTCTATTTTCCTTTCTCCCGTTTTCTGACATGCTTTGATCTAATATTTTGCAGGGAAGGGGAATTTTCATCAAATGCATGTAAGATGTCTCTCTCTCTCTCTCTCTCTTTTTTAATGCATAATTAATTAAAGATATCTGTGGGGGATTAGGGTTCGAAGGTGAAATGGGTATATATTGATTGAAGTAATTTTTGTAATGCAGATCATGATCTACCGGGACAATATGCTATCTTTGCGGAACGTACCCATCCATGTCCGTATATTGCTTACTTAGGACCCATTCATCCCTCATCCTCAAACCCCAGTGGAAGTGTTTCAGATAATTCCAATTTTAACAATCTCTGGAACGGTCCATCGATACACAGTGAGATGCCAACTTCGTATACTCTCCCTGCCATGGATCTCCATTATCACAGTTGGGAGCAACATTCCTCTCCCTTCTCTACATCCAGTAGTCAAATTGGTAGCGGTGATCAAACTTCGATTCCGCCTGTCACTCAAAGGTCGGCAAGGACCACTTCAGACATACCGAGATCGGGGTCTTTTATGCATCCCTTCATTGTTGGTCACAGGTATGTCTTTGTGTATTCTCATTGGTTCCTGGATTGTTTCTAAAGTCTCCTTTTTCTCATTGGTTTCTGTGCTAGAGCTGGGAGTTCAGTTGCTTCCTCAATGATACCTCAATACCCCGGCAGTAATACGGGGGCACATGATAGAGTCCAAGCTCTCCAGGCATATTATCAGCAGCAGCCCGGCAATCCACCAGCCATGCGCACACCAATCACCAGTGGCCGCAGATCTGGCAGTCAGAGAGGTATAAGTCAAGCAGGGCCAGTGGCCTCGTCATCATATCAAAATGGCGGCTTCTATTTCTTCCCGCCGGGTACATCCGGTCACAACTTTCAACAGGCATGGGAAAGAGAGCACTTGCCTGCATTCTCACTCAACCAGGTTGATAGAGATTCAAGTTTGAGTGCACTCCGTCAAGCTGCAAGCGGCTCAGATCCAGGCATTCGGCACAGCAGCTTGCACCGAAGACACGGATCTGAGAGGACATTGCCACAAAATCAGGCGTAAGTCTTTCTTGTGCCCTTTTTTTTTTGGGTGAAGCAAAGACTACCACCTCACTAATAACTGAAAATCCAAAATTATGTATGCTTGAGAAACGATACATATAATGCTTGGAGTCTGTTGAGCACGAGAGGCTCAAAACTACTGGAAGAGTGGCCTTTAAAAAAACGTGCTGGACTTTTTACTTCTATAGTTTCTTTGCCTTGGATATACAAAATGGAGTGAATCAAGTAATGTTGGCCGGAGACGGTATGCTTAACCGTGCCGTCCGGTCACCCACTTCAATAATCAGCTATCACGTCTACATGAAATTAACCCACACAGCAGAATAATTATACACACATCGATCTAAGATTTAATCCAGCATTGGTTTAAATTACTACAATTTAAAAGGGTACAACAATACATCACCATGGTCAATAGTACTCGAAATATAAAAATAAAAGTCTCTTCTCTCTAAATATATATCTGGTTCTTATTAGAAGTCCTTAGTATTTCTACCATGGAACTTTTACAAAGCTACTACCGTAATACTACGGACCTCAAGAGCGAGCAATACCTAAAGTATACCCGTCAAGCATTACTCGGATCTCACCTGTCAATCACAGAAACAGAATCAAATTTGAGACATAAAGAAAAGAATAATTTATGAAAGTAATGGAAAAAAAAATTGAATAAGAAGAATCACACACCTATGGTGAATAGGATCGGGATACGCTTCGACTGCTAGATGACCTGGATCTAGACCTGGATCTGCAAAAAAAATCCAGAAACAATCCATTTCAATAGAAATCCTCAACGTTTGATCCAAAAGCCCATTCACATCATTGTGAAGCATATCAGAATTGAATAAATACCATCACTCTTGGTGGCAACCAAGAGAAAAAGTATCAAACCTGTATCTTAATAGTTATGAAGACAATTGACAAAAGCAAAAATACTAAATACTAAATAAGAACATCCGCTCGGTCTTCATCACCAAGTTAAAAAGAATCAGGAGCCGAAGATGTCTCAATTTGTGAATGGCAATTGCACCTAAATCGTTGCATCCAGCTTCAAATGCAACCCTTCCATCTATATTTTTCCATTCTAGAACTAGTTAGAACAACACGCATAACATATTAGAAATAAAAAACCATTCGGGTTCGTCGACAGGTGCGTTCAACAAAAACATTATTACCTCTAGAACCAAATGAGTTGCAGGCATTTGAGCACCACATCCCATCAAGTTCCTAACATTCAACTCCCCAAGTCCTCGCAAAAGAGCCAGATCTAGCAAACAAACAGGCAACCTTCATAAACAAGGTATGATAACTGACCCAATAAAACCTTTTTTCAATTTTCCCTTCCAGTTTTGAAGAATAAAAGCTTAGTTGAGCAACTCAATGGAGCAGTAAAAACGTCCAACAAAAAACGTTAAAAGTATACTGTGAAAAAAGTTTATCTGGAAGTTTCCCAGCAAAATAACACTGAAATGCTTATCTCAAATCCGGCACAACCAGGCATTATCAATGAATAGAGATAACTTCAAGCTGGAGGAAACAACCATAGACCAGGATAAAAGCAATGAAAATAATGAGAGAAAATGATAATGAAAGAAGACCAAATGTTTGAAAGAGAGAGAACTTGTCTCAACCGTTCTTGCTCAGAAGAATAAAAATTATCAAAAACAGGTAGCACAGCAACTCATGAGATTCAAAAAAGAATTGAAATGCAGTAAAATTTCCAAGTAACAGAACGGTCAACCAGTGAAATGCATCTAAGACACACAGACAAAGGTATAAGGGGCCAAGACCCAGCAGCACAAAGCATCAGCTTGACGAGACGTTAGCAACTCTCTCTAAATGAACCCCAGCATGTTTGACAACCAATCAGCTAATCTGAATCGTGTCATTGAAATAACTAACTAACAAGTCTCTTTGATCGAATTTTAAAGAAACTAAGACTACTACAGAAGAAAACTTGAGAAAGAGATTAAAAACTTTTAGGTCTATAGCGAAAGACTTTGTTTAGCCAAATCATTACAAGATTTTCAAAACATAAGAACTTTCTTTGAGCATTGGTGTGACAACTACAAAGATAAAAATTAAACCTGCACTAAATTCCTATATGATGACCTTCTTTAAGGTATAAACTAGTATCCCAAGCAGAGACCAACCACCAATAAAATGAGCTTTTCAAAGTACCGGGGAGTTCTCAAGCTTGGCCTAACCACCCTAGAATACTAGATTATATGAACATAATCACTAGCTAAACTGGAGCCTCTTTAATTTTGCGGCCTGACCTTGGCCCTAAAAAGCAGGAATAGGCCTTATACCAGGAACGCCAAAGCTTGAAATTCACAATGCATTAGGCAGGTAGTAGTATAAAACATACAAAAGAAACTTGAAGTAAAACATAATAATACTTGCTAAGGGCCGCACATTGTTACAACTTCAGGGTCGATAAGCGAATGCGGATGAACTTGAAAATGGATATGGTTGGAGGACAACTGTTAGAAGAGATTCCATCCAATTTGTAATCATAGTTTCTAGGAAGCCCACCATGACAAGTAATTTTACCATGTTACAGTTGTCATGAAGAAATGTCACCAAGTGAAACAAAAAAAATGAGCTATCAAGAAATTTCAAAATGCAGCAGGAAGAGAAATGACACCAATATATAACTGAATCGTTGATGACGACATAAAGTCAGAAGAAACATACTGCTAGATCTTAGGTATATATATTTCTCATGACTCATCCTATTCTGTAGAATTGGCATTTGACATAAAAAGACAAAATAACCAAAATCCAGTAAAACGAATTTGGTGCCAGACATGATAGATACACAATACTATTATACTGAAAAGAGAAGAAAATAACCAAAAAACCAGTGAAAATGAATTTCAGAAAAGTGAGTCAGAGCAAGACATGATGGATACGCTAACATTTTACTAAAAAGAGAGATTCTGGAGATATTATTTTTGCATCTATCAGTTGATGCAACTGAAAAATATAATTGAACACAGCTATACCTTGATAAAGACCGGGGAGGTGATCCCGAGGGTGAACGCTGAGAAGTAGACCTATCAGGTGATACAGATAGAGATCGACGTGAATATTTGCCCCTGGGAGAATAGCTGCAGAAACACTTGGTCAGTTTGCAATATGAATAAAAACAGATGTACTGATTTCCTTTTGTCAAACAATTGAACCAGACCTCCTGCCCCTGGGACTGTAGCTCCAGCTGCGACTGGGGCTTCGGCTACTCGAATAGTAAGGACTACGGCTTCGGCTCCTCGAATAGTAAGGACTACGGCTTGGACTTCTAGAGTAGCTCCGTCTTGATTCATACTCCCTCACCTAAAGAAACAAGCAAGTGAAGCAGTTTTACAGACAAGAACAAAATCCAGCATTCAATACTCAATTTACCGTGACATACCCGCACATAAGCCCGGGAGAATGCATTTTGAAACTCAGAGCGATCAAGTTTCCTTATCTACAAAGTCAAAAAAGAATAAAGCAGTCAGAACTAATTAAGTAGGTCGAGTACATGAGACATCCCCAGCCCAATTAAACCTATAAGATCATGACAGTAAAGTAAAACTAACTTACAGCATATTTCATATCATCATAGGTTGTGTACTCCACGATTCCAGTCATGCCTGCAAATATAATGCAATTAGCATCTCTAAACAATTTCATGTAACAATTTACCATGCATCAGAAGCGGATGAACTTGAAGAGTTTCCAGTACCGATACAAAAAGCTAAACCCCCACCAAGTCATATCTTTCACTACCCATAAATCCACATATAATAGGTTACTCTTAACTGTCAACCAAAGTCTAGCCACATATCTATCTCAAACATCCTCATTCCATATACAGTTTTACCGTACTACTTGCCATTACCTCGAGAAGGGTAAACAGACCACAATTTAATCAGCACACAAAAAAGGAACTGACCAACTCTACTTACCACCACGATCACGAAATACTTCAGAGAAGCAGACATCCCCAGCATGACGCATGTGATCCTGATCATTGACAACACAAGCAATAAACATTTAATGAAAATGGCCAAGAAGTTCAGTTACCCAAAAATATGAATGGGCAGTAGTTAATCAGTGCGTACACAACACAAAAGATACAGCAATGCAGTATTTGTAAGAAGCATCACTCATGAGTCATGACTCACCTTTAGGTCTTGCCATGAAGCAGAAGAAGGTAATCCAGTCACCAAAACTGCAGGATGGAAGGGCAACAATCAATTCTCAGTTGCATGCACTCATACGATACGAAACACAAATGATGTCAAGGGCAATACTGATACATACCACGATAGTCGGAGCGCCTGGGGACTCCACGGCTGCCTCCACTGCTGTAATAACGATCCACTGATGACGATTGTCTTCGGCTCCCATGTGCAAGTTCAACCTTGAAAAACAAAAAGGACATATTCAACAACAAATTACAATGGAACAATCAAAACCAGCTTAACAAAATATTGTAGGGGATCAGCTACTTACTCGCAATCGATACCCATCAAATTTATAGCCATCTCGACCACGGATTGCATCCTCAGCATCACGATAATCCTCAAACTACAAAAGAAAGAGAAATTGGATAACCGTAAACAGAAAGAAATTCAAGAAAATAAGGAAAATACATACATGCATTCATATAGAGTCCTCAGGAAGCCAACATCTTAATATATACGAAAAATGAGCGCAAAATATAACCATAATATTCCCCAATTGCTTAATTAATTATAGGACTCACCTCAACAAAAGCATAACCTGGAGGTCTTGGTGGGATCTTCAAATCAATATCAACAATGGGCCCATACTGCAATTACCAAGCAATAACAATAATAAATTTATCAAATGTAAACCAGTTAAAGTTTTACTCTAACAAAAGCTTCAGCAACCATAAACTGTAAAATTCTGACTATAACAAGCAATTGATTGTTTATCTGATAAATTTAAGGGAAAGTTGTTCGTTTCATTAAATAAAGATGCAGCAGCAGAAATTTTTTAAAAAAAAAATAAAATCCAGAATCTAAAAATTACAGAAACAAAAATTAAAAACCTTTTAAAAAAAATTATAACAAATAATTTCAACAAATATAAAAATGAAACCTTGTAGAACAAGTCTTCCACTTCTCTCATTCGAGTATCTCCCGGGAGGTTTCCGACGTAGATAGTACGGCTCGATCGGCTGCTCATTTTTTTTCCCTGGAAAAACAAACAATTCAAATAATACAATTACAGACAATTATAAATTTTATAAAAAAAAAACATAAAATCGTTATTTAAAAAAAAAAAAAAAAAAAAAAAAAAAACATGCAGCATCATCAAGTAATGATTCTGCATGGTACTTGTGATCATCAAAAGTATATAAATTCGGTACCTGATCGGAGATTATTATAATTTCAGTAGTGGAAATTTTGAGCTTTAAAATTTTACGGAGGATGAGAAAATTAATATTAATTAAAAAAGAAAAACAATTTTCTGAGGAGTAAAAGGTTAGAAGATTATGTAGAAAATGTGGGATGATTCTGGAAGGATATGGAGTTTTCTGGATTATGCTAGCGTGATGCCACGTGTACGGCTACGGTTACGTGATGCGGCATATCTCTTGATCGCACGATCGAAAATAAGCGACTCGTCGCGGTTTATTTCCCATTTTGCCCTTTACTTTTTTTCTATAGTACTGTTTTGGTCGTGATGTTTTTGTCAAGTGATTTTTCTAACCGACTTGTCGTGGTCTTGTTCATTTTGCGGTGTAGCTTAGCACACGGCACTGTCGTCTATTTAATCAAACTCTTAATATTTTACAGGATGACAACAGTTCGTATATGATAGGGGAATATGTTAACATTTGTATCCCTCTCAGTTCAATTAATGGAAATAGGGGCAATCGGCATCTGCCGGGTCGGGCTCAGGGCCGGATAAAAAATTAAAATTAAAATTAAGAACATAAAAATATAAAATAGAGATCATTTGTTTCAAGATAATTTATAAATACATTAAAAGTTTAGTGTATAAACTAACAATTCAAATGCTACAAAGTACAAAAAATAAGTAAAAAATTAAAAAAAAAAAAATTAGCTAGGGCTGGGCCGGGCCCGGGCTAAATATGTTGAGCCAGGCTCAGCCCCGAGTCCTAGCCGGGCTTCTAAATTACGGCCCCGTCTGGGATCAAAAAATCTCGGGCGGATCGGTCCGGGCCCGAGATTTTCCGCATCCTTAATTAATGGGTACAAAAATGATCCATTATAATTCCCTAAAGAAACGAGCCCCTATGCGGGTCAGGGATTTTACTACTATTTAAACAGAGATGTCAAAATTCATATCTGATCCGTCTAATCAATTTGTACAATGGGTGTTCACAGGTCGGATTGGGTTTTTTAATTTTCTTAAACCCGATCGGGTCGGGGTAATGCGGGTCGGAAGACCCGAAACCCGAAATTTGGAATTATGGGTGTGCACGGTTTCGGTTCAGACTGCAACCTGACCCATATTGCACCGACCCGAACCGAACCGCGCGGTTTGAAAACATATCGAAAATGATTTCGGGTCAGCCTGAACCGAACCGTAAATTTTAGGTCGGTGCGCGTTTTTGACCCAAACGCGACCCGAACCGTAAAAACCGTAAATTGTGACCCGAATCGCGACCCGAACCGCCTAAACCGCCAACCAGCGTTCAAATTAGACATTATTTTATAGACCTGGCCGGCGATTCGGTTCCGGTTTGGAACCGAACCGAACCGGCCGGTTTCCGGTTCCACAAGTGTGGAACCGGAACCTTGAACCGAACCGGAACCGACCAGTTCTGTTCCGGTTCGGTTCGAACTTTTTTTTTTAATTTCGAAAATAAATTAAAATAAATTACATTAATTTAATAAATAAATAAAATTATTAAATTAAAGAGCTTGAACTTAAATTTTAAAAAATTTAAGTTGCATACGTATCCTCCAGGGGTGAGAGAAATCAAAACTCACATAGTTCCATTACAATTTTAAGATATTTCTCCTTTGTAAATTTACAATTTTGTAATTATCAATTATCATTATCAGTTGATCTTTCAGCTTCGGTTCCACTTGCACTTGTTGTTGCAGATGCATTATCGAACAAGTCTTCGAAATCATCGGGTGCATCTTTTTGTTGTCTCAGATAAGCTCGAGTCCAATCATCCACACAAGCTGTTGCTTCTAGAGTGCTTGGATGTAATGAAGATCGTCTAGCTTCCAATATATTGTCTCCCAAGTTGAAGGCTTGCTCAACCACAACGGTGTAAATAGGTGCTGTTAATATCTCTTTAGCAATAATTGATAAAATATGATATATATTTTGATGTCGGTTCCACCATTCAATGATTTTAAAATTTTTACTAACTAAACTTTCAATAGGAAACTCGAAATTTGTAGATAAATAATTATCTAATTCGGGGTTATTAGTTGTCGTATCCCTAGCTTTTTTATTTCGTTGCAGTAACCAACAATCTCATGCGCAAAGTCTTGTTTGAATTACCGGTTCGCTACTACTAGATTCACCTAATGTTACTAAGTTATATCTTACAATATAATCATTAAATAACTCAATTAAATCATTTCTTAATCTCACTATTATTATTGTAATATCAATTTCATTTAATATTCATAAATAACCATAGTAAGCTTGTAAAGCACTATTCAAACATTCTAATTTAAATATAGGATCAAAAACAGCAGCAATAAGATAAAGTAAATGAATTTATCTAAAATAATTCAACCATTTTACCTTCATAGCAGTAATGGCTTCGAACAAAACAAAATCATTCGGATCGTTACTTTCAATATGTTCATCCAGAGTACCAATAATATTCAAACTTTCAAGAAGAAATAAATGTGTTGTAGGATAATAAACACCGCTAAAAATTAAAGTAGCATCATTAAAAAAATTTAAAAAATTTAAAAAAAATTCACAAATATCTCATTGACTAGGAAAAATTGTGATATTTTGAATACCATTTATTTTACAAAACTTGGCTCATTCTCTCATAACTTGAGAATATGATCAAATACAATTAATTGCCGTCTTAATAGGATCAATGAAAGGTAATAATAATTTCAGACCATCTTGAACACATAAGTTAAGACCATGACATGTGCAACGAATATGAAAAAACCGCCCCCCAAAATTTGGTTGACATATTTCTTTTAAATCATTAATGGATGCAGTATTTGCATATGCATTATCAAATCCAATTGTTAAAATTTTATCTACTAAACCATATTCATCAAAAATTACCTTCATCATTCTATAAATATTTTGTGCAGTATGTTGGTCATCAAAAACTCTAAATGCAATAAGTCATTTTTGCATGGTAAATGATGCATCAATCCAATGACAAGTCACACCCATGTATGAGTGTGTTTGTCAATGGTCACTACAAATATCAGAACATATAGAAATACGACCTTTTATCTCTTTAAATATTTCTTTTAAAATAATTTGACCATCTTTGCATAATTTAAAAATATGATGTTTTGTTGTGTTTCGAGTCATTCTACATGCAGCAGGATTTCAAGCATCATACACGTAATTAGTAAAATGAAGTTTTTCACAAAAGCTTAAAGAAAGATGTGCCATACAAGTTGATTTTGCAAATTTTTCTCTATTTTTTGCATCAGAATATTTATATAAATTTACAGCACTCGTACCTCTACTAGATGATGTGTACCTGGCCATTTGAGTTTGCGTCGTATGAATTCCAAGTTCAACTGCATGATGTCTTTCCGGATGCTTGATCATATTACCGTATCCACCAGAAAATTTGTAGGAAACCCCACAATGGTAGGGGTGAGCACCGGTTCCGGGTAACCCGGAACCGGACTGGTTTTTCGGGTTTGGAACTGGAACCGGTTGTAATCGGATAGGTTCCGATTCCAAAAATGAAGGAACCGATTTTATCCGGGTAAGTTTCGGTTCCAAAATGGTCGGAATCGGAACCAGACCATGGAACCGGTTTATATGAACATTTAGAGATTTATATGAATATTTAGAGATTTAAATTTTGGTGCTCTGAGATATTTCTTTTAATTCATCTCTTTGTTGCTAATTTTTAGATTGTGTTTTCTGATATTGTAACAATTATGTTTGCTGTAAGCTTTGTTGGCATTGCTTGTGCTCGCTCTTTGCATTATCAGTTATACTCTTGGTATGTAAGCTGGACAAAATATTTTTTTTTTGGTGATTGATTTGGTAGCATAATTGTGCTGCTTATAGTTTCAAAAGTTGTTTTCTTCACTTTATCCAACTTTAGCAGGCCAAACTGTATTTTCAATCGGAAGAGCAAAAGTATTCTCAAAGTTTGGACAAAAAGCAAATCCATTTTGTGATGATGTGTGATATAAATTCTGGACTTCCATATTATAATATAACATGAATTGTATTTTAGCATGTCTTGACTTTTTCCTTGAGCAGAAGGTGTATGCTTTGGTAGTGTTTGTCAATTTTAGTGTATTGTGATTAAGTGTTTATTAAGAGTGAGCACCGGTTCCGGTCGGTTGGAACCAGACCAGTTTTTTGAGTTTGGAACCAGAACCGGTTGTAATCGGGTAGGTTCCGGTTCCAAAAATGAAGGAACCGATTTTATCCGGGTAGGTTTCAGTTCCAAAATGGTCAGAACCGGAACCAGACCATGGAACCGGTTTATATGAACTTTTAGAGATTTATATGAATATTTAGATATTTAAATTTCGGTGCTCTGAGATATTTCTTTTAATTCATCTCTTTGTTGCTAAATTTTTAGATTGTGTTTTCTGATATTGTAACAATTATGTTTGCTGGGAGCTTTGTTGGCATTGCGTGTGCTCGCTCTCTGCATTATCAGTTATACTATTGGTATGTAAGCTGGACAAAATATTTTTTTTTGTGTGATTGATTTGGTAGCATGATTGTGCTGCTTATAGTTTCAAAAGTTGTTTTCTTCACTTGATCCAACTTTAGCAGGCCAAACTGTATTTTTAATCGGAAGAGCAAAAGTATTCTCAAAGTTTGGACAAAAAGCAAATATATTTTGTGATGCTGTGTGATATAAATTCTGGACTTCCATATTATAATATAGCATGAATTGTATTTTAGCATGTCTTAACTTTTTCCTTGAGCAGAAGGTGTATGCTTTGGTAGTGTTTGTCAATTTTAATGTCTTGTGATTAAGTGTTTATCATTCATTTTAATTAAAATATTTTTCATTTTCTTCGTTCTTGAGCTTCCGCACTCCGATTTGGTCCCCATTTTTTCCTACGGACTCGCATCATAATGTAATTTTCATTAAAATATTTTAAAATAGGGTAATTTAGAACCGGACCGGAACCGGATTGGAATCGAATAATGGGGTACCCTATTTAATTGGGTAGGTTCCGGTTCCACTTAGTGCGTAACCGAATTTTTCCTGGTAGGTTCCGGTTCTATGCGGAACCGGAACCGAAACCGGTTTTGCTCACCCCTACACAATGGTTGTAAATTGCTCTTGAAGTATCATCGTCTTGGCGGTCTAAAGGAAAATGAATTTTGAAAACATCCGAGGAACGAGCCTTAACTTCTCTTCTCTGTGATTGTGCACCGACACTAGGGCCGCTCTCTTGGGTTGACATATTTGACATTATGTTCTCAGATGAATTTGTCATTTTTTTTTTAAAGAAATAAGTAATAAGAATAAGAAAATTGAGAATGATAATAACTAATTGAGATTGAGAATAAGAGAATTGTAGAAATCGAGAGAGTTGAGAAATTGGTGTGTTGAAATAATGAAAAATGAATATTATTTATAGAGTTTTAGAATTTTTTGATACAAAAAATGCCCATAAATATAACTGTTTTATTACCGTTATTATGGATATATTAGAAATTTACTATTTTTTTTTTAGCCTTAACGCCTTTTTTTGTATCAGGGCAGGGAGCCATGGCTCCCTGCCCTCCCCAAAAGCTACTAGCCATTGGGGAAAGTAGGGTTCATGTTGGAACTAGCGGTTCCGACCGGTTCGCGTTGGGGTGGAACCCCAACCGAACCGGTCATTCACGGTTCCGGTTGGAACCGGAACCGTCCGGTTCCAACCGGTTCGGTTCCGGTTCCGAACCGGAACCGTGGCCGGGTCTATTATTTTATATTTTGTTTTCTTCTTTAATCATGAAATTTAATATATTTAATGATCATATGATAATATGCAATGTATAAATGAAAATTATGTATTGTGTTCTCTTCAATTATTATGTAAAAACACAAAAGTTTTCTTTAAGAAATTTCTAATCCAAACCGCCGATCCGAACCTCCCAAACCGCTGAACCGCCAACCCGCGCGGTTTGAAGTGCAAAACGAAAAAACCGATCCGAACCGCACCGCCAACACCCCTATTTGAAATTGTAACCCGCGCGGGTCGGGTCGGAAAATGCTTAATATATATTTTATGATACAATTTTGATAGGATTTGTAGTTAAAGTAAATTATGATAAATTAACTACAGAGGAAAAATGACAATCATCAAAATCGGGTCAGACCCCATTTTTTGCATTGAACCCGCGACCCGATTCGATTTTGCGGGTCATGTCGGATCTGACCCGAAATTACTTTTTTATTTTACAAACCAGACTGAGTCGGGTCGCAGGTTGACCTGACCCTATGAACACCCCTACTGTACATAAAAGTGTCATCTTATCTACCCTCAACATATCGGACCTCATCCTCACGATAATTTTTGCCATCTCTAATTACACTTAATTTGCCAATTTGCCCTTTCACGAAAAAGGTTGCCAATTTTGTATATGAGTATTTGATAAGATTGACAAACTTTTTCTAATTCAAGTATTATTTATTAATATTATCAAGATTTTGAAAAAAAAAATCAATTTCTTAAATTTTGAATTGATTCTTTTATCGTGTTTTTTATGTCTAGATTTTAATTAAAAAAAAAATACTTAATAGACTTTTCTAAACCCGATCTATTACTATTTGATAAATAATTTGTAATGGTATCATTATTCTTTTTAAATTATCGAGCCACAAACTTTTTTAAAAAAGGGAGGTTGAAGTCTTTTTTTTTTCGACACCTCACCTCACCAAAATTAAACTAATTCAATAAGATTTAAACTTATTGTTATATGATACATCCCACTTTAGTTATATGATACAACCCACTTTAAAAAAAATAAACATAACTTTATTATTAAAAGAATTCATAACTTTATTATTAAAAGTATTGCTAAAAAAATGTTAATATCACGATGCTCAATAATAAACCAATACAACTGCCAAAAGAATGTAATGGGAAAACAGAAATATTAATGCCTCTTAAGAAAAAATTTAAAACAATTCATTCATCATAGGACTAGCGAAAATCTGTATATGCAGCAGGAAGGATTGTTTAGTCCTTGTGTGAGTATGCATCAGCAGGGAGGAATTTCGCATATCGGTCAGCGCTGGATCGCGATTTATGGTCATAGTATTCAACCACAGCGGCACCGGCTAAAGCGGCCAGCGTAAGAGCCTGTGCATGCAACCTGAAATTAAGTTTGAAAAAGACAACATAAGGTTTTGTAATAGGAGATGGAAAAATGGAAAAATGATTCAAGACAAAATATAGGCGCAATAGTCAAAAGAATTCTACTTGCTAACTTTACAAGTTAGGACAAGAATTATTGCAATAAGGATTATTGGCTTCTCACAAACCCACTCGCTCCCTAAAGAACCCTACAATTTTTGGAAAGCAGGAAACTTAAAGCTTTCACCAGATATGTTGCCCTGAGGAGTTGAACCTGAAATCTTGTAGGAGCAAGTAAATGACATGCTTGACCATTTGACTAGCCCTCAAATTTATAGTAATCGCATCTAACTGTAAGAGTTCCTAAAATATCATGAAAGCAGTTCTATCTGTCTTCAACAACAAAAACAAAGAGAGGTAATATCTGCTTTCGAAGTATGGAACCATTTTACTTCAACCTCCTAGATAATGGCATTGGCTACTTCAACATTCCCCAAACTATTTTCTTTAGTGGTATCGACACCCTCTTAAGTTAAGAAAAGCGAATAACACATTAATCTGTTATCTGCAACCTGCTGCGACACACACACAGAGAGACCTTTTATATACTATATCATACCACCAACACCACGTCGATTAAGCGAAGACCACCAGAGATTGACCCAACTTCTCAAGATATGCCCATTATCACCATCATCATTACCAACACTAACAAAAACCCACCACCAGCATACCATTCTTTAACCGCCGGAAAGAGTCATAAAGAACTGATTTGTAGAGAGCAATGCTTGTTCAGTACAATAAAGAATTGTAGATAATTGTAACCATCAAAGGCAATAGGCGGGGCAAGGCGCTTGATTGATTAGTTCTACCCGTACAAGCGCCGCATTATGTTTTATCTAATATATAAAGAGTCGTAACCTAAGCGGCTGCTTGAAGCACCCGCCCAAGAGCCTAATAGGAAGCGCCTTTAACAACATAGGGTAACACAAACTATCCATTAGGTTTTGAAATACAAGAAATGAATATAAAGGCAAATGGAATTACAAATTCAGAATTTCCATGAAATCCCTTCCAGAAAAGTGGGGAAAGAAGGGGTATGATTTGGTGGCAAAAGTTTTAGAACTTGGTTACGCGCATTTATTATAATAGCCTGAAGCAGCCGGAGTTTTACCTGTTCCCTTAAAGCTCAAGTGAGTAGTTCAATTTCCCAAATCAAACAACAGAGAATCTAGAACTTTATAGGATTATTTTCTCAATATTCTTTCAATCAATGGATCAACAAGAACAAAATCCAAAATTTCACCGCAACAAACTTAAAAAAAACAACAATTAAAGAGCCAAATTTTACCTAGCGTGAATGATCTTGACGCTGGTTTTCATATTGGGTTGAGACCAATTGTACGCGATCGATCCCGCAATCCCACTTACCCATAAACACCCTTTATTCACCAAAAAGAAAAAAATCAGTATCACCATTAACCAAAATATATATATATATAAAAGATTAACAAAAAGAAAAATTACCAACGGTTCTAAGCTTGTGTTCAACAATCCATGCCCTAACAGATTCGAATTTTGATTTGGATTCCGCCATTTTAGAGAGAGAAAATAAATGAGTTTGAAATTATTTGAGAGAAACGTCGAGGCGGTTTGGTTTTTTAAAGAGGATTTTGCAGGGGACGAACATTGAATGAAGAAGGAAATACGATTCTCAAAGACGGCGGCGGAAGTATTATTCCCGTGTACTGCTAATCAGATGGTGACACGTGGATTTATATTTTTAAAAAATTGGTTATAATCACGTGTGTTAATTATTCCATGTTTGAATGGTTTCGGACGCTATTATTGACTATAGTTGGGTCGGTATTGGTTCGAACCGAAACAATGATGTTCTAGACCGTTGATGATTATTATAACAAATATGTCGTGACACTTTACATTTGGATAATTTAATTAGAAATCGGTAATTAATAAAAAATATTTGAGGATTAACTAGAAATTAATCATTTATTTATTATTGTTAACGGGAAAATAATTATTAAAGGGCGAAGAGGCATGATGTCATTCAGGACGAAGAATGAATAAGGAATCAACCCAGGACGATTCGATCTATACGATTCGACCGATGAGTAAAAAATCGTGATAGACAAAGAAAGAATCTCCAAACAAGCGAAGAATGATGGAAGAATAACGAATATGTGATAGGACGATTGTCACACAAACAGATGTTTTACACTTAGCCAGTTACGGATAGACCTAACGGTTACTGCACAGCTGGCAGTAACCCCCACGATCTAATGGTTATCAGAGCGTATGATCAAGCAGTTGCACGCACGACCCAACAATTGCATGCACGACCTTGCAGTTGCACGCACGGCCCAACATTTGCACATCCAGCAGTTACATGCGAGTAAGAGACGTGAGAATTAACAAACCGATGAAAGCGGAACCGCTCGAGCGATTGGCGGAAGTTTACACTATAAAGGACCCAAGCGTAGAAAAAAATAAAAGAAAGAAAGAGAAAAGATTCAAAATGAGCAAGTAGTCTAAGTTTATAGTTTTTTTTTTAGCTTTGTAATATTTAGGGCTGTAATCTGTGTGTTTGCGCCCCTTTGAAGCATTTCTTGGATTCAAACACTCCTTTATGTGATTTTGTCTCAGGATGTTTGGAACCTTACACGCGTACCAATAAAAAATTGTGCGAACAATCATGAAAAATGTTAAATAATCATAAAATCGATGTAAATGATTAAAATTAAAATCTTTAAAGAAGAAGATGAAAAATGAAGAAAAGAAAGAGATTACGAGTCTTTCTGTAAATTGACCAAAAATTAAAAATTAGAAATATATTAGTGATTTTCGATAGAAAATTAAATCGACAATTTTCATGCACGTAGAACAGGGGAATGACATGACAATTTTGATTACAAAATCCAAAGTGTATACAAATTACAACAAGATATTCAATATAAATTTCTACATAAAATAAAATATTTTTAACATAATGACAAATAAATTACTTCAAAATGAAAATTAGGAGTTAGAATCGGTTTCGGTTCCTAAACCGATTCCGAACTGGAACCGAATGAGGAATCAGAATCAAACCGAACTGTACACTGTATGGTCCGGTTTCGATTCCTCCTTCAGTAGGAGCTTGAATCACAGGTTTGGTTCTGGTTCGGTTTCCTGAACCGAACCGCGGTCACCCCTACTTAGCTACATATACAGAAAAGTGCAATTTATTTTAACGTGAAGATTGAGCAAAATTCATAGTAATACTGTTTGTACCGAACATGTTGAATAAGGAAATGAGTTCTTGTAAGTTTTTGAGGAGAAAAATTTGTGTGGGATGAACTTGCGGATAATGTAATATGTTCTCTCGTTAATATTTTGACATATATGTATTGAATTCGAAATTAACCAATAACAATAAATAGAGAATTATTGATATTTTGACATGCAGTCTACCTCATATAAGTTTCTCTCTTTGTTAAGGGGCGTTGGATAGGATGACCTAATGCACGAGGCTTTCCACACTATGAGTTACGTGGGACTTTAGATATGCAAGTTAATTTCATTTGTCCTCTACCAAGGTTTTCTCGTCATTTCCAACATGAAATATTCTTGTTTGGTACTATAATTTCTAGTCCATGGGCGAGAATTTCTTGTATTTAATTTGATTTATTTATTTGGGAACGAACATACTTATACAGTAACATTTTTTGCTTTTTTATTGGTAGGGTGGGTTGATTTTAATCGGCTATGTTAAAGTATACTGGGAATTTAAATACATATATTTATAACGCATCACTAAAATAAGCTAAGATATATGTTCCTATAAATATTCAAGAAAAATTCGTCTCTAATCCATATTAGATTGATAAAGGAAGATAATTGAAACCCGTTCCGGGTGTGGGATCTCGATTTTTATAGGTCATTAGAATCAAATCTAACAATAAATTATGTGCACTATGAAATCACCATAATCGATCGAAGTTCAGATTCACACTTAAATCTATATATAACCCTATAGATATTTGGAGTTGTCCAAGTTTTTTAATCTCTCTATAGAAGTTATTGAATCCAATATTCAAGATCAGAATATAATAATACAATATACAATATATGACCATTACAATACCAAACCAAAATATTACAAAACACAAGAGAAAAATCTAAAACTACACATGAAGAACCTTAAAATGCAAGCAATGACTTACACATGCTGCTGATGTGTTGTTGCTGCATACATAACTGCACGTGTAGGGGTGTCAAAAAGATCCGGACCCGGCCCGGATCCGGAAGACCCAGAAAGACCTGGGTCCGGTAAGATTCGGATCCGCAAGTTTTTATTGCGGGCCAGGTCCTTATATTGAAGATTCGGCCATAACCGGATCCGGATACAGGTCTGGGTGATTCCGGACCCGGATACTCGGGACCCGGTTCAATTAAAAAAAAACACTCTCAAGATCACTGTATGTAGCATCGCCAGAAGATTATGCAAGAGCTGTGATTCGACACATTGGGTATGAACCGCAATGCACGCCTTACTGGGCTCACTCGCTTCAATGATGCTTTGCTCGCTTGATCCATCGACATGTACTTGATGTTTGGCGTCTCTCTATAGGAATCTGTCGGAGGGGAAACCCATGCCCATCTCTCAATGATTTGCATTGTACTATCATTCATCAATTGACGTTTTGATTGTGTTTATTTTTATCTGGTTTTGTTCACTTGTATCTTTAATATAACTATATAAGACGTTGACATCTAAGAAATGGTAGGTGACTGTAGTATTTTTTTTAGTATATCCGGATCCGGGTATACCCGGACCCGTCCAGGGTATACCCGGGTCTGGACCAAGATGAGTTTTCCCGGGTCCGGGTCTAGACCCGGGACGTGAGAAAAATATGCATATCCGGACCCAGGTTCGTACAGACTCAGGTCCGGATCCGGATTTTTCCATCCATATGCACATGTATGAAGTAAGGATATAAAGTGTACGCAGGGTCGGTCTTAAGGCTAGTTCATATGGGCAGTGGGCTTAGGCTTCAGGATTTAGCCGGATCCTATATTAAATAAAAACTTTTTTTTTAGATACATAAACTATGATTTTATATTAATATATGGTTTTCATTGGGGTAACCTCACTTGCAATTAAGATTTTCCATGGATTTTCACATGTATCAAGGTTAAATGCATTTGTTTTAGTAGAATTGATGTCAAATATGCTCACGCCATGCATGTTATTGTGTGTGCTAAAAGTAAAAAAGTCATGCAAGTAAGCTAAATCATTAATTTTATTGATTTCAGTTTCAAGATTACAAAATAATTCCGGTATAAAAAGATTCTCAACATCGCTTTCTTCTTCTTTGACAGGTTCAAAGTCCTTAAGTGTGAGCCCTTCCAGTTGGAGCAGCGGCTCTTCTTCTCATTTTCTTTATGCTTCTTTCTTCGACTCTATACCCTTATCCTCTGGCTCAACATCCTCTTCCATTTTTACCACTAGGCTTCTTTCCCAACCTATTACATCAGCAAATATCTCGAAGCCTGGCACAGTGACGCCATTGACTTCGCATGGTTCTGGAGTTCCTTGGTACCTTTCATTAACAAAGTAGTCGTATAATCACATCCCCTTCTTTCCGGTAGACCCGGCCACGGTTCCGGTTCCGAACCGGAACCGAACCGGAACCGAACCGGTTGGAACCGGAAGGTTCCTGTTCCGGAACCGAACCGGAATGGGACCGGTTTGGTTGGGGTTCCACCCCAACTCGAACCGGTCCGAACCGGTGGAACCGTACGGTTCCACCGGTTCGGACGGTTCCGGTTGGAACCGTCGGGTTCCTGTTGGAACCGTAGGGTTCCAACAGGAACCCTAAGGCCCCCAACGGCTAGTAGCCGTTGGGGGATGCAGTGAGCCGTTTGGCTCCCTGCCAAAAAAAAATTAAAAAAAAAATTCTAAATTTTTTTTAATTATATAAAATAAAAAATTACTAATGTACCCCTAATAACGGTAATAAACGGTTATATTTAGGGGCATTTTTGGTATAAAAAAAATTCTAAAATTCTATAAATAGGATTCAAATTTCATAATTTCATCACACCAATTTCTCAACTCTCTCATTTTCTATAAATCTCTTATTCTCAATCTTACTTCAATACAATTCTCTTATTTTAGTTGTTAATTAATTTGTTATCACATTCGGCATTCGCATCGCAATTATTCAAATGGCAAGCTCATCCGAGAACATAATGTCAAATATGCCGACCCAAGAGAGCGGCCCCAGTGTCAGTGCACAATCATGGAGAAGAGAAGTTAAGGCTCGGTCCTCCGATATTTTCAAAATTCATTTTAATTTGGAACGCCTAGACGATGGTTCACAACGAGCAATTTGCAACTATTGTGGGGTTATCTATAAATTTTCTGGTGGATACGGAAATATGATCAAGCATATGGAGAAACATCATCCGGTTGAATTTGGCATTGATACGACGCAGACTCAAATGGCCAGGTACGCATCATCTAGTAGAGGTACGAGTAGTGTAGATTTATTTAAATATTCTGATGCAAAAAATAGAGAAGAATTTGCGAAATTAACATGTATGGCACATCTTTCTTTAAGCTTTGGTGAAAAACTTCATTTTACTAATTACGTGCATAATGCTTTAAACCCTGCTGCATGTAGAATGACTCGAAACACAACAAAACGTCATATTTTCAAATTTTATAAAGATGGTAAAATTATTTTAAATGAAATATTTAAAGAGATGAAAGGTCGTATTTCTATATGTTCTGATATTTGGAGTGACCATTGGCAAACACACTCATTGCATTTAGAGTTTTTGATGACCAACATACTGCACATAATATTTATAGAATGATGAAGGTAATTTTTGATGAATATGGTTTAGGAGAAAAAATTTTAACAATTGGATTTGATAATGCATCTACAATTACTGCATCCATCAATGATTTAAAAGAAATATGTCAACCAAATTTAGGGGGTCGATTTTTTCATATTCGTTGTACATGTCATGTCCTAAACTTATGTGTGCAAGACGGTCTAAAATTATTATCTCCTTTCCTTGATCCTATTAAAACGGCACTTAACTGTATTTGGTCATATTCTCAAGTTAGGAGGGAATGGACCAAGTTTTGTAAAATAAATGGTATTAAACCGATTAAATTTTCTAGAGATGTTCCAACACGTTGGAATTCTACTTATTTTCTTTTATGTCAAGCACTTCAATACAAAGATGCATTATGTAGTTTTTTTTTTTCTCAACATGTTCAAAATATCACACTTTATCCTAGTCAATGGGATATTTGTGAAAGAATTTTAGATATTTTAAGAGTTTTTAATGATGCTACTTTAGTTTTTAGCGGTGTTTATTATCCCACTGCACATTTATTTCTTCTTGAAAGTTTGAATATTGTTGGCACTCTCGATGAACATGTTGATAGTGACGACCCTAATGATATTGTTTTGCTCGAAGCCATTACTGTTATGAAGGTAAAATGGTTGAATTATTTTAGAGAAATTCATTTACTTTATCTTATTGCTGCTGTTTTTGATCCTATATTTAAATTAGAAGGTTTGAATGGTGGTTTACAAGCTTACTATGGTTATTTAGGAATATTAGATGACATTGATATTACGAGCATAATGACGAATTTAAAAAGTGATTTAATTATTTTATTTAATGATTATATTGTAAGATATAACTTAGAAACAATAGGTCAGTCTAGTAGTAGCGAACCGGTAATTCAACCAAGACTTAGCGCAGGGGATCGTTGGTTATTACAACGAAATAAAAAATCTAGGGATACGACAACAACTAATAACCCTGAATTAGATAATTATTTATCTACAAATTTTGAGTTTTCTAATGAAAGTTTATGCAGTAAAAATTTTAAAATCCTTGAATGGTGGAACCGGCATCAAAATATATATCATGTTTTATCTATTATTGCTAAAGAGATATTGGCAGCACATATTTCCACCGTTGCGGTTGAGCAAGCCTTCAGCTTGGGAGGTAATATATTGGAAGCTAGGCGATCTTCATTACATCCAAGCACTCTAGAAGCAACAGCTTGTGTGGATGATTGGACTCGAGCTGATCTGAGACAACAAGAAGATGCCCCCGATGATTTTGAAGATTTGTTCGATAATGCTTCTGCAACAAGTGCAAGCGGAAGCTGCGGACCCGGAGCCGAAGGATCAACTGATAATGATGATTGATAAATGTAAAATTATAATTTACAAAGGGGATATGTCTTAAACTTGTAATGGAACTACGTGAGCTTTGATTTCTCTCACCCTTGGAGGATACGTAGGCAACTTAAATTTTAAAAAATTTAAGCTCAAGCTCTTCAATGTAATAATTTTTTTTTTATTTATAAATTTAATCTCATTTTTTTTAATTAATAAATGATTTGACTCCTCTCAATTTTTTATTTTAATTAATAAAAAAAAAAATGAACCGAACCGAACCGGAACCGAACCGTTCGGTTCCGGTTCGGTTCGACTTTCCGGTTCCACTTAAGTGTGGAACCGGAACCGAACCGGATTTAACCGGTTCGGTTCCGGTTCCACACTTGTGGAACCGGAAACCGGCCGGTTCGGTTCGGTTCCGAACCGGAACCGAACCGCCGGCCGGGTCTACTTTCCGGCATGAGTCTGCTCTTTAAAATTAAGCAGTGAGTTAATGCCTTGGCCTTTTGCCATCAGTCTTGTATTAGGCTTATAGTTCATTTTTTCCATTATCCTAGCAACTTTAGGATCTATCAACTTCTCAAAGGTGCGTATTTTTTTTTTTTTGATAAAATCACTACAAATTAAATTAATATCCCAAATCTAAAAATTATTTATTAATCATTACACTACAACAAAATAGACCTTTAGCGTCCAAACATTTAGCGTCGAAATTTTTTTCGACGCCAATAAACTCTTTAGCGTCGAAATTAGATTCGTCGCTAAAGATTTATCTTTTAGTGTCGAAATAATTATTTGACGCCAAAGGATTGATGATTTAGCGTCGAATTTCTATTTCGACGCTAAATGTTCCATCATTAAGCGACAAAAAATTATTTAGACGCTAAAGGATGAACCTTTAGCGTCGAAATATTATTTGGACGCTAAAGGTTCAACCTTTAGCGTCGAATCTAATTTCGACGCTAAAGTTTAATTTTAATTTTTCGAATTCCCCTTAAAAAATTTGAATTTATCGACTAATAAATTCAAATTTAAATTTTGACATTTAGCGACTAAATTTTCGACGCTAAAAGTCAAAAAATTCGACGCTAAAGGTTGAATCTTTAGCGTCGAATCTAAATTTCGACGCTAAAGGTTGAACCTTTAGTGTCGAATCTAAATTTCGACGCTAAAGGTACAACCTTTAGCGTCGAATCTAAATTTCGACGCTAAAAGTTAATTTTAAAATTTTCGAATTCCCCTTAAAAAATTTGAATTTACCGCCTAATAAATTTAAATTTAAATTTTGACATTTAGCGACGAATATTCGACACTAAAAGTCAAATATTTCGACGCTAAAGATCAAAATTTTGGCGGAAAAATTCCCGCTATTTGAGGATTTTTAGCGACGAAATCCTTTTCGTCGCTAAAGGTTTTTTTTTGCCTATAAATTCATTTGCTCTTTCATTTCTTCTATTATCACTTTCTTTCTCTCATACTCTTATTTCCTCTCTAAATTTATTTTTCCTTAAATGTTTTGGTTTGTATTTTATATTCACATCTAATATTTATTTATTTATTTTTGTAGGGGAATATGAAGATGAAGAAATGGTGAAATTGATGATAATGAAGAAAATGAAAGTGAAGATGGAAAATTGTATTTTATCATTGTATTTTATCATTTTATATTTTTTTGTTGTGATAAATTTTGTAATTTTAGTTTTATATCAATAAAAATATCATTTTATATTTTGTTATTGTGATAAAATTTGTAATTTTAGTTTTATATCAATAAAAATGTCATTATTATAAAATTTTAGTAACAAATTTGTAATAATTTTTATAACAAATTTAATTACTTTTGTAATGAAATTAGTTTGAGATTAATTTGTAATAATAATATTCTTATACCTTTTAGCGTCGAAATATTCGACGCTAAAGGTAATAAAATGATATATATTTTTAACATTATATCACATTTAGCGTCGAATATTTCGACGCTAAAGGTCAACTTTTTGGCGTCGAAATTATTCGTCGCCAAATACATGTTTTAACGTCGAAATATTTTTGACGCAAAATATTGTACTTTAGCGTCGAAATTTTTTATTTCGACGCTAAGTTAAATTTATTTTCTAACCAATAAGAGTCACGTTCAATTCAACAAATAGAGATTAACATGAACAAATTAAAAATAAAATCGCCATCTGTTTTTTTTTTTTTTTTTTTTTTTTTTTGCTTTTAAAAAAAAATCTAATATTTTTTTTTATATTCTTCTTGTGCAAAGCCAACTAGCTGACATACATACAAGCATATATATATATGTACTAGATATTGCCATTGTTGGTGTTCAATCAAAGTCCCAAGGATCATAAACATGCATAAAAAAAAACCACATATGAACACATCAAAGGAGGTGCGGAATATACTCACTTTGATTTTCGGTTTTGATGAAATGAAGAACAAGGTGCGATTTTTGCTCCTCAACATGCTCGGCAATGGCTTCCAAAGTCAGTGGACTGCTCGGTTTTGGGCGTGTAGATCTTCACCATTTTCGGCCATGTGAGAACTCCATTAAAGCTCCAAGCTTTGAGATTCCATGCTCACAAACTCACTTCCCTATCACCTTTGTATCACTCCTAGAGTGTGCTAGCACTAGTTTATCTTCATCTTACTTCTCAAATTTTCGGTGAAAAACAGAAGAAGAGAAGAAGAATCGGCAGTGAGCCGAGAAGAAGAAGAGAAGAAAAATGGGAGGGAAAGAGAAAGGACCGTATGTCCTTTGCATGTATGAGAGAGAGTGATTTTGCTCAATTAGTCTAAAACGTGAAGACCAAAAAGTAGTGCAGAGTGTCACGTGAATGTGGTCCTAAATTAGGCCAAAAACGTGAATGAGCAATACCAATGAGTCACGTGAATGGCAAAAGTTTTTGCCAAAACCGTGAACCACACAAAGTCCAAGAGAGAGAAAATGATTTATATATACTTATATCTTTATTCCATTTACCAAGTAAATGAATAAAATATATATATACACAAGTCCCTATATTCACATCATGTCACTTTAATAAAGTGACAACATGTCATATCACATCACTCAAAGTGACAATTGATTTGACGCATGATGTGACAAACGATTTGACGCTTGATGTGACTTGCATGCCGCGTTCGAATTCGAAATGCGAACGCGCTCGCAATCACTCTCGGGCTCGGGTTCGCTAATTCCAAATTAACGAATTTTCCGTCGCGTCGTAATTAAATGATTACGCCTAGCGAATTCACTATTCACGTCGCTAACGAATTAATTCTAAATTAATTCGTTCGCCCGAATTAAAATCTAATTTTAATTCCGCGTCGAAATCCAATTTCGATTAATATATCGAATATATTAATTTTATCGATTAATTCCAAATTAATCGTTCTCTCTCTTTAAATAATATTTTATCCCAGATAAAATATCTCCGCAATTAATCCCAGATTAATTTTCTCTCTCATCGAATTAATCCCAGATTAATTCTATCTCTCCGAATTAATCCCAGATTAATTCTATCTCTCTCTTCTAATTAATCCCAGATTAATCAAAGTGCGAGTAATACGTCATCGGTGAATCTTCGGGAACCGACCCATGAGATCTCCGGATATGTTGGCAGTAAATACGATCGTCGGACTGTCCGAACACGTAAGTACCTCGTACTACGTTTATATCGATTTACAAGACAAGGTTGGCTTCTAGCAAAGCGCCATGCCTACCCAATTCTCCAGAAATATTCTTACAGGAATATATAGATCTGTATCAAGCGTAGAATACCGTAGTATTGTGTATATCGGCCCAGTATCGGATAATCACGTGCTAGGGCTGGGGCTGGATAAGTGTCTGCCCCGTCCGAAACACATATCGGATGTCTGGTAACATAGTCTCTATAATCGGATATACATGACCTGGTCACAATATCCCGATTGGTTGCGCAACACTCAAGAGCACTAGTACCATATCCTGCGTGACATCTACTCCAATATGACTGAAGTGACACTTCCGTCTCGACATCACACCCAATACACTACGACTCCCTGATAAACCCAGAAGCGGTGTACCCAGAACCGGTTAAAGCCCTGTACCACCAAGACCAGAGTTTACCGATTATCGCAAGTATTAGCGATGCAAGTCTCAGGTTAAGACTATACACACCTACCTCGATTCGGCCTCCCATAGACACATAGTCATAATACCAATGGGATTCCGAGGGGTCTATCCAGAGCGAAGCTGTTTCCCGTACCATCAGTGAAACACGACCTCCTATTGCACTTGCATAAGTATCCAATACTTATATATATGAGAACTATGCCGTTGTGCCCTCACAACGCGCACAAGTGCAATACTAGCCTATTCCGCATTATCGATGTCCAGTCTCGATAATACTTCGGCTAGGGATATTTAATGATTAATCCTTCCCACAAAATTTACAGAGAGATTAAGATTCTATTATTTAATTTGTTTGTTAATTTTTAGAGATATTCTATAATGAAATGATTTTATTTTTTAATTGAATGATTTTATTCTTTAATTTATGTGGTAGTTTTCATTTTTCATTAATAAATGATTTTATTCTTTAATTTATTTGGTAGTTTTTATTTTCCATTTTTATAGAGATTCTATAATAGAATGATTCTTTATCAGCCATTAGATTACAATGAAATGATCTGAGCCGCCAATTAAGCCACATAAAGATAGTCTTTGGATATATTATATCTCTTAATCCTAATCATTGGTTGTCTTATCTTTCATCTCATACTATTGTGCTTTATAATATAGATAATAATAAATGTTCAATGGAGTTAGTTTTTAAATATTTTAATAAAAATTTGTGGGCTAGTTCCGACAACATTTTTAATACGGATCCGAGGCCCAGTTAATGATCCAATATGGTTCGGATCCGGTTACCATATTCACTTGACTTTGCCTTCTTCCTTTCAAACTACAACTTCTCAGTGCAATTGGAGCTCTGCTAGCGAGATATTAAGCATCGAAATTGAATAATCAAACTGATTATGAAGAAAAGGGTTTATGGATTCTCCATTTTGGTTCTCTTTTTTAATCTGCTAATCTCTTTTGCTCATGGTAAATCGTCTTTCTATTTCTCTTTTAGGGTTCTTTTCCTTTTTAACAAGTTCTCATTTGGGCCACTTTTTATTGTTCGTACATTTATTTTAAACCAAACCCTTATTGGATTTATGGGAAAAATCATTATTTGGTTTGTTTATGTGTGTTTTGGAGTTCCATTTTGAATGGGCCAATTGGGTAGTGTTTAATTTGTTTATAAGTTCTTTAACTGTTGTTATGTTTTGCTGTTTTGAGTAAATGAAAAAGGGATAATTAATGGATGTTAAATTTCTAGAATTATGGTGTTTTGGTGTTCACTTGAACTGAATAGAATAGTTGTTTTAGTAGCTCATCTGAGTAGAATTATATTCACCCTTTTATCTTCCTAATGTATTGAAGGATGAAAATGTAATGTGTAATTCTTTTTAATACTTTGAAGAAAGCTTCTTGTTAATATGTCAGATTGAGATCTTGTAAGCTTTTGTTTTTGTTTTTCTGGAAAGTTTTTGCATAGGAAAGCTATGAATTAATGGATTTCTTCCAAATGCTGGTGTCGTTTCTGGTCGTGCATAGTAATGTTTTGATGTTGGTTGTAATCCGTTGGCATGAAATTCAATAGCTTGCATATCAGCATATGTGGGAATGTATATTATTCTAGAAGCCAAAATTATGACAAATGTAGATATTTAGATACACATGCCTCCACTCGGAACGGAAGTTATGACTTATGAGATATTTTATGCTACCATGGAGCTGTATATTGTTGGTGTTTAAATCTGGCGCATGCATATCATAACCTGTTTAGTTGGCATATTTCAATCATTAACCAGTCTGGATGCTGTGCTGCTATATATGCGGGATTAAATTTGTAATGGCGTCAATCAAATTGTTTATTTGTCTCCGCTTTTAAATTCCTTTAATATATGTCTGTGCAGGAAAACTTAATGGAGTGTGTGTTTCTCAAGGTGGTCGCTTTGCACCATTCTCATCTGAAGGAAAACCTCCAAAAAAGGCAAGCAAGGGACGTAGCGATTTGATCCTTTGTAGGGTTTTTCGTAAAAAGACCTGTTGTGATGCTGCCCAGACTCATCCTGCTTTGCTATCCATTAGGAAGCTGGCTTTAACAGGGGAGGCCAACCGAGAATGCTTGCATCTATGGGAATTACTTGAATGCTCTATTTGTGATCCAAGTGTTGGTGTTCAAACAGGACCCCCGCTAATATGTGCCTCGTTTTGTGACAGAGTTTATCAGGCTTGTTCTAATGCTTATTTCTCCATGGATGCTAAAACACAGGTATGTGTTATTTCTCGAGTTGTGTTTTGAGTTAGTGAACAGTCTAGGGTACTTAATATGATCTAACTAGAATATCAGAACTTTGAATATTTCATTTCAAATGATTGACATAATCAATATCCTGATGCAAATTTCACTTGCTAGGTTCTAGCACCATGTGGAGTAAACGACTTTGTTTGTGGTAGAGCTGCAGAGTGGGTCTCTAATGGCACAGAACTTTGCCATGCTGCAGGTTTTGCTGTTAAACTACCTGATGATAGATATATTGATGTGGAAGAAACATCTTGCTTTGGTGGTAAAGCAAGTCTGGATAAGATTGCTGGTTCATGGGGTGCGTCACGTTCTGAAATGCCCCAGAATGCTAAGAATATAGGAATATTAGAAGATTTCCAGCAGTGGGTGCAAGAAATGGAATTTACTGAAAGAGTTTCTTGGGCTGTGGGAGGGTTGGTTCTTACAGCTGGGTTATTGTTTGTCAGGTCAGACTACTGCTTGCTGTGCTTATAAGATATAAGATTAGTTTTTTGTTACTTAGTTTGCTCTCCTCTTTCATTGAGCATTTTTATTGTATAGCTTCCCAAAGAACGACCTTCTACTTTCATATTTCTTTATAATTTATAGCTTGTACGTACCTTCTTTCCTGATATGATTACCTTTATAGCCAACCATGCTATTCTTTTACTGAAGAATTTCTGATAAAGCTTGCGTCACATCCGTGGAGTGTCATTAGGTTGCTTTAGTGGGTAATTTTTTACTTGTACTTCTGAATGATTTTTTTTTTTCTTTTTCAACAATGCAGTAAAAGGAGGAGCCATAGTCAGCGCCAAAAACTAGCAGCTATTCAACGCGCTGCAAGGAAACTGGAAGGAAAGATGAACCGAGCATCTCCTGTTAGTCGGGGAAATATGAAGTGAGTCGAAGATAAATGTCTACTCGTATTCAAACATAATTATCCCTGCCGATTAATTTATCACGATAATGTACATTGCTGAATTTTTTTTTTTAAATAACAAAAAGTTGATAATAATCATAATATATTTACTTGAGGGATTGTATATTCAAGATGTTGAAGCCCTCGATTCCTCTTGAGAGTTTAAGAATTTAGACGTGTTCGCAAGTTTCCAGTTTTCTGTTCTATACTAGACAATAATTTTCTCATTTACTGACTCTTTATGTTTGCTTGCATTCTTGTTGAATGTTGAGGAATTGATTCATCTTATGCAATTGCTAAGAAGTTTAAGATTACTGAGATCTCTTATACAGAATGTGTTATGTACAAAAATTAGAAATCAGTTAAGGACTTTGCGCGAAACTAGATCAAGCACAATAAATCAAACAATTTTTTTTTCACATCGGTTATATGAATCTTTTGTCGTCATTGTAGTAGCACAATTTTATTTAGAATTCAGATCAACCACAATGCGATGTACAAATTACTCAGTAGACAAGAATCAAATCAGGTCATTTTCAAATCATTCTCATAGTCTCATACCAAGCTGTTCCTCGATAGAAGATAGCTTGTGCACGTCACATTCCAATATATTCAGGACGTGATCGGCAGAAGACGGCGGTACCATCTCTCCAAGGCTTATGACTTGCACATGCCCGACATGTCATGATATATTCCTGACTTGTACTTGAATTATTCACACATGCATTATTTCATTAATTTACTATAAACATGCATATCTGAAGTAAAAAATTTACATGAACTATATGTAACATGCTTAACATAACATGATTTACACAACTGTCAACATTCGGCCACATGATGCATTTCATCACCAGTGGACTTCTGACATTGTGAACCTAATGATTGCGGCTGGTGTTTATCTTCTCCAAAGCGTGTTCACTGCATGCATGAAATCCTGCAACAAAAAATTGAAAATGAAGAAATAAGTCGTATGAACGACTTAGTGAGTAAACGCTAGGAATGAAACGTATAATAAAATAACATTTCATATACCAATGAAATTACTTTAAACTTGATTCATGAAGCATAAGTATATCGAGAACCTTAAATTGTAAATCAAATACATACATAAAACTACAACATGACTGAAAATCTGTAACATAACTTAGGAAACTGATACATGATAACGTGACTTTAATCCGTAAGCATGAAAACTGGAAAACATGTCATGACCCTAAAACTGAGACATGAACTGAAAACTGTAGACATGAACTACAACTATGAATCTGATAACATGACTCGACTGTAAAACGTAAACTGTAAACGTATCCGTAAACTGAAAAAAATAAGCTACAAGCTTAACTGCATGAAAAAATTAAACTGTGATCATAAGTTATAGCTATAAACTGTAAACATGGACATGAAAACAATGACGTGATCTGAAAACATAAACATGATCTGAAAATCATATACATGTCTTGAAACCTGAACATACTTGAAACTATACTTTTGAACTGAAAATTGTGATCATGATTGTAACTGTGATAAGTAGACTGCAAACATGATTGAAAACTTTATAGCATAAACTTGAAAGCATGACTGAAAATTACAACATGACCTGAAACTGAATCATGGCCTGAGAACGTAAACATAAACCAATACTGGAAGCATAAACATGAACTGAAGACATAAACATAAACTGAACATAAGTGTGACTGTAAACTGAAAAACTTATACTAAAATCACGAACTGCAGACTGTAACGTGTAAACATGAACTAAAAACTGAATAATAATTCTGAAAACACAAATGTGAACTGAAGATGTAAACATGAGTTGAAAACATAAGCGTCTGAATCCAAAACTTATACTTAAAAACATATGCTAAAAAATAACTTGTCATGAAAACTTCACCAGTATCGTAACATGGGGGCGTAAAACTTACTTAACGGGACCTAGCACCGCGTAAGCAGTAGAGCATGAGCATGGGCATGAATATGCTTACAAGGGTCATTGAAAGATCATTAGGGCTGCTAAGCTAGCGTACATTTATTTGGTATTCTTGTAACCGTTACTGAAAAACTCAAATTGAGAATCATGAAAATTATGAAATGAAAACGTATAATCGTGAAAACGTAAACTGTAAACATAACACATGCAAAACATGAGCTGCAAACTATAAACATGAACATGATACTTGAGAAACATGACTATAATTCGTAAACATGACATGTGGAAAACTGAAAACGTCAATTGAAAATTTGTAAACATGACACACAAGTTGAAAACATATATTGTAGACTTGTAACATAAAAACATAAACTGTGAGTAAGTAAACATGACACATGCAAACATAACTTGAAAACTGTAAATATGAACTGCAGACTGAAAAATAAACAGGAGACATACACATGAATTGTAAACTTGTATAACATGGACTGAAACATGGAAACCATAAATTGAAAACAAGTAACCATAAACAGACATGTGTACTGGTTGCTCGTATAGAATTCATTACATATTTTAGAATAAGTATAGAATGAACACTGTTTGAATGGATTCCTTAACCAATACTCCTAAAATAGGAACACACAAACTAAAAAGCGTAGATCGTAAACATGTGATGTTTTAATGTAAACTGAGAATGTAAGCTGAAAACATACGGCGGGAAAACATAAATTGAAAATGTGAATACTTAACTCGTGAAAATATGATTCATAAACATGTTTACATAGATTACAAACTTGTAGAGCATAAATTGTAAACTTGAAATATAACTTGCGAAACTTATATATCATAAATCGTGCTTCGTAAATCGTAGTATGTACGTCGTAAGTAAAGTATATTACAATGTAAATAACATGAAAACATAAATATGAAAGCATTCACGTACTGAACGGACATCCTAATGTCTGCGTGTTCGAGAGGAATTGAGTGGATTCTCCTGTGTGGAATTATAATTAATAAACCTTGTTAGAGTAAGTGGCATAAAATATTTTCCACATAACAAATGCAATATGATATGCGTGAGCATTCAACATAATTGAAAAGTTAACATATTACAAAAGTTAAGATATCGAAATTCCAAAATATGCCTTACAACTAGAGGTTCGTTGCTTGATGGCTAACTTTGAAAATTCGCTACGCCTTGTCGGTAATGAATCCAGAGATGATATTTTAACCACATGACCCCATATGTGTCTAGTTTACGTAATTTTTACGGATATCAATTTAGATTTCTGAAACTCAAATTACAAGCAAATTTTTTAGGGTTATTCAGGTGAAAAATAGAATCAAGTGAACTGTAGAGTAGCTATCTTAAAAAATTCGGTTCAAATTCATCTTTGGTCTAAAAATTCCGATTTTTGGATATGTTGGACCATATTATGTCTAGTTTATGTAGAATTTCACGGTTCATCAAAAGAAGGTCTAGAATTTAAATTATAGCCAAAATAATATAACATGTCATATTGTTCTCCAACATGAACTCATTGTTAATTTTCTCTAACTCATTGCCCTATTAGATCCCCTTAATTCAACCATAACTACCATGCATTTAACATGCCATATGCTCATTTTTATGCACCAAATCACATTCAAATTAAGCATGACAACTATTACCAAAATATATAAACCATAACACTCAATCATCTAATATTCATCATAATCCTTCATCCATCCATCACAATCAACATCAATCATACTCTTACATACTCCATTAACACATTAAACATGCCCAAAAAATAAGCCAAATAAACCCCATTCTTCTGCCAAAACAACCACACAAGCAAGCTACTAATTCATGCATTTTAGTGCACAATATTATCATCAACAACATCAATTAAAGCATAACTAACACTCTTAACAATCACTAACATCATGAAAATGAGATTACACAAGCAAGCTACTAATTCATGCATTTTAGTGCACAATATCACCATCAACATCATCAATTAAAGCATAACTAACACTCTAACGATCACTAACATGCAAGATTAATGGTGGCAGAAAAGCCCGGGCCCAGGGTAAAAAAAACGTGGGTCGGGCCCTAAATCAAAAAAAAAAATCATATATATATATATATATTAATATGTTTGTAGCATTTTTATTTGTTTATAACATTTAAATTGTTAATTTATCGATGAAACTTTTGATTTATTTGTGAATTATCTTTGCATATAGTGTGAATGTATTTTGTATTTGTATGTTTTTAATTTTTCAATTTTTTTTTTTTTTAAAAAAGGGCCGAATAAAGCCCGGGCCAGAGCCTGGCCCGGAAGACACTCGGACGTGCTTTTTTTTTTGCCGGGCCCGTTACCACCCTTATGCAAGATGGACTTGAATCAAGCTTAGGTAATTTCGCGGGTTTAAGATAACAAGCTTGTAAATTCATGTAAGATGCACTACGATTGCTAAGGTGAATTATGGAAAACTTACTAAGCAAATGATAGCTCTTGAAGCTCCCATGGTGTCTTGAGCTTGGAAAAGGAGGGGAATAAATTTTTTGTGTGTGGGTCGTGAATGGGGAAAGAGAAAGGTAGAGGAATGAGTAAATTCTAACTAGAAATCACAGATTTTTTTTTACCATATTAAATAATAATTTAAATAAGTCACATATCGAATTTATGTTGTTAATCTCGTAACATTACACTAAGCCCGAGTTTAGGGCCTTATTTGACTTGGTTCTGCATCGAATTTGAGAAAATATTTAACATGAAAGTTGTAACTATATGTCTTAGTTTTCCAACGGTACCGAATCACTATAATACGATATTAGTAGCGTAAGATATGGTCAAAATACTGAAGGCTGTTTATGAAAGTTGTAAAATCGAAAGGATGCTGAAACTGAAAAAAATTATACCGACTTTCCGGGAAGCGTTGCTAGTACGCGAACCTAATATTACAAGATCATATGCATATTATCATGTCATGCATGAAAAGAGCGACCATGATGGTCACATCATGGTAGCCGGGGTGTTACCGTGCATAATTTACAAAAAAAAAAAAAAAAATCATTTTTCTTAAAGCGTTTGATTGCAAGATTAAACAAGTGTGGTAAACAAATGGTGATTTATAAACGATATTATGTAATTCTGTTTTATACTTAAAAAAAAATTATGGTATGCATTTATAATATTTTGATGGTGGGTAAAAGTTAAAAACTTTAGATTTTGCAAAATTCAATTTTTAAAAGATTTCATGATTAATAATCATAATTTTTTTATTATTAACCAAACACTTGAAAATTATATTTTGACCAAAACATAATTTTGTCTTCTCACCGCAAATCAAACCACAATATCAAATAAAGCCTACTGGCAAGTTGTGATCTCATAAAAGGCACAGTGCTTTGCGAAACCCCTATCTTGACAGAATCATAACTTTAGCATGAATCGAGCTTGTTTTTTTTTTTTTTTTTTAAAAAAAATTAAAGAAAGGTTTAAGTCTCTTTCTTATCTTGCACCCCACCCAAATTCTAAATAAAAGATATCCCTAAAACTTGAACCCATAACCGCCTGCTTCTACTAAAAGAGTTAAGTCAATTAGACTATCATTTGAGGGATAACATGAATCGAGCTTTTTGTATCGCCTATTTGAACTAAAAGAAATCTCTCGAAATGCGCCTCGCTGCGCATCATATCTTCCCAGTTTTAGAGGGCTGTTCAAACAATTACAAGAGAAAGGATGATTAGATTCTTAACCAATCCATTATAAGTATCTGAGAATTCTAAGTATCATGTCCATATATACTATGTATGCAAATTGTTCTCTGGTATAGCATGTCTCAAATATCAACAATAACATAAATGGGTGATTAAAAACAAAAAATGTGAGCATACCTTCTTCTTAAGAGGCAGATTTGAATTAGAAGAGCTGGGAAATGATCTATCAGCTGGCTTCAATATCTCAAATGAGCAAACTAGGCCATCGTTGACGCTCAATAGAGCACCTGCGTTGTCAAACTCCCCTCCGTAGTTTGGTGCTGAAAATATTGTAACCAATCTTCGTTTAGCAAAAAATTCGTACCCATCTTCCACGACCTGCAATTTAACCCAGAAAATTTCTCAACTTCGACAGTAAAACGACTTAATTATTAGGCTTCTGCTAGGGAAGTCTGCTGGTAATTGATCTGGATAGTGAGTTATTTGACATGCACTGGTATTAAATCTCTCAAGATCATATGAGGGCTTAATTAGTATCAGAATGGAAGGCGTGGTTTTTTACTTTTGCGATGCAGCAACTATATCACAAAGTAATCTTAGCTGTAAGAACATGGGATCATCAAGGGTAGTTGGGTTAATATGATAAATAACCAGAAAAAAATTATGTGAAAATATCTAGATAATGCAGTAAATAGATACTTCACAATTTGTAATACTCCTACAAGAACAACTCCTGTCACTTCATTGGATCATATCTGAAACCTAAAGAATCGTAAAAATGGCTAGAAAGGGAAAAAAAACCATGAAAGATGATGTCTGCAATTGCGTGCATAGCGAAAATATGCCATTGTATAAGAGCATTCAGCCTGCTCATAATCAAGGTGGCTTACCTGATGACCGCGGCATATGAGATCAAGGTCATTTTTATCCAAAAAGTCAGAAACTACATCTGCTCCAAAGGTACACGAAACACCTCGGTCACTATCTGCCCAGCCCTCGACATTAGCATCAGGATCAGACCATAGCAGATCACAGAGAAGACCACTATCAGGAATATCAGTAGGCCTGGAGATATCCCTTATTTGATCCAAATTTTCCAACTCCGGAGAGAGTCCCCCGTGCATACAAAGTATCTTTCCATTAATAAGTGCAGCCACAGGCAAGCAATTAAAGCAGTCAGTAAATATTTTCCAAAGCCTAACATTAAATCGCCTCTTACACTCGTCATAAAATCCATAAATCCGATTGATCTTAGCATCTTCGTGGTTCCCCCTCAAGAGATGAATTTTATCCGGATATCTTATTTTGTAGGCCAGAAGCAAACATATTGTCTCCAAACTTTGCTTGCCACGATCAACATAATCCCCGAGAAAGAGGTAGTTTGCGGCAGGGGGGTAACCACCATGTTGAAACAGTCTGAGGAGATCCTGATATTGACCATGAATATCACCTGTAAGAGGCCTGCCATATTAGAAACCGCAGATACAAGGCGCAAGTGGAAAAATTATATTATGTTTCGGGTGTATATGTCATCTCTCACAACAGCTGGGTCACACAACTGCGTAGGACCAGCTGCTGTGAGAGAGATGACATATACACCCGAAACATATCGCGCAAATGAGCAAACGATTAACACCTTTCCAAGTAACATTATCCAAATAACTATAGAGACAAAACAGATTTCAAAACACAATTTTATGCAATACCCAGATAAGAATTCTTCCTAAATTCGCCATCAATCATACCAAAGTACAAGAAAAACCAAAATTTTGATCAAAATTTTCAATTAATGACTGATCTCATCATAATATTAACCTAAACAGACCCTTAGATACAAACAACCACAAACAAAAACAAAAACAATTGCATGATTCAAGATCAAAACAGATGTTTTTATAATTCCAAGCTCACCACAGATGCGAATGGGAGCTTCAACCTCAACAAGATTGGGCTGAGAGAGGAATATTTGGCGAGCGTTGACACAAAGCTGACGGATTTCTCCTTCTGAAAGCTGCACTTGCTTGCCTCCTCCACCCTCCAATAGCCTCCTTAATATATCATCCAATACTATATCCATCATTCCTTCCATTGTCATCATCATTCTTTATATATACACACACAAAAAGAGAACCAATCAAGATTCAATCAAAAAGGATATGCAAAAAAGAAAAAAGGCCATTAATGAATCAAAAGCTCAAATTTTTTTAGAGAAAGGAACAAGCTTGAATTGTTGAAATAATATGCTCAAATTTTCAACAAAAGTGGATGGAATAGGAAGGAAGTATGTAAATAGACATAAAAAGTTGTATTGAAACTAAAGAAAAATGAAACAAAAAGCCAACTTTTGTGAGCTAAAGGATCAAGGAAATAAAATTATTGATATGGGTTGTCAAAAAAAAAAAGAGAGAAAATTTGAAGCTTGAATAAGAATATGAGGAAAGAAACAAATGATGGACATGGATTGTCATTTTCATTTTATGCATCCTACTAATTCCTACAGTTAAAAAGAAGATCCAAATGGGTAAAGTTTGAAATCTTCAAAGGCAAGACAGAGACATTGAAAATGCACACGTGGAGAGATTTCAAATGATCATATATGAAACAAAGAACAGACAAATCATTGGAAGCCACGTTTGTTTTTGTAGGCCAGGTCTACTCAGGAGCTGAGGCCATGACATGATCTCCATTATTTTAGATTTTTTTTTGGTGAGCCACCCGGTATCTAGTGCCACATTGGGCCTGATTAATCCGGATTCGGACTGTGAGCTGTACGATGAGGTCCTCCCAACGATAGTGATTCTAGCGAGATTCAAACTGGGAAGCATACCCAATCGAGCCTCCTAGGATTGAGCCAGCTACTACTCAACCAACCGCTCGTTGGTTATTTTAGATTTTTTCAATTCAGCTGATACTTATTTAACATGGGAAGGAATCAAAATAACAAAAATTGTGTGAAAAGAGGATTCTAAAATGGAATCTGGGGTGTCATTCTTTGTGTTGACTGAGTTAAATTTTAAAATAATGAAAGATTAGGTGATTCCATAATCCATTTTCAGTTATTTGAGAATATTGACTGGGATGATTTTTAGATAATGAGCTTATAAAACTTTCCCATGAAGCTTAAACAAGATGGGATAAAATTCAAGTCAAGTCAACTGAAGTTTCTGAATCAAGGCCCCCCATTAAAAGTTTTTGCACCTATGAAAGCACAGCCAAAGTTGAACTCATTTTGGTCAAAAGCAAAATAGATTTGAAAGCAGACAGCAAGTCCTTTTGGGACAAGTTTTTGAGTTAAGGTGTCTTTGGTTGGTTGAGTTCAAATGAAATTTATGGCATTATAAGTTTAAACACACGTTTAAAACATTCTCTCAATTGGTTCAAATTACTAGCTCTAACTTGGGTTTACACTGTACCAGAATGGATAAGATCATTCATACTTCATATAATTAGGCCGGTTCTGTTATTTTCGGGTCTAAGATAATTTTTACATTTTAAGACTCTTGGTCATAACATAATATTATAATAATAATAATAAAAACTCTCGATCATTAATTATTTAAAGGTTATAATAATAAAAAAAGAGTACTGATTTACTTACTCACACTCTTATTCACACTTATCCCAACTCTCTCACTGTAGCTACAGTGGCTACAGTAATTTACTGTAGCTACCGTGAGATAATTGGGATAAATATGAGTAAGAATACGAGTAAGTTTATTGATTAAAAAATTTGGGAAAAGCAAACACCTCACTCGCCTGAGCGGCTATGCTAATAACAACCATACAAAGACAAGTTCACTTAAACTTATATTCACAAATGAAACTCAACCAAAAGTGAATCCCATTTCTTGCAATCCTCCTGGAGAATTCATCTCAGCCGCTAATAAAAAATGGTGAATGGTAAAACAAAATATCATTTTAGATATAAAAATCACATGTTCATCCTTACCAAATACCACCCTTAGTTAAGGGTGGCAGTTTAACCCGCGGCCCGGCCGGCCCGTCGGGCTTTGGCTCGGCCCGGGATGGAAAAAGCCCGGGTCGGGCCTTAAAATGAAAGCCCGACTCGGGCCCGGGCCGGGCTTTCCTACTTTGGCCTGGGTCCGGCCCGGCCCAGGCCAAAATTTTTTTAAAAAAAAAACATAAATATATATATATATATATATATATATATATATTATATATATATTTAATATGTTTGTATCATTTTTATTTATTTTTAACATTTAAATGTTAATTTATCAATGAAACTTGTGATTTATTTATGAATTGTCTTTGTATACTTTTTTTTTTATTGGTCGGGCTCCCGGCCGGCCCATTGCCACCCTTACCCTTAGTCTCAAGTGGAGTGGTTTAATGATGTAAGGTTTAAAATATGGCATTCAAGTCCTGAGTTGGAATCCAGAGAGTTTGAGACAGCCGATGGTTTTACCTGCTCCGCTTAAGTCCAAAATGTATGGTTTAGCGGTGGGGTTTCCAACGATTTCAAAATATATATATATATATATCACCCTTCATATAACAAACACTATAGTATCTTACATTATTTGAGAGAAATTTTAGATATATGTTTTTTAAGTAAGGGATTCCCTCAACTAATTATAAACCTTTTGGATGAATTTGGACACTATGTCAAGAACAAAATCATGAGGGACGAATGAGCCAGATTGCTGGGTCAATCTCTGAACCATCAAAATCGACAAATATCTGACTAATTAAGCCGAACCTTACAAACACACCCAAAATCTTTGCCAGCAGATTCAGACTAACTCATTATTTTTTTTGTAAAAAGCAAGATAAAGCAATGATAATGATGGGGAGTGAGGAATAACAAAGGAGATGGA
>SKCR01023731.1:22500-152933 GCA_019454045.1 Zanthoxylum bungeanum | reverse complement strand
CTTGACATTTTGATTTTGGAGGTTGAAAACTTGAAATGGCGTTCTAACGAAGTACAATTTCAGAATTTCAACTTTGAGCAATTGTCGTATTTTGGCCATAATTTTTTACTCTGACATCGGATTGAGGTGATTCAAGTTCCAGATTAAAGAAGACGCAAAGATCTACAATTTTGAAGTTCATAATAATTTCACATTATGAAGTTTCCTTGACCGAAATTGATAAAATATTCCTAAGTGTGTTATGTGTAATTATTAAAGTCATTTTCAAAACAAAATAATAATAATAAAATAAAAAATGAAAATTTTCAAATTTCCACCAAACTTGCTTGCATGTTTGGTGGAGGATTTGGTGCCATGTTTGGTGCCATGTTTGGTGGAGCAATTGGTGGAGAAATTAGTGGAAGTCTTTAGATTTGCCTATAAATACCAAGCTAAACTTTGTAAATTTTTCATGCTTTCTTTGGAGGATTTCTCCATGAAAACCTAAAAGAAAGTGTCTTGCATGTTTATTTAAGTTTTCTTGTATTTTCCCTTTATTTATTTAATAAATTTTTGTGTGTTTTTAATTACATCATGAGTAAGTAATCTCTTTTTGCTGGAGCTAGGGTGAAACTTTTAATATAATAATTTAGATTTACTCTCTTAATATAAATAAGTAAATTGAATTAATTATTTACCGCCTATATGGCCGGTTTTACATTATTGGACTTAGTTTCCACCTATATGGTCGGTTTAGGTGTTAACCTTAGTACCGCATACATGGTCGGTTTATATGATTTTGATACGCCTATATGGTCGGTTGGACTTTTGACAAATGACATTCACCGCCTATATGGTCGGTTTTAATATAATTAATTCAAGAAATGATTAATTGATAAGGGAGTAATCTATATTTGAAGTATTAAAAGTGAAACCCCTAACTCCAGCATTTTCTTTTATTGTTGTAATTTTATTTACTTTTTAATTTTCTGTTATGTTATTTTGTTTAACTATGCATTTTGTAATTTTAAGTATGTTTTGTAACTAAACATATTATCTAGGGGTGTGATGAATTTCAATATCACTGGTTTATAAAATTGGTTATTTTATGTCTTGGGTAATATAAAGGTTTATTTATTGAGTCTTAAGCTTAATGCTTCTTGTTAACTGGCCATTAATAAGATTGATCTGGTAAACTTAAAATAAACATGATGAAGGAATTTTAGGTTTCAGCCTTAGACTCAATAGCTCACGATCTCACCTCGGGGTTTGGTGACCTTTAAGTAGATTTCCTTACAGGATAGACATATACTTGTCGGGCGGGGGTAGCTAAAATTTGGAACTTACTCTTAATGAATTCAGGTAACTTGGTTAACATAGACATATGATTAATTGGGTTATTTGGGTGTTTGCATCTGACCATCGACAGAGGATTTTGCATATTTCCGTGTTCCAGGTTAATAAACCGATATATTGCACAAATATGAGATAACCACTTCATCTTTAAAAGATATTGGAATATTCACAACCCTAGATAGTTTTATCATATTGATTTTACCTTTAATTCACTTTCGCACTGTTTTAATTATTTGTCTTTAAGTTTAAAATCACCATTCAATCAACAAACCAATCTATTAGGTACTTGTAAACATTTAACTTCATAAATTGATAGCTAATGTATTAAGTCTTCGTGGGATCGATACATTTTATACTACTTGAGCGATACGTGCGCTTGCGTAACGTAAGTGATTTCACCGATCAAGTTTTTGGCGTCGTTTTTGGGGACTTATTTATCTTTTACTTTTAATTTTGGGGTTAGATACATTTACTTGTGTCTAATTTATTTTTACTTATTATTTTTATTTTCTTGTGTTTCAGGTTCTCAGACACTACATGAGAAGAACCAGAAGCTTTGAAATCCGTCTGCTTGACCCCGAAATTGAAAGAACAATCAGACAGTTGAGAAGGAAAATGCGGGAAGGCCAAGAAGCACTGATCAACATGGAACCTGAACCTTTGGAGGTTGTACCACCAATTCCCATTCGAGACAGAACTATTCCGGTGGTTGACGTCTTCATTTCATGTATTGTACTTCCTCTCTTACCAGCAAATGTGTGTGACATCAAAACATGCATCCAGATGATACAGCAGTCAGTTCAGATTGGGGGGGAATGCAACTGAAGATCCTAATGCCCACATCAGCAACTTCCTAGAAGTTTGCGGCACTTTCAATTAAAATCGAGCGGCTAAAGTAGCAATGAGACTGCGTGTTTTTCCATATTCCTTGAAAGATGGAGCTAAGGCTTGGCTACATTCGCTACCAACAGGTTCCATCACAACTTGGAACACTCTAGCCACCAAATTCCTTGCAAAGTACTTTCCATCAGCCAGAACTGCAAAGCTGAGGAATGACATCACATCCTTTTTGCAACATGACTCAAAATCCCTCTGCGAAGCTTGGGAAAGATACAAGGAATTGCTCTGAAAATATCCTCACTATGAATTGCAAAGTGGCTACAAGTCCAAACCTTCTACAATGGACTTTCTGGACTGATGAGAACCACAATTGATGCTGCTGCTGGAAGAGCTTTCATGGAAAAATGAGAGGATCAGGCCTAGGACCTAATCGAAGAAATGGCCAACAACAATTCTTTGTGGCCAACAGAAAGGAGCATGATCCAACGAATCGCAGGAATTTATGAAGTTGGAGCCAACACAGCAATGAATGCCAAGCTGGATCAGATATGAAAAAAAAGGCCAGGAGTATGAAAAAGAACCAGGAATAACATAAGTGATGGCTCACTTGAAAAAGCTAGAAGCAAAATACGACTCTCAAGCAACATCATATGATGCTATGTTTCAATCATAAGCAGCATTAATTCAAAGCCAAGCAGCATCTTTGAAAACTCTGGAGAATCAAATGGGACAACTGGCCGATGCTCAGAGTTACAGACCGTAAGGTAACCTTCCTAGCAACACAGAACCAAATCCAAGGAACCGAGGGAATGAGCAATGTCAAGCCATTACTTTGAAAAGCGGTACTGAAATCAACAAAGATGTTGGAGTCAAGGTATCCACTGAGGAAGTTCCAAAAGAAAGTAGTGAAGCAGAACCACAGATGGAGGAAAAAGAAGCAAAAGCAAATGATCAAGAAAAATTCACTCCACCTCCACCTTTTCCACAACGTCTCCAGAAAAGTAAACTAGATAAGCAGTTTGCTCGATTCTTGGAGATCTTCAAAAAGTTACATATCAACATTCCATTTGCAGAAGCTTTAGAACAAATGGCCAACTATGTCAAATTCATGAAAGACATTCTGTCACGAAAGAGAAGATTGAGAGATTACGATTAGGTACATATACACATTACACACACACATAATCCAAGCCTTTCAGGCTTAAGAATGTTCATTGTGGTCTTCTCTTGCTGCCATGTTGTGGATCTTTGCTCTGATGTAACTGTACTATTGTAACATTACTCCCTTCCTCAAAAATAACCTTGTCCTCAAGGTGGAAGGTAGAATAAGATATTTAAATGGTATCCAAGTTCTCTCAGGTAGTGTATTTCATTGGTAAGTGTTCCCACTGAACTAACACTTGTGGAAATTTCAAAACCCCATGCTGGATAATTTTGTTGCCAATCATAGATAAAGGTTGAATAACAAAACCATTTTCCAACTCAGGCAGTGGCTTGACCAAATCCTCAGTAATTGGAGAATGATATTTGTAAGTCTTTAGTTCAGAGACATGAAATACTAGGTGGATCTTAGATGAAACAAATAGTTATAAAGTGTAAGCTATAGAACCAATACAATGGACAATACAGTAAGGCCCAAAATATCTTATGCTCAGCATGTTGGTAAGGGTGGAAAAAAAGCCCGGGCCTGGCCCAGTCCGGTTGGGCTTTGACCCGGCTCGGGGTGAAAAAAGCTTGGGCCAGGCTTCAAAATGAAGGCCCGGGCCGGGCTCAACCAAAAAAGCCCAGACCGGCCCGAACCGAGCTTAAAATAAATAATTATATATTTTTATTTATAAAATATATATTTATAATTTTTTATATTAAAAAAATCAGGCCCGAGCCGGGCTTTTCCTGGGCCCGGGCCTAAATTTAAGTTGTCGGGCTTATCAAAGCCCGGCCCGTGGCCATCCTTACTTGTTGGATGCCTTTTTAGCTACAGATTATTGCTTGTAAGGCTGTAATTTCACCCATACCCAATCCCCTATTTGAAACTGCTTCTCAACATTATGTTTGTTTGCCATAGTTTGCATTCTTTCCTGGGTCGGTTGTAAATTCAATCTAAGTTTTGCCACCATCGTATCTCATTCCTCCAGGTCATATTCCACAGCTTCAAGGGCATAACTCCCTCTAATATACGGTGAAATTATGTACAAGCACACTTAAAAACAATAATAACTATACCCAAGAGAGTGGTGAATCAGGTATGTGACAAAGTAATGCGAAATTAAAATTCTTGTCATTTTTACGCTATTAAGCTAGTAGTTTTACCATTTAAGCTTATCAATCAATTTCTCAATCACAATATATTACTAATATGCAAGTCGCTAAATAATATGAAAATATAAGATAAACTTGCAATAATATTATTACTACGCTTGATACATTTGAATCCACTTTTACTCTTGATATCTTTGGACTTGAAATTTTTCTTAGACATCTTCTTAAGAGTTGAAGGTGTATTGGATCATTAGATCATGTCACTGTTAGCTTTAGTAAAAATCAATAACATGATCCCTGGACTGTTGTGAAAACCAATCAAAAAAAGCTAGGTAAGTGCATATGAAGCAAGATTAAATAAAAAAAAAAATCAATTATAGTCGTTAAAACAAGCTAGTAAGTTTTTTGAGCATGCAAATTGAAAACAAATAAGCAATAATGCAAATGAATATTACCTTATTTTAATCTCTTGAATATTCTTATCTGATATGGATTAGTGTAATTTTCAGTTAAATGTTACGAAATTACATAAATATCAATAATTTTGTATGTCATGAGTAAAAATATCTTATTGCAAGACTCTCTTCAACTTCGTTGAGCTACATCTGCACAAAATCTTGAACAGTCTTCAGACCTTCAATAATACAAAATTTACTGATACAAAGAATCACATAAATGTTAACTTCATGCATGCAGTGTAGCATGCAATATGCATGCCAGATTGTTTCCAGCTGTAGAGACGTGTGAAGCTGGACGTGTGAAGGTTTTAGCAGCCAGCTCATGCAACGCGTGAAGCAAAACGTGTTGCAACAGTGCACACGTTTTGGCAACTATAAAAGGGCCATAAATCCATTAGTTAGAGCATCCCATAAATCCCAAGATCCTGTGAGAATATAGAGTAAAGTGTTTGAGAGTTTTTTGTAAAGCTTAAGAGTGTCAGCTTTGTAATTTTTTGTTTAGTGAGAAATAAATAAGAGTTTTCTCTCAATTCATCTCTATTAGTGTGTGTTTTATCACAACAAGTGGTATCAGAGTTAAGGTTCCACGGAGGGATCCCGAAACTCATAAACAAAGCTTCGGTTCGGAAAACCGGTTCCGACGAAAGTTGTCAAAAATCGGTTTTGAGCATACCATCAGATTTTTCATGGCAAGACGAGCACGATAGTATTTTCCGACGATCGATCGGAGGTCAGAGTGAGTCGCACGCACAGCACGCGCCTTCCAGAGACTGCTTCACGTGCCGCCAGTCGCAGTCACGCGCCTCACGCGGGCCAAAGGAAGAAGACGATACACGTCAGCCGCCACATCATTGGTCCAGTCAGCGCCACTTCAGCCTGTCAGGCCCAGTCAGCAAGCCGCGTCAACAGACTAGTCAGCAGCCACGTGTCATCACGTCAGCGCCACGTGTCTGCCATGTCAGCGACCGGCCACGTCAGTAAAATCTGGTAAATTTTAGATAGGTCCATGAACTTTCTAGAAATTACATTTAAGCCCCTAAACTTTTCCGAAATTACATTTTGGCCCCTGAACTTTTGGAAATTGCAATTTGACCCATGTATTTTCTGAAATTTTCAATTTGGTCCATGTGTCGGATTTTGACAAACGAAGTGTCATTTTCACTATTTTTTACCATTCCGGACGCAACTGTGAGGTCCATTTTTTGAAATTCTGCTTAGGATTTTTATGATAGATGGGGATGTCGGAAAAATGATTTTGTTGACTAGTACCAATTATTTCACATGGAGAAGAAAGATGAAAGACCTTCTATATGTGAAGGACTATGATGGGTCGGTATTTCTGGAGGAGAAACCAGAAGAAATGTCCGAAGCAAGGTGGAATAATCTTCACCAGAAAACATACAGTATTATCCGTCAGTGGATCGACGACAGTATCGTGAACCATGTTAGTGAAGATACAAATGCACGTGTCTTATGGAGAAAGCTGGAAGATCTTTTTCGAGCAAAGACTGGCAACAACAACCTGTACTACATCAAGAAGATGATGGGGTTGAAATACCAGGAAGGTACAGCTGTGGCGGACCACATCAACGATTTCCTCGGAACAATGAAAGAATTGTCTGGATTGGGCATAGACTTCGGAGATGAGGTAAATGGCTTAATACTCCTTAATACGTTACCAGAATCTTGGGAAACGTTCAGATCTACGGTGATAAATTCAGCCGCAGATGGGAAAGTCACTATGGAGATGGCGAAAACCAGGATCTTCGAGGAAGAAAATAGGACGAGAATGCAGGAGTCAGCATCAGCCTCAACCTTAGAAGCTCTAGTGACTGAGAAGAACACCAGAAAAGGGGAGGAGTAAAATCCGAGGCCCAGGTAAATTAGATAAGAACCGAGGGAAATCAAGAACAAGGGAAATAAAATGTTTCCACTGTAAGAAGAAAGGTCAAATGAAGAGAGATTGCTACAAACTGAAGAACGAGCAGTCCAGGAGAGATAGTGACTCTAAACAAGAAAGAGTTGCTACTACCACCGATAAAACCTCCAAAGAATTCTGTATTATGTATGAAGAAAATATTGTGAATCTTGCCAGCCACGAGACCAGTTAGGTGATAGATAGTGGCGTCTCCATACACGCCACATCTCGCAGAGACTTCTTTTCATCTTACACACCAAGAGACTACGGTGATGTAAGGATGAGGAATGACGGTCAGTCCAAAGCCGTCGGTATTGAAGACATTTGCCTTGAAACAGACAACGGGACAAGGCTAGTGTTGAAGGGAGTCAAGCACATCCCAGACATCCGGTTAAACCTGATCTCAACAAGCAAGCTGGAAGATGAAGGTTTCTGCAGCACCTTTAGTGACGGAACCTGAAAGCTCACTAAAGGATCAATGGTGGTGGCACAAGGTAAGAAAGATTCAACTCTGTATTTGATGCATGCTAAGCTTTCCGATAGTAGCATAAATACAGTCAACAATAATGAGGCAGCCGAGCTACGGCATAAAAAGCTCAGTCACATGAGTCAAACGGGTATGGAAATACTACGCAGGTGGAATGTTCCTCCCGAATTGAAGAACTCACACTTACAGAAGTATGAACACTGCATGGCTGGAAAGCAGAACAGATTGTCCTTCCAGAGCTCCCGCCTCAACGGAAATCGGAGGTACTTGACCTCATACATTCGGATGTATGTGGTCCGATGCAGACGAGAATACTTGGTGGGTCACTTTACTTTGTGAAATTCATAGACGATCATTCAAGGAAGACATGGGAATACACCTTGAAGAGAAAATATCAAGTGTTGGGAGTGTTCAAGGAGTTTCACGCCAAGGTGGAGAGAGAAACCGGCAAGAAACTCAAATGCATCAGAATAGACAACGGTGGAGAATACATAGGTTCGTTTGTTCAGTACTGCAAGACGCAAGGAATCAGACATCAAACGACACCTCCCAAGACACCTCAACTGAATGGCCTAGCTGAGAGGATGAACAGAACCTTGTGCGAAATGGTCAGAAGCTTGCTCTCACAAGCCAAGCTACCGAAGACATTCTAGGGGGAGCCGCTGAACACAACAGTACATGTTTTGAACATGTCTCCAGTAGTCGCACTGAAATGTAATGTTCTTAACCAAGTTGGACAGGTAAAGAGGTGTCATACGAACACTTACATGTCTTTAGGTGTAAAGCATTTGTACACATCCCAAAGGACGAGAGATCCAAGCTTGATGTAAAGATGCGATAATGTGTCTTTATTGGCTATGGTCAGGATGATTTCGGCTACAGACTATATGATCCTGTTGAGAAGAAGATTGTCAGAAGCCGAGATGTTGTCTTTGTTGAAGACCAGACCATAGAAGATATCAAAAAAGAGATGAAGACAATGCCCCAGAAATACAGAGATGTGAATCCAAAACCTCATACACCGGTGCCAGTACAAGTTGAAGATGAGGTTCCCAGACATGAGGGTACATGTGATGACGCTCCCAGAGATGATGATCATGATCAACCACCAGTACCAAAAGCTACACCAATAGTTCCACAGATAAGGTCTGACAGAGAAAGGCGACCTTCAACCAAATACTCTGTATATGAGTATGTGTTGCTTACTGATGGGGGAGAACCCGAGAGCTACCAAGAGCCTGTGGAAACAGAAGACAAAGAAAAGTGGGAGGAAGCCATGCAAGATGAGATGAAATCTTTGCATGACAATCACACTTTTGAGTTGGTGAAATTTCTAAGAGGCAAAAAGGCTTTGAAGAACAAATGGGTGTATAGGGTGAAGCAACAAGAACACACTTCACAACCCCAGTACAAAGCCAGACTAGTCGTCAAGGGATTCAATCAGAGAAAATGCATTGACTTTGATGAAACCTTCTCTCCAGTTGTGAAGATGTCATCCATCAGAGTGGTACTCAGCTTAGCAACAAGTCTTGATTTGGAGATCGAGCAGATAGATGTCAAGACCGTATTTCTTCACGGAGATCTGGAAGAAGAAATTTACATGGAGCAATCAGAAGGCTTTAGAGTCAAAGGGAAATAGGACTATGTGTGCAGACTCAGGAAAAGCCTATATGGTTTGAAACAGGTACCGAGACAGTGGTACATGAAGTTTGAGTCAGTTATGGGGGAGCAGGGATACAAGAAGACCACTTCAGATCATTGTGTTTTCGTTCAGAAATTTTCTGACGATGATTTTATCATCTTACTGCTATATGTAGATAATATGTTGATAGTTGGTCGGAATCAATCGAGGATTGATGATTTGAAGCAGCAACTGAGTAAGTCTTTTGAGATGAAAAACATGGGGCCAGCTAAACAGATTCTTAGCATCCCGTGATCGGAAAGCCAGGAGATTATACTTGTCACAGGAGGAGTACATCGAGAAGGTACTTCAGCGATTCCAGATGGATAAGGCTAAAGCGGTTAGCACTCCTCTTGCTACCCACTTTAGATTAAGTACACAACAGAGTCCCTCTACTGAGACAGAGAATGAGGAAATGAAATAGGTTCCATACATCTCAACAGTGGGAAGTCTTATGTATGTCATGGTGTGCACGAGGCCAGACTTAGCACACGCAGTTGGATTGGTCAGCCGATTCATGTCAAACCCAGGAAGGGAACACTGGAATGCCATTAAATGGATCATGCGGTATCTACGTGGCACATCCAAAATGAGGTTATGTTTTGGAAGTAGCGAACCAGTGTTGATGTGATACACCGATTCAGATATGGTAGGAGATGTGGATACCCGAAAGTCTACTTCGGGGTATCTGATTACTCTCTCAGGGGGAGCTGTGGCATGGCAGTCAAGGTTGCAGAGATATGTTGCACTTTCTACAACAGAGGCAAAATTCATTGCAATTACAGAAGCTTGCAAGGAATTACTGTGGATGAAGACATTTGTCCATGAATTGGGTTTCAAGCAGGAGAAGTACATTTTGTACTGCGATAGCCAGAGTGCTATCTACCTTGGTAAAAATTCCACCTTCCACTCAAGGTCAAAACATATCGATGTGAGGTATCACTGGATACAGGATGTCCTGAGCTCAAAGCTGTTAGAACTCAGGAAAATTCTCATTGATGACAACGGTGCCGATATGTTCACCAAGGTTTTACCGAATGAGAAGCTTGAAATCTGTCGTGCCATAGCCGGGATGACAAAACTCTCCATATAGTCAGAGTGGGGAGAAACAGAGAACTACGATTGGTTTGATCCAAACTCAGGGTACGTAGGCAGTCATACAGATGCAGCCATGGGTGGATCCTTTTGAGGATCCGGTTTGGGTGATTAATGGTCGGCTTAGATTTTAGGGCAAATATTCACCGAGTGGGAGATTTGTTGACTTCATGCATGCAGTGTAGCATGTAATATGCATGCCAGATTGTTTCCAGCTACAGAGACATGTGAAGCTGGACGTGTGAAGGTTTTAGCAGCAAGCTCATGCAACACGTGAAGCAAAACGTGTTGCCAAAACATGTTGCAACAGTGCACACGTTTTGGCAACTATAAAAGTGCCATAAATCTATTAGTTAGAGCATCCCAGAAATCCCAAGATCCTGTGAGAATAGAGAGTAAAGTGTTTGGGAGTTTTTTGTAAAGCTTAAGAGTGTAAGCTTTGTAATTCTTTGTTTAGCGAGAAATAAAGAAGAGTTTTCTCTCAATTCATCTCTATTAGTGTGTTTTTTATCACAGCAATAAAAATATCGTGTTAGGTAAATTCTATGATGATATCATATCTCTAAATTTTGAATCATGCTGATGTGATTTGGGATTGAAAGAGATCTAGTGATGGGTTGTTCGTGAGTTGGTAGTTTATGATAGTTCGTTGAATCGAAGTGGTAAGATGAATGAAACAAGTCTGTAGTTTGTTCATGTGAATAAGAAAATAGATATAAAAAAAATTAAAAATAAAAATATTAAAACAGGTTGGTCATAATATGGCAAAGTATGTAAAATCCAGATAAACCGTTGAGCATGCTTCTAGATTTTTGACGACTGTTAAACAATTTACTTCTCCATATATGACTAAGCTCTAAAAATCTTCTATGGCCTATATATCCAATCTTTTTCAGAAAACGTTATGAAGATGTATCACCCGCACACACTGGACATGCCATATAACCATTAGTATTCTACCCAGATACAGAATTATAATCTGGAAAGTCGTTAATAGTCCACAACAACTCCACGTGTCCATGTAATAACTGTTTGAATAAAAGAAAGAAGCATTTGAGCAAAGTTATGGATCACTTATATATGTACCAAAAATTTCAGCAACCTATCTAACGTGGGTTTACCATGGAGAAAATTACAACTCTGACTCTCACTATACCTATTCAGAATCTAGAACCAGTTATCACAAGCATCATCAAGAAATTGATGGTGATGATTAGGGGTGAGCAAAATCGGTTTCGGTTCCGGTTCCTCATAAGACCGGAACCTACCAGGAAAAATTCGGTTCCGCACTAAGTGGAACCGGAACCTACCCAATTAAACAGGGTACCCTATTATTCGGTTCTGGTCCGGTTCCGAATTACCCTATTTTAAAATATTTTAATGAAAACTACATTCCGATACGATTACGTAGGAAAAAACATGGACCAAATCGGAGTGCGGAAGCTCAAGAACGAAAGGTTATACAATATCCCACTATTTTCTTTCAAAATATTTGATTATTGATATCATTAGTTATATATAGATTTTCATTATACTTATGTTGCTTGGAAAATGAAAGGAAAATGAAAAGATAAAAAATAAATACATATAATTTTAGAGTCGAATTCTGCTGTGCTAGAATATTTCGAATTAGATTAAGAAGATGCTTTTTTTTGTTAAAACAAAATTGTGGCAAAACAAAATGGAGTAAAGGAAAATTTTGTTTATTGATTGATTATTTTTCCCCTAGTTGTGGTAGTTTTAAATTATAGCAGCTTTCTGTTTGCAATGGGCTCATTTTCTAATTTTAAGCGTCTCTGTTTAACACAAACACACATACATTCTATATATACTTGATAGAAGCACTAAAATATTGCTATATGAACTGCGACTCTTTAAAATTTGTACAATTAAATAATGAACGCCAAATGTTTAAAATTTATGTTCATATAAACCGGTTCCATGGTCCGGTTCCGGTTCCGACTATTTTAGAACCGGAACCTACCCGGATAAAATTGGTTCCTTCATATTTGGAACAGGAACCTACCCGATTACAACCGGTTTCGGTTCCAAACCAGGAAAATTGGTCCGGTTCCAACCGATTTTGGGTAGAACCGGAACCGATGCTCACCCCTAGTGATGATATGATTACTGGTTTGCATGACTTGCAGGGTTCGACATTTGTTGAAGACAGACATAAAGTGTTTAGTCGGGTATATGTAGAAGCTAAAATGATATTGTTTGATGGTGTTGGCATGTCGACTTTGAACTCTGTTGTCAAGCTACTCCACAATAAAGTAAGTAATAGAATGATCGATAAAAGCATTGATATAATGTTAGAGGTGCTTGGACATATATTATCAACCAGTATAAAATTGTCAAAATCATATTATGGGGAGAAAAAATATTACGTGATTTCGGATTGGGGTATGAATCGATACACGTCTGTAACTATGATTGTGTATTATTTCGAGCAGAGTATAAATTCCTTGAGAATTGTTTAATCTGTGGAGAAAATCGGTATAAGATCTGTGGTACTGGGAAGAATGTGTCTCAGAAGGTGTTGCGTTATTTTCCATTGACACCTAGACTACAAAGATTATTTATATCACGTCACCGCATCTGAAATGAGATGACATCATGATAAGAGAGTTGGTGATGAGGGCATTCTTAGACACCATACTAATACAACTGAGTGGAAAGACTTTGATGATATATACTCGTGTTTCGCCGAAGACCATTTTAATGTCAGGTTAGGCCTCGCATATGATAGTTTTAATCCTTTTGGAAACATGTATAACTCTTACTGTATATGGCCTGTGGTAATTGTACCTTGTAACTTACCATCGTGGAAGTGTATGAAAGACTCTTTCATGCTCATGTCCTTACTTATACCGGGTCAACATTCCTCTGGTAAAGATATTGATATTTACTTGAGGCTGTTGATTGAAGAGTTACATACATTGTGGAACATGCACTTGCTAGGATTGAAAATCCTGTATTTTACGTATCCATATGATTGAGTCTTTAGATTTCCGAAATAGTATAATAAGAGTCAAATACTTAATTATTATTTAATAGATTAAAACGGGAAAATTTTGAATCATGATACATACAACAAGATCATTTAGAAAGCTTATTTTTTTCTAATATTTATTAATGTCTTTTCTCTTTCTTCCACTCCCTCATTTTTGTTACTATAGGGTCATAAAATACAAAAGGATTTTGGGTAACCATCGTTAAATTGGGTAGAATACTTTATGAAATGAGTGGAGTCGTTACCATCGGCTGAGAAAGCGTGTATTCTTCAATGCATTTTTCAAAACCCTTCAATTAGTACACACAAGAAATAGGCCAATTCCGCAACCTTTTGCTCAAGCCCTATGCGCTCTACGTCTAGAGGATATATTAATACCTCCCATAGATATTTTATCAAAATTGTTAACTCTGTCTACCTCCGATAAAATGTCCACCTGTAACCCAACAGGTAAAGTACATTACTAAGCATGTTTTAGGGATTGGTGACTTGAAAGAGAATTAGTATATGATATGTTCGAAGCTGCCACCAGTATGAAGATGATATATAATTATTTTCATTTTGGATAATTGTCATTTATATTCATCAATCACTCATTCTAATTGTCATTATATTCTAAAGATAACGATTTGACTTGCCAGGTGGCGTTCGAATTTGCGTAATTCTTTTAGTCTACCATTGAGAATTGCCTCATGTTGAGAAATTTTATGAATTTTTGGTGAAATTGCATAGAATCCTATTATTACAATATAAAAATATAACTCTGATTAAAATAAAATAAAAACTATTAATTTAATTATTTAATTAATAATAAATAAGAAACTTATTATAAAATTAAAAAATAATCTCTTATTAAAATAAGAAATCTATTAATTTAATATGTGGCACATAATCTCTAAAATTAATTTTTATTATTAAATTATAAAATTAAAATATCTCAAAAATTAATTTTTTTATTTTAAAATTATAAAATTAAAAAAAAAATTAATTAAAATAAGAAACCTATTGCAATATAAAAATAAAATCTTATATTTATTAGTAAATTATAAAATTAAAATATCTCTATAATATTTTTATTAATAAATTTTAAAATTAAAATAAGAAACCTATTACAATATAAAACATAATCTCCTATAAAAATAATGATATAATTATTTTTATATTATAATTAATTAATTAATTAATAATGTAATTTCTTATTATTAAATTATAAAAATAAGTCTCATTGAAATAAAAAAAAACATATGCGGTACATAATCTTTATAACTAATTTATTTATTACATATTTTATAAAAAGATATATTGTAATCTCATATTAAAATATAAATAAAAAAACATATGTAATACTTAATCTCTACAATTAATTTTTATTAGTACTTATAAAATTAAAATAAAAAACCTATTACAATATTAAAACATAATTTTCTACTTAAAAAATAGACATAAATAGCACTAGTCTACAAAAACTAGCCAAATTTTTAATTTTTGGGTATATTGTTATTTGTTATTTTACTTTGAAATATTTCTATAAGTTTTTTCATGAATTTTTTATTATTTGTTGTACTTCATGATGCAGACTCTGATTATTAGCTCTTACATAGTGACGATCAAGATTTCAAGTTTGATAAGAAAATTTAAGTTTAAATTGAATAAATTATATTAAATTTCATTGGAATTCTTCTGAAAAATTAAATATTTTTAAAGTTATTTATAATTAGGAATATGTTTTCAAATGAGAGAGTAAGACGAGAAAGAAACTCTAATGTGAATTAGAAACATTGTTTGAGAATTGATAAACAAACAAATGAGATATAAATATTAAGTGTAAGTAAATCAATTGTCTCATTATATTATAAAACCAAATAGATACTGCTCATTTACAAAATCAATACCTAAATCTTATTAAGATTTTTGTTATGATATAAAATTATATTCAAATATGTGCTCAACCCGCACAAAGTGTGAGTCCTATACTAATTAAAATAATATAATTAAAGTGAGTCTCATTCAATTAATTAAAATAATATAAATTTATTTACATTATCGTTCTTATACTAATAATATATATTTTTTATATCACATCATTATCATTACTTATAATTATTTTCATATTAACATCATATAACACAATGGACACTTTCAATGTGACTAAAAAAATAATAATCTTTTTTTTTTTTAAGAGTCTTTTGAAAAATAATTTATATTTTTTTTTTCAATTTATCAAATAGATAATCAAATGATTATTTGAAATTTGATATTTAATAAACTTAAAACTCAATTTATAAAACACTTAAAATAGATAATAAAAATAACATGATAATAAACTTAAAACTCAATTAATAAAACGTTATATATTTTATGTTTGAAATCTGAAATTTCAAATGTGTATCAAAACCCATGTAAAATTTGAAATCTAACATGATAATAAACTTAAAACTCAATTTATAAAACACTAAAGTTCAAAACATGGAAAAACGTAGCACTCACTCACAGAGCTGACGACAAATCCTACTACTTGTGCTCACGCGTGGAGCTGGCTGGAACTGGAAGGATTTAGAAACGTACGACCGAAATACGATTAGTATGCTATGATACTCATGATTCTAAACGTGTGCATGTAATGATATGTGTATTCATACTAATAAGGAAGTTTAAGATGCTTTCTGATAACTCCATATGAACAAACCGTATCATATCCTGAAACTGGCTTCGCATTGCGAGGCAAGATGGCACGCGTCGCGACGTCAACCATGAAGCTGATAGCGTCGTGACGTGACCCACTAAGCGTCGCGACACTCACTAAATATATTTCAAGTCCGATAGCTCATTTCGGTTTCGTGTTGCGACGCTAGCCCGATTCCAGGACTGTGTTGCATCACACCATTGCCAACTTCTTAGACAAAACTAATACCTCCACACAACCACATTAACATATGCATTTTCTCAATCAACACCATGCTTCAATTTCACCATAAACACAATGGTTCATGGAAATCTCAACCTCAAACCCTAAGTTTTCAAATCCACCTCAATACTTGCATCACCAAGATAATACCGACATCTAAGGTCTAGTTAACTCTCAAGTTGACATAATCATGCAAATTAGTCATGATTCTAGCTTGGCTTCTTCATGGATTTACATGATGGACTTGAAATATTGTGCTACAATGCAAAGTGAGTGATAGGGTAAAAAATGGGAGAGTTATATTGCTCCAAAAGTCCTTGAAGAATGCAAGAAACACCAATCCAAGATTGATTAATGGTTGAGAAAGAAGAAGGGAAAATGAGGGAGTTGGTCGTGGGTTTTGAAGGAGGAAGGAGAAAGGACTGCTTTGTTGTTTTAACCAGGGGGATATTTTCAATTTATGAAATGTCATTAAAAGATACCATATGGCACAATCTTGTCCATTCTCGTCACAAAACTGAGGGCCAGAGTTGAGTCTTAAATTTGACTTGGTTCCATTCAAAATTTGGGAAAATATTTAACGTAAAAATTGTAAATAGCGCTGAAATACAGAGAGTTGTTCATGAGTGTTGTAACATCAAAAATGTATGCTGAAACTGAAAATTTATCCCGAGCTTTCAATAAAGGTTACATGGATAATCATTCCGTTAATTAATAATTAAATTTGACTTGGCTCCACCCAAAATTTAGGAAAATGTTTAACGTGAAAGTTGTAGATATCGTTGAAATTCATGAGTATTATAACATCAAAAATGTGGGCTGAAATTGAAAATTTTTCCCAAACTTTCAATAAAAATTACACGGGTACTCATTCCGTTAATTCATGATTAAATACGTAATAATATTTCATGCATAGGAAGTACGATCACATTTGACACGTCATGGTAATCGGTGGAGGGAAATTAGTTTGATATCATTATCATGTAGCCGAAAAAGGTCAAACTTCAACAAAATGATTCAGAGTTTGGGACTGCACAGCACTAGTCCAAGTACTTTTTTTCAAAAAAAGAAAAGAAAAGTGGGAAAAAAAAAATAAGAAAGAGAGGGAGAAATGACATCTTTGTTTTTAAACCCGGGAAAAAAAAATTTAAGTGCAAGTGATAAAAAAAGATTTCTATACCCTTTGGCTTGGTCAAAACAGAATCGATTAAATTTGCTTTGTGAAAACACGGTTTGATTTTGAGGCAAAATTGGAGAACGAACAAAAGGGTGTGAACAAACAACAAGACCATTTCAAATACAAAAATGATACTTTCACCAACAAATCCGTTCACTGTAGATCACTGTAGTTACAGTGAGGGGTTTGTAAATTTGTTTGTAAATTTGTTGGTGAGAGTATCATCACTCTTTCAAATAAGCACTTTCTTTTTGACAGGATCTTCACTTCATGTATAATTAAAAAGCAATATCATAAGCACAACAGAAGCAAAAGCACAAGCACTCAAATATAAAACTTTTAACTGACTTGAACACTACAAAAAGAAAGTGAAAATTCAGTATAAACTCAGCTCACGGGCGAGCACGTGTCATACTATTATTGAGGCATTGTGTAATCGGATGAAAATTTCACCGTTAAATTCCTACATAAAGGATTTTAGTGACCTCAGTTTCTGATTATTTGCTGGGAGTCTTGTGCTTGTCTTATTCATTTGTAGCCTTTAAGCAGAATGCGGTATCCTCAAGGCCATTCTCTGGGCAAGCCAAGGTCGTTGAGGGTCCGGATCGATGAAACCATGCATGAGAAACTGTTCTGACTCTTCGTCTATCAGTTCTCTAGCCCAGGTTACGCGTTTTTCTGGGCAGCTACCTGGTCCAAAACACCTGCAGTTTTGGTTGAGCAAACCAAGCTCAATTAACTGTCTGACTGGGAAAGCACATGTGATTGCATTCAAATTGATTTATTTAAGATGCGCATAAATATGAGATACCTGTACTCGTAAAAACAGGAACTTCTCTCATTCTCCACTTTGCCCCAGTTATGCCAGCCTACATGACTGATACATTGATCCATGTATGTATATGCAAAGACCACCCTTCCAAAAGGTCCCCATGGGCGTCCAAGATACATATATCCTGTCCCTCCATTGCCCGTGATCACACATCTGCATCAAGTGGAGAAACTGTTAATTAAAAAGAAATACATAAAAGAAACAGGAGTATGGAAACAAAGGCACAGCTAAAGAAATTAGATATCTTTGTCCGGCACAATCCTTCTAACATGATTTCATTGTTGTTGCATGACAAAAAGTGAAAAACCATCCCATCCGATTGCAGGGAGCCACCAAGCTATGATGAATGTATATAAGACACAAGACACTGGAGAAAATGTATGGAACCAGACCTCAGAGAACACGTTGCACATGGTAATGCCAAAAATTAAGTGGTCTAAGTTTGTCTTGGAAAGTTCTAAACAGAAACAAGCTCAAATTTTCGCTAACAAATCATTTCCCTTTATATATTATTCATTAAAGAAACAATTTTGAGCCTTAAAAAGAGCTTACATGCTTAGACTATATAAACGCCATTATGTGATTAATGAAGGAAATAAAAAGAAAGAAATGAAAGAAAGAAAGTAAAAATGTAAAAATGTAAAAATGTAAAAAAGCAAAATCTACACACCTCAGAAACACGTAACCAGTTGTCTCTTGAGAAGATTTCCTGCTTTGTGCAGTTATAAAACCTTGTGACTTGCAGTGTATATGACAATGCTCTATGAGAGCAGTACTGTTCCCAAATATAAAATCCACACTGCCTTCAATATAGCAATCTTTTAGATACTGTTTTCCATGATGCAAGTACAGAGTATCCTGCATGCAAAATAACAATCAGCATTTGTTTAGCTAAAGGTACATAGTATTCCTCGGCATTATCTTGAAAATGAAAGACTTTTACATGCAATCAATATTGCACAAACAAGCGTCTAAGTTGTCATCAACTTCCCTTAGTTGATTTAGACATTGATTTTTGTACTGAGCCTGCAATCCAAACCAGACCTAACCAAACAATGCATTTTCCCACCATGTGGGGTCGGTTACATGGATCTTTTAATGCCATTGTGCTCTATCTGAGATCATTGATTCATCACGCTCCATAAAACCTAGGTCTCTTTTTATGATTTCTGTTCATGTCAACTTAAGTCTTCCCCTTCCTCGCTTGACATATGGTAGCAATATTTTCTATTCTTTTCTCACTAGATCACTTAAAGGTCTACGTTGGATATGTCCAAACCATCTTAGCCTTGTTTCTCTCATCTTCTCATCAATCGGTGCTATCCCAATTTCTTCCTAATTACTTATTTCTAACTTTTTCTTTCATAGTCCACCCACACATCCATCAAAACATTCTCATCTCAACTACCCTCATTTTTTGGGCGTGCTGATGCTTTATTGTCTAACATTCAATTACATAAAGCATTACATGTCTCACGGCGGTCCTATAAAATTTGTCTTTTAAGTTTTAAAGATATGTTACGATCGCATAAGACCCCGAACGCACATCTCCATTTCCTCTAGCCCAATTTGCAGGCCCAATAGCGAGTGTTTTAAGTACATCAGGTCCATCCTCTAAAAAGATGGAGAAATCGATCCAGATGTTACGCATAGAATCAAAAAAACAAAAACATATGTTTTTGCACTGTACTTCCCAAGCACATTCTTACATATTGATGACAGACTAGATATCTTTGTGCCCAAAATGTCTATAACATTGCTTATTAAGCAAATAATATTTACAACCACCGAAAAATGGTTATTCAGTAATTTTAAATGTTGAACTAAGGTATTTGGACTTTTTTTTATAGAAAGGATTCACACAATGTATCAATCACCAGCAAATTGACCGTTTCAAGTAATTCTATCTTCTTGACTATAAGTTCGGAGAATCAATAACATGGTTAAGAATCTGATATTTTCAACTTATACATTTCAGGAATCCCTAATCTGCCATACTCACTGAAATTGACATTCAATATACCTGCCACCCGAGAAACCTGCAGTTATAGAAGGCGCATCGGTCTGCCGTTACTCTGATTGCCACAGCTTGACCAGAACCCTATAATGAGGAAAATACAGAGAATTGAATAACAATTTCAGATAACTTATAAAACCATTTAATCAACTCAAAATGTTCACTTTCAGATGTTCCAAGATCCCCAAATAAAAATTCGCTGGCACAACACAGTTGCGGACATTCTAAGCAATCATATTAACAAGCAAATTACCCTTTTAAGTTTTAACAGACCTGATATACCAATAAAGCAAAAACAAAACACATACACAAACAACCAAAAGAACACATTTTCCTTAAAACTAATCAGCCAAGACTGAGACATACCAAGATCATCAATAGGCTACTATAACAGTTATAAAATATCATTTCCATCAGAACTCAAAGAACAAGCATCTAAATGCATCATGCATATATATATAATCATCATTAATTTCTTAAAAAAAAAAAAAAAAAAAAGCCACCTCAGGTGCAGAATTCTCAAAACTGATATTCTCAGCAATGAAATCTTCACCTTCCACAATCACACTCCCACATCCAAAAGTCCCAGTCCCAATCACCCTCGCAGCCTGTAAAAAACAAAACAACATAAACATAGACACAGATAAAAAATCCCATATTGAGCCACGTGTCAGGAACCCTGATGCAATTAGTCAAATAACCTGATGGTGTTCAATTTTGGTAGCCGTGTTATTCCAAGTCAGCATCGTGTTTTCAGGACAAATACCCGCAAGTGTGATGAGGTTCTTTGTCTTGGGCACGTACACCGGCTGTCTGTAAACCCCAGGTGACAGACGAATCACCGTTCGACACGCGTTGCATAGCGGCACCATATCAATCGCTTCCTGCACCGTCCTGTAATCCCCCGTCCCATCCTGCGCCACCGTCACCACCCGCGACGCCATTTTCAATTTGTGTTTTGTGTTTCGATGGGGGGGATCTATTATATAGATATAAACACGGACAAAAAGAGGAAAGGGTTTATGTAAAGGATCTTTGTTGATGCTGATGCGTTTTTTTATTTGTTTATCTTGGAAAATTTATGGTTTTTTGACAGGTTACAGAGGAGGTGGCATGTCTTTTGCTTGCCATGTGGCGAGATTGAAAATGGAGGGAAGTAACGCTAAACAGCCAAAGTGGTTTGATTTGGTTAGGATTATAAGAAATTTTTTAGTGACATTTTTATGATATTTTTGTTTCAAATAGTTATACGTTTTGGATAGAGATTAGAATGTATAATCACTTGAAACATGAATGTAATATCACGAAAATATTTCCTGACTATAGAAATTTTTTTGTTACAGTATAATAATTTCTTCTACTCTTCCTGTGGACCACTTTGGCCATTTGTAAGTTAAATTGTATTGGCTGGCTCTCTCATTTTAGGTTGTATATAAGATGAGAATCAGAGAAATAGTGGAATAATCATCTTTGGTAGGAGACAGAAGAAGAATATGAAAATTAAAAGACGATGACAGTGAGAATGTGCATGACCACAACAGGCGCCATGATGAAAACAAATAGATAGAAAATCCGAATCTTGAAAAATTTAAGATTTGAATGTTTCTTTTATATAATAGTTATCTAATGGAAATTACTTACACCTTGGAGGTATAAGTAAAAGTTTATCGTTAATTCTGTTTAATAGAATATTGTATTATATTTAATAGAATATCTTTCCCACGATCCTAAGTAATAAATTGTTTTATTACTTGGTGTGTAACATCTGATGTTAATTATTGTAGAAAAAGACTTGACTTATTGAAGTCAAATGTGAGAATGATAAATTATAAATGGAACTACGTAATTAATAAGATGAAACAACCCTTATACATCTTCTATATAAGTCTAATAGGATAACAGAATCATTCACGAGATATTTGATACTTAATGGTTCTGTTGTTTTCTTATTGAAGAAAAATTATCCTATGAATTATAATGGAAGCGATATTTGATATCGATTCTGGAAGTTCACCATTGAACCATAGATCTAAGATTGTTCATAGCTTACTACGATCAAGTTTTGAACTTGATTAAGCTTTCATTATGAATAGTTCATAAAATGTGCTAATTGTTTGCGCAGCGAAAGTATTGTGAGCTTATTAAAGGTTTGACCTTTACAGTATGACAATGAGAAAAGTTATACTCAGCAATCTATTGTAGATTCTGAGAAACTTATCTCTAGTCACACTAAATGAACAATTAGAGATATATTGGTTAATGTTAATATGAAACTGTACATTTTAACTAAAGAATGCAAATTGGCGTTTTTGAATGACTTATTCAGATAAGAGATCAGTTGTGATTTCTTTGTTTGAAGAGTTCATTCTGGAATGGCCCTAGAGTTTGTGTTCTGTTGAGATCGCAGTTTTGTGCTAGCTTACAGAGCCTATTGTAGACTCGGATAAGTCTTCCAGAAATATGTGTTCTCTATTTTTGATATCGTCAGATTGTCTGATCTTGTCAAAGTATATAGAATACATATATGATAAAAGGGTTAGTGGGGAGCGTACAATTACTTTCTAATTTTATATATCCTAACAACATTATCATTATTACAGTAATAATAATGAGATGTTTGTGAGGTAAAAGGTTTACCTAAGTCTTTTTACTCCGTGAAAATAGTGGGAGTAGTCTCTGTTATATACGATATAAGTTTTATATATAAGATATAAAAACCAAGAGACTTGTGAGATACTCTTATTATTCGTACATTAGATATGATCTAATTAAGGACATAACTAGGCTATCTGTATGACAGTTAGTATAACTGTTGGACAGTTATTGTGTGTCTTATATAAAGTATTCATCTTTCGTAAATGATGATTCCTTTTTCGAAAGAGATATTGATTAGAATGTCTAATCAATCTTATGTATCATTTGATGACGACATAATAAATACTTTATAATGTGCGATTAAAGATATTGATTTAATCGTAATTGTTACGAGTTTTTTGATATCCTATAGACCATATGATGGATCTTGAAACACGTTCTTTGTGATCTTTGAGATATTAAGAACGGGTTTCTAATTCATGGATAATACAGTCTGCAACCATTAGGGTCATATTAGTTTTGAGACTAATTATGACGTTAGACAGTCTACGTCATAAAGAGTCACAAAAGATGCAGGGGAGTGTCACGAAGGATTCTACTAACTGAGTAGAATTAGATGCCACTTATTAGTATTGACTTATGAAGTTGTATAGTGACCTTATAAATTAGAAGTTTTATATTGGTGTTGTGCTTGTTGTTGTCCATATAGTATTTTGGATTCGATCCCTAAATACTTGGACAACTTAGTAGCTGTAGCATAATACTGATGTAGCATCAGTGTCATATTAATGTATAATTTAGATTCTACAAAATATGAATGATGTTAACTATGAGAAACTATGGAGTTTGTTTGACAAATTCAAAATTTCATAGCGGACTTGTTTCTTGCCTCTTAAGTACTGGTGAGCTTTTGAGGGCCATGTGCATATGATACACATTGAGACGTGTATATGATACCGTGGATTGGCACTAGAGCAAGTGGGAGAAATTGTTGGGGTTGGTGCTCAGAGCGCCAATCTGGACCGTATTTATGTCTGATTGATGAATACGAACATCCCCGTATTCCATAATATTACTTATTTGTGGTTGCACCTCTTGTTTTATATACGTATTCGATCTGATTACGAGATTTGATTGAAACTAAATGTGGTTTAGTGATATGTATATATTAGACAAAGGCCCGATAATATATAATGCAGTACACAGTTACAAAGTTAGTTTGTAATTGACATTGGGAAGTGTCACTGTTATATGTATGTGTGAGTTCCATTTTTATTGGCATGTGTCCGTGACAAAATAAGTTCAATTGAGTTGTAATATGTCGTGAAGATCTTTGTGCAATTGGACTGGGTTTTGGCTGCTGTGCATCAGACATACGTTCGTGGTGCGTTCGTTGCAGTGTTCGAACGATTGGCGTTAGTGCTGCGTTCGTTTTGTGGGTTCGAACGTGTTGCGTTAGTGGCACGTTCTCTATTGGGTTCGAACGAGAGCATTCCAGAGAGCAAACGTTCGAAGCACGTTCTTGTGGGGTTCGAACGAGATCATTCCAGAGAGCATCCGTTCGTTGTGCGTTCGATTGACGTTCGAACGAGTCTTCACAGAAAGGGCGCGTTCGTGTAGCGTTCTAGTAAGCGTTCGAACGCGACTACGATCTGGACGCGTTTTTAGCCTGCAAAACCCTAGGTTTTCACCCTACCTATAAATATAACACTTAGCCGCCATTCCCCATTAGTTGAAAAGAGCTGAAACACTTTTCCCTTGAGCCAAATCTCTCAAAGCTTTCAACTCTTTTTGAATCCACCATTGAAGACTTCTTCATCTTCTTGTCTTCTTTATTAATGGTGTGATTCCATCTTTGTTAAACCTTCAAACACAACTTAACCCAAAATCCCTAATCCTTTAGAGTTCTATAGGAGGAGTTTTGGTAGTCGGAGTTCCGGCGTTCAGAGGTGATACAATCTACTCAGAGACTTCAGAGGGTTCTGAAGAAAACCGTGGGTCGCGGGCTTGAGGAGTTGCCTTGAGTTCTTGCAGTATTGAGGTTCTTGAGTCGGTGGAGTTGCCACCATAGGTCTTGACCATCGCTGTAAGCTTTTCTCTATATAGTGGATTCGGGTGGTAGCCTATACCCGGAGTGGTTTTTTACTCGGAAGAGTTTTCCACTTCGTCACCAAAATCATTGTGTTGAATTTTGTGTGATTGATTATATTTGCTGCTTTAATTATTGTTATTGTTTTTACCTTTGCAGCTTATTATTTTAGTTGGTTGATTTGTTTAATTGCCTGTTGCAATTCCATAGTAGCAGTAACAGGACTTGTCCTGCTTATTGTCTGTAATTCCGCATAGGGTCAGAACTTAGGATAACCCCGAATTTTCAATTGGTATCAGAGCCTGAACTCGATCCTTGACCCATTAGCTATGGAGCGTAGTCAACCCTTAAATTGTCCGCCATTTTTTGATGGCACGGAATATTTGCATTGGAAGGTTCGCATGAGAGCTTTCCTTAAGTCCTTAGATGAGAGGGTCTGGATGTCTGTTGAATACGGGTGGAAACCTCCCGTTGTTACTGTTGATGGGGTCACTTCCCCTAAAGATAAATTGACCTGGACCAAGGACGAATTTGATGCTAGCAATAGGAACAGCAAGGCTGTTAATGCCATACATGGTGTTGTGTGTTCTGCTGAGTTTAGGAGAATCTCAATGTGTGAGATAGCCAAGGATGCTTGGGACATCCTGCAGACTGTGCATAAGGGCACATTGTCTGTTTAAAAATAATAGACTCCAGGATTTAGCCACTAGGTTTGAGGTCGCCAAAATGAAAGATGATGAGACCTTTGATCAATTTTATGCTGAGATTAACGATATCGTTAACTCAAGCTTTAACCTAGGTGAGACTATTCCTACCAATAGGATAGTTAGAAAAATCCTTAGATCTCTTCCTGATAAATTCCTACACAAGATTACTGCCATCGAGGAAAGTAATGATCTCGATAAGCTTGATTTAGATGAACTCGTAGGAAAGCTGCAGGTTTATGAGAAAAAGCTTCCTGGTTTTAGAGAGCCAAAAACGTTTGCGATGAAAATCGCTAAGGAAGTTTGGCATGATTCGTCTGGTGATGATGATACCATCACGGATCGTGATTTGGCCTTGTTTGCAAAGAAGTTTAAGAAATTTCTTAAACTTAAGAAAAGTGGCCAGATAGCAGTAATAGAGATAGAGAGGTTATGCCTAGAGAGAGTAGGCATAGCAGAAAAGAGTCTAGAGAGGATATGAGTAGTAGATCCATGATGTCCAATGCCATGAGTGTGAAGGCTATGGGCATATTCGACCAGAGTGCCCTACATACCTTAGGGCTAAAGGCAAGAAAGCCATGGCAGCATCTCTTAGTGATTCAGAAGGTGGTTATTCTTCTGATGAGTCTCCTAAAGGCAAGAAAAATTTTATTGCCTTTACTGCTAGTGTGACTGGTGAGAGAGAGATTGTGGTTAATGATGATGATTCAGAAGTCTCTCTTGATGAGTCTGTAGATGAGGAAAGTCTTCAGGTAGCTTATGTTGAACTGTTTAATGAGAGTTTAGCTATTAAGAAGACTAATATAGAGGTCAATAAAAGGCTGAAAGCTGTTGAGCTAGAAAAGAATGAAGCTCAAGCCAAATTTGAGCAAAGCCTTTTGATGGTAGATGACCTGGAGGGAGAGAAATAGAGGTCTAATTAATAGGGTCCAAATATTAGAAAACTGAACTTGAAGATACTAGAACCCAATTGTCTGTATTTTCTAGTGAGAATAAAAATGTGGACCGTATGTTAGGAATTATTTCTGAGCCTAACTGTGATAAGGCTTCTTCTTCCAAAGCTGTGCCTGTAGCAGCTAAACGTGACTTAGGCAAAAAGCATGTTGAGTGTAGTCATGTTATTCCTCCCTTTATTCCTCGTCCTGTGACCCAACCTCGATCTAGAGGTGTTGTGGGTAAACCTCGCTCTCATCCGAGGTTTGTGCCTGTGTGCCACCACTGTGGCAAGGCTGGACATATTAGGCCTAAGTGCTTCATGTTGCACAAGCAAAAGAGAAGGCCTAAGTGTGTGTCTCCTAGATTTGATTCGTCAAATCTAATGTCTCAAGTTTCTGCACTAACCAAACAAGCACTATTTCTTAGTGAGAAACTTTCTTTGTTGTCTGGGAACTCTAGTGTGGAAGTGGTTCCTAGAAAAGTTTGGGTGAGGAAGCAAGATGAATTCCCATCTTCCTCTGCATGTCCTGATGGACATTATGAGAGTGCACTTCGGTTGTAACTCTGCTTAAATGATGCACTTTTATCTTCCCATTGCATGTGTGTGTGCGTGTGTTTTATGTTTTTACACGTTTGTTTTGTTTTCACAGCATATGGGTGTGTGTGTGTCTTGTTTTTGTTTATATATCCCTTGGTATATAGGATGGAAACCCGGACATAAATTTCATAGCCGATTCCGAATGGACGGTAGTATGATCTGCACTCGGGGATACAACTCCACGTATCATTGGATGTTTTGCAAGCTGTGTTTGTGTCTTATTTTTTTTTTGTGCTTTAAAACTGAAAAATAAAAAAAAAAAAAAATTTATAATGTTGAAAAGACCAAAAATATTTTTATGGCTTGTTAGAGCATGAATAGCATATGCATGTGATCCTGGTATGTAGGATATATGATTATGCATGTATGATATGATGTTATTTTTCTTGATGCTCTATATACATGAGTGTGTGTGATAAAAACCTTTGGTATATCCTGTGCTTGCACCTACACATACACATTTTATTTTATCAAGGCTTGGTCGCATGTATGAGTTTTTGGAATGGCAATCTAATCTCTTCAATGCTTTGTTTGCTTAATAGTGTGACCTTTGACTAGATGACCTTGCTATCCCCTTGTAAAAGTAAAAAGAAATATATTTAAAAAGAAAAATGAGACTCAAGTGCAAAAGAGCCAAAATGGCCATATTTCAAAAGATAAGGGCAAAAAACCCTTCACTCGAAAGAGTTGTTAAAAATGAGCTCATGATATTTCTGGGGGTAAATAATATAGCATGCAACCATGTTGCTTATTTTCAGGTCCTAGTGGTGCTGGGTTTTGAACACTCATTTTGTGGACTTGGTTTGTTTAGAGATGGATTTCTTTGGCTGTGTCCAGCTCATAAAATAAGGTCTTAAGCCTTGATTCGTTATGCACTTTATTTTCCACGCAAGTGCTTTATATGCTTTGGTGTTTATGTCATATGCATAAGTGTTGTATTTAGCAGCTTTTAAAATGATGCATATTGTTTCATGTCATAAACAGCTGAATACTGACTGGGTATCATTGTATCAGCTTGAAATGCTGTTTCAGTCAGTTTTTGACAGGATTTTTATTTCTCTCAGTATGTGCCTGTGTGTGCTTCATGTTATTGCATACCAATTTGTTTCTTCCTTCTTGTGCACTTTTTCTAAGTTTTTGGTTTACTTCCCGTATGTTATTTTGCTAACTCTATGTGTCTGTTAGTGAGGGGGAGTAATTCCTGTTTGTTTATGCTCTTGCATGTGTTTTCTCCTGTTTTCTCCTGTTCTCCTTTTTCTGTTTCTTTTATCCTTTGTCATTTCGTGACAAAAAGGGGGAGAGATATATTAAGGGGGAGTGCTTTAATATATAGGAGAGAGCCGTAGAATATCCTTTAGATATCTCCGTTTTAAGGGGAGTTAAGATTAAAGGGGGAGAAGGATTTCTATTTGTACATGCATGAGATTTTTACCTGCTTTATGTTTTACTTGTTTATCCCAATGCTTTTCACGGTATATTGTTGTTTGTGGATTTTCAGGTAGCAAGGTAGCAGGTATGTTGCTAAGGCGGTATTATTTTCAAGACTACTTTGTTAAGTGTTAGATCGAGTCCTTTTGTAATAAGTCACTGTTTTGATGGTTGACAGTTGACTATTTGCTTTTTGGGTCTATTACCGTAGTCTTTGTATTAGGTAGTATTTTGTCACGGAATGCCAAATGGGGAGATTGTGAGTTCCATTTTTATTGGCATGTGTCCGTGACAAAATAAGTTCAATTGAGTTGTAATATGTCGTGAAGATCTTTGTGCAATTGGACTGGGTTTTGGCTGCTGTGCATCAGACATACGTTCGTGGTGCGTTCGTTACAGTGTTCGAACGATTGGCGTTAGTGCTGCGTTCGTTTGTGGGTTCGAACGTGTTGCGTTAGTGGCACGTTCTCTATTGGGTTCGAACGAGAGCATTCCAGAGAGCAAACGTTCGAAGCACGTTCTTGTGGGGTTCGAACGAGATCATTCCAGAGAGCATCCGTTCGTTGTGCGTTCGATTGACGTTCGAACGAGTCTTCACAGAAAGGGCGCGTTCGTGTTAGCGTTCTAGTAAGCGTTCGAACGCGACTACGATCTGGACGCGTTTTTAGCCTGCAAAACCCTAGGTTTTCACCCTACCTATAAAATATAACACTTAGCCGCCATTCCCCATTAGTTGAAAAGAGCTGAAACACTTTTCCCTTGAGACCAAATCTCTCAAAGCTTTCAACTCTTTTTGAATCCACCATTGAAGACTTCTTCATCTTCTTGTCTTCTTTATTATGGTGTGATTCCATCTTTGTTAAACCTTCAACACAACTTAACCCAAAATCCCTAATCCTTTAGAGTTCTATAGGAGGAGTTTTGGTAGTCGGAGAGTCCGGCGTTCAGAGGTGATACAATCTACTCAGAGACTTCAGAGGTTCTGAAGAAAACCGTGGGTCGCGGGCTTGAGGAGTTGCCTTGAGTTCTTGCAGTATTGAGGTTCTTGAGTCGGTGGAGTTGCCACCATAGGTCTTGACCATCGCTGTAAGCTTTTCTCTATATAGTGGATTCGGGTGGTAGCCTATACCCGGAGTGGTTTTTTACTCGGAAGAGTTTTCCACTTCGTCACCAAAATCATTGTGTTGAATTTTGTGTGATTGATTATATTTGCTGCTTTAATTATTGTTATTGTTTTTACCTTTGCAGCTTATTATTTTAGTTGGTTGATTTGTTTAATTGCCTGTTGCAATTCCATAGTAGCGCAGTAACAGGACTTGTCCTGCTTATTGTCTGTAATTCCGCATAGGGTCAGAACTTAGGATAACCCCGAATTTTCAGTATGTTATCAAACATAGTTCCTGGTCAAGATTTGCTAACACGGGTCGGTTAGTCAAATCCGTTGAGACCAGTACATGTCGTATATCGAGACTTGGTCTGATGGTTTATCCCAATGAACCATGAGTCTAGGGAGACTCGTATAGACGTGTAGGTGTTTATAGTGGATAAACATTGAACGGCTCACCGAAGATTCTTAATGGATGGTACACCAACGTCAATAAGATAGTGGTCCTTCGACTTGAGATACCACTGTGGATGCATGAGGCATCCTCCACACTTAGATGGCAGTCACGTCACCGATCTATTTAGATCAGACCTCCGCCTGTTCGTTGGGTATGGACCGATCCTCAGGATATCCTGTGTGTGTCAAGATAGGATCCGTCAGTTCTGTGTACAGAGCATAGGTAGTCCATATATAATTAGCAGTTTGTTAAATCTGTGGCCACAGTATACTTTGGAAGTAAGTTCCGAATGTTATTTAGAGATTGCTAATAGATACGTCGACGGGATAATACCTATAGAGATTTGACGTTTACATCTATATCTCTGAGATTATCCGGATACCTGTGACGGAGGGATTATACGTATGCAATGACCTCGACCTGTATGATTCAGCTAGTTTATCCGTGATCGTCATAATCTACGGGTGGATATGGATAGATTATGGACACGAAATTGGATTTCGTGACGGATATACCTGAATCTAGAGAGTCTCAATAATGAAATATACTCGTAAAGCACTAGAACAACATTAATAAATAATATTGATTATTTATTAAGTCGTTTAAAGGTTAAACGCAAGATACATGCTAAAGGGACCCGATAGTCATTTAGTAATTATTGTGTATTTACATTTAATACTTGATTAATTTAAATACACATTAATTAAATAGTCAAATTGAGATATTTGACTAATATCCTAAATAAATATATGTATTTGATATTTAATGTAAATATTATACATATATTTAATATATTGTATTTGATTAATTAATTAATTATTTAATTGTTAAATGATTAATTAATTAAAATATAAATATCTTAACTTAGGATATTTGAATTAAATGGCATGGTTGCCTTTGTTGACCAAGTGATAAATATCAAATAAAGTGTTTTTTAGATATTTAATCAAGTTGATCAATTTTTGTTAAATGAATTTGAAATGAAATTTTGGTATATATGTATACATAATTTCGGCCAAGATCCTTAATTAATATAATGGTTATATTTTTGAGTTGCAATTGTTGACTTACTTTATTCATTAAATTGTTTGATGATTAAAGTTGCAAGTTGATAAGCAAAATTAAATGAAATAAAATATCATGATATTTTGTATATTTCTCCACCAATTTCGGCCAAGGCTTCTTTTGGAGGAGGTATATATTGTTTCATTTCATTTTAGGGTTTAAGAGAGTTCATTTGATACCAAAATAAACATAAAAGAAATTGAGAGAAAAAGCTTGAAGCCTAAAGGAAGATGGCTTGGAAAATTATGATTTTGTAAGTTATCTTTCAAAGTCTTCAACATGAAAATTGTTTCTAACATGCTTAGCATCATTTTGTGTTGCTTTGTTGTTGTCTCTCTTCTTATAGTTTGTGTTTTATTTGGTTGTGAACTTTGATGATGAAAGTGTTGAGCATGTATAATGGAAAAAGCTTGTGACTAGTGTAGTTATAAGTATTCTTTTATGGTTTTGGAAACCTTGTTGCTAATCTAGAGTTGTTGACCCACTCTTAGATGACCTAAATTTGATCTTGAGTTGTTTCATTGTGTTGAGACTTGGATTGGATGGAAGAATGATGATTGAAGTAATTGATTTACCCAATTTGGTCTAATTTGTCCAATTTGATGAAATTGAAAAATTAGGGTTCATGACCAATTCCAAATTTGGGGCTTTTCATATATGTTGTAAATTTGGGTGTGTATATGATGCATATAAAGTTTCATGTTCATTAGATTACATCTTGATGTGTTTTGATGCATGAAATGACAAAATGCACAAATTGCCCACCATTGGGAGCATTTGGCCAAGTGAGTAATATTTGGGGATTTTAGTGCTTTTGGTGTTTTGATTTTTTGAACATGCTAAGTTCATCTTAGAAATGATTTAGAATCATTCAAAATTGATTTGATCAATTTCGGACTAAAATGGACAAAGTACCAAGTATAAGGGCAATTCGGTAAATTCACTTAAATATGATTTATTTGAATTTTATTTCATAATTTGATTATTGGATAATTAAATAAATATGTTTATTTAATTAATCCAAGAAAAAGTTTTGAAATCGGAAAATTTGATTTTCCACCGCTTCCGCTGCGTTACCGGATATTCCCCCTAAAACCCCTACAAAATGGTATCAGAGCGAGTCTGATTCTAGGCCTCCATAAATGATTAGCTTGTTTTATTCAATGTTTAATCATGTTTTCTTGACTTTATACATGCATGTTATAATCTAATTGATAGATTTTGGGTGTATGACACTTAATGGAATATCCCCGCTTAATAAGGTTTTAAAGTAACTAGTATTTGGAATACTTGTTTCTTGGTCCTTTTTGTCAATACGGTTTATAAATATCTTTTCGTTGACTACATCCGAGACCGTGCCTCTGCTGTGAGGATGTAGCTGATAGAAATTTATTTATGCCGAATGTATATTAGATACTAGATAAATTCAAGCGAAAGCGGAATCCTGAACGTGCCCTAGCTGTCATGGTTACGCAAGTAACTTGAGTTTATCATTGATGAGTTTAACCTTGGTACGTCTCCTTGTGGGCCTGTCTTCGCACAGCGACAACGAGAAACGACCAGGACCGGAACCTCGGAGTCACTAGTGAGTGATGATGACAATTAGTTGTCTACCTGTGAATATACGTAGGCGAGACCGTGCCTCTGCTGTGAGTCGAAATATATTCATGGGGTCCTCTTCCCATTATGGAATTCGATTTAATTATTGAATTCTCGTTTTTCCGTTGGGGATTACGATATTACGTAAAATAGTGGGAGGCACTGCTAAGTTTAAAAATTCCTTAACTTTGGCAGTGTGTATTATTATGGAAATTACCGCTTGTTTGTTTCCTTAATCTATATTAGATAGAATTAAATTTTTATTCACTGCACACATATTTTGATATGTTATCTGACTTGACTCTTGGTTGCAGTCATTCTAGAATAGGTTCTAGATACTAATAGACTAGGATATTATTAGATTGGTCTAAGCCATTGGGAACTGTTGTTCCGATTTTCTTAAAAAATCAAGATGGTTAATGACTTAGTTTCTAAGTCATGATAGATAATCTAGATAGATATCCCCTTTAGGATATAATACTTTAGAGACAATAGTTTCTTATGCAGTAAGAATTGACTTGAATTAGTTCATGTCTCGAGATTCTTGACTGGCATTTAGAAAGCCCTATTAGGTATTTGTTTATCTAGTAATGACGTTTCTAAGCTTTAATTACCTTTAGAGGTAATGTGTCTGACACAATTTGCTAATCAGTTATTTACAATTGTTGTGAATAGTTGAATGCAAATAGTAAAGCTAAAGAAATGAGATGCGTATATTTGTGTATAGAAAATATCGATTTTCACAATACTACAACTATAGGTATTGGATACCAGATCTCCCGTCTAGTTATTTGAAATATTGGTTAACGATTGTTTTGATATTTGATATCGGAACTCGCGACTATTGGATAGTCACTTGTTCTTTATAAATAATTTTTACATATTTTATAATAACTAGTAGTGTCATTGACGTAGAGATAAACATTAAGAAAAATTATTCGATAAAGTAAATAATTTAGAACGGTGCTTTATGAATTTAATTGCTTAAGTATTGGATGCTTATTCCGTATGGTTAAAGATGGTTTGATACTAGATCACACCACACATCCTTATCCATTTAATGAATATTGTATTCAGGAAAGTGATTAATATCTCGTTTAACCAATGATTTTCATTGGACCACCAAATTATTTAACTGATACATTGGATGTATGTAGTTTAATAAATAATAATTGCTTAAGGTAGTTTTCTTTATTTCGTAACTTAGTTGATGAATTGTCATAACTTAGTTACGTGTTTCTGAAGGAACACATATTGAAAGTCTTGAAAGTATCAAGAACTTTCAATCTGTTCTGATGAAACGAAGATTGAACATTTTTGACTTGTTCAAATATATTCAATCTGAAGTATTTTGAAAACTTGATCCTTAAAATTCATTTCATGTCTTTGAACTGTTCAAAGATCTTTGATACGATCAAACATTTGAATTTAAAGCAATTAGTTCTAAGGTTATTCAGTGAATATGATTCATATTCAATATTATTCTTCCATGATTCCATCTTGATGGAATTGAGTAGTGGGAGCAATCGAATCTTATATGATTTGATTCGTTTGATATTGAATGTTACCGAATTAGTTTCAATACTCTTGGGGTTATGCTCCAGTAACACTAATTCATCTCTTTAATTAATGTTCCATTAATTTCTACAGTTACATATATGATATATGTATAGGTAGAAAATCTGAATCTTGAAAAGTTAAGATTTGAATGTTTCTTTTATATAATAGTTATATAATGGAAATTACTTACACCTTGGAGGTATAAGTAAAAGTTTATCGTTTATTCTGTTAATAGAATATTGTATTATATTTAATAGAATATCTTTCCTACGATTCTAAGTAATAAAATTGTTTTATTACTTGGTGTGTAACATCTGATGTTAATTATTGTAGAAAAAGACTTGACTTATTGAAGTCAAATGTGAAAATGATAAATTATAAATGGAACTACGTAATTAATAAGATGAAACAACCCTTATACATCTTCTATATAAGTCTAATAGGATAACATAATCATTCACGAGTATTTGATACTTAATGGTTCTGTTGTTTTCTAATTGAAGAAAAATTATCCTATGAATTATAATGGAAGCGATATTTGATATCGATTCTGGAAGTTCACCATTGAACCATAGATCTAAGATTGTTCATAGCTTACTACGATCAAGTTTTGAACTTGATTATGCTTTCATTATGAATTAGTTCATAAAATGTGCTAATTGTTTGCGCAGCGAAAGCATTGTGAGCTTATTAAAGGTTTGACATTTACAGTATGACAGTGAGAAAAGTTATATTCAGCAATCTATTGTAGATTCTGAGAAAACTTATCTCTAGTCACACTAAATGAACAATTAGAGATATATTGGTTAATGTTAATATGAAACTGTACATTTTAACTAAAGAATGCAAAATGGCGTTTTTGAATGACTTATTCAGATAAGAGATCAGTTGTGATTTCTTTGTTTGAAGAGTTCATTCTGGAATGGCCCTAGAGTTTGTGTTCTGTTGAGATCGCAGTTTTGTGCTAGCTTACAGAGCCTATTGTAGACTCGGATAAGTCTTCCAGAAATATGTGTTCTCTATTTTTGATATCGTCAGATTGTCTGATCTTGTCAAAGTATATAGAATACTATATGATAAAGGGTTAGTGGGAGCGTACAAATTACTTTCTAATTTTATATATCCTAACAACATTATCATTATTACAGTAATAATGAGATGTTTGTGAGGTAAAAGGTTTACCTAAGTCTTCTTTACTCCTTGAAAACAGTGGGAGTAGTCTCTGTTATATACGATATAAAGTTTTATATAAGATATAAAACCAAGAGACTTGTAAGATACTCCTATTATTCGTACATTAGATATGATCTAATAAGGACATAACAGGCTATCTGTATGACAGTTAGTATAACTGTTGGACAGTTATTGTGTGTCTTATATAAAGTATTCATCTTTCGTAAATGATGATTCCTTTTCGAAAGAGATATTGATTAGAATGTCTAATCAATCTTATATATCTTTTGATGATGACATAATAAATACTTTATAATGTGCGATTAAAGATATTGATTTAATCGTAATTGTTACGAGTTATTTTGATATCCTATAGACCATAGGATGGATCTTGAAACACGTTCTTTGTGATCTTTGAGATATTAAGAACGAGTTTCTAATTCATGGATAATACAGTCTGCAACCATTAGGGTCATATTAGTTTTGAGACTAATTATGACGTTAGACAGTCCACGTCATAAAGAGTCACAAAAGATGCAGTGGGAGTGTCACGAAGGATTCTACTAACTGAGTAGAATTAGATGCAACTTATGAAGTATTGACTTATGAAGTTGTATAGTGACCTTATAAATTAGAAGTTTTATATTGGTGTTGTGCTTGCGGTTGTCCATATAGTATTTTGGATTCGATCCCTAAATACTTGGACAACTTAGTAGCTGTAGCATAATACTGATGTAGCATCAGTGTCATATTAATGTATAATTTAGATTCTACAAAATATGAATAATGTTAACTATGGGAAACGATGGAGTTTGTTTGACAAATTCAAAATTTCATAGCGGACTTGTTTCTTGCCTCTTAAGTACTTGTGAGCTTTTGAGGGCCATGTGCATATGATACACATTGAAACGTGTATATGATACCGTGGATTGGCACTAGAGCAAGTGGGAGAAATTGTTGGGGTTGGTGCTCAGAGCGCCAATCTGGACTGTATTTATGTCTGATTCATGAATACGAACATCCCATTATTCCATAATATTACTTATTTGTGGTTGCACCTCTTGTTTTTATATACGTATTCGATCTGATTACGATTTGATTGAAACTAAATGTGGTTTAGTGATATGTATATATTAGACAAAGGCCCGATAATATAATGCAGTACACAGTTACAAAGTTAGTTTGTAATTGACATTGGGAAGTGTCACTGCTATATGTATGTTATCAAACATAGTTCCTGGTCAAGATTTGCTAACACGGGTCGGTTAGTCAAATCCGTTGAGACCAGTACATGTCGTATATCGAGACTTGGTGCGATGGTTTATCCCAATGAACCATGAGTCTAGGGAGACTCGTATAGACGTGTAGGTGTTTATAGTGGATAAACACTGAACGGCTCACCGAAGATTCTTAATGGATGGTACACCAACAGTCAAAAGTAGAATCTTCACGGGTTGAGTAGCATAGTGGCCTTCGACTTGAGATACCACTGTGGATGTATGAGACATCCTCCACACTTAGATGGCAGTCACGTCACCGATCTATTTAGATGAGAATCCGCCTGTTCGTTGGGTATGGACCGATCCTCAGGATATCCTGTGTGTGTCAAGATAGGATCCGTCAGTTCTGTATACAAAGCATAGGTAGTCCATATATAATTAGCAGTCTGTTAAATCTGTGGCCACAGTATACTTCGGAAGTAAGTTCCGAATGTTATTTAGAGATTGCTAATAGATACGTCGACGGATAATACCTATAGAGATTTGACATTTACATCTATATCTCTGGGATTATCGGATACCTGTGACGGAGGGATTATACGTATGCAATGACCTCGACCTGTATGATTCAGCTAGTTTATTCGTGATCGTCATAATCTATGGGTGGATAGATTATGGACACGAAATTGGATTTCGTGACGGATATACCTGAATCTAGAGAGTCTCAATAATGAAATATACTCGTAGAGCACTAGAGCACATTAATAAATAATATTGATTATTTATTAAGTCGTTTAAAGGTTAAACGCAAGATACATGCTAAAGGGACCTGATAGTCATTTAGTTAATTATTGTGTATTTACATTTAATACTTGATTAATTTAAATACACATTAATTAAATAGTCAAATTGAGATATTTGACTAATATCCTAAATAAATATATGTATTTGATATTTAATGTAAATATTATACATATATTTAATATATTTGTATTTGATTAATTAATTAATTATTTAATTGTTAAATGATTAAATTAATTAAAATATAAATATCTTAACTTAGGATATTTGAATTAAATGGCATGGTTGCCTTTGTTGACCAAGTGATAAATATCTAATAAAGTGTTTTTTAGATATTTAATCAAGTTGATCAATTTTTTGTTAAATGAATTTGAAATGAAATTTTGGTATATATGTATACATAATTTCGGCCAAGACCCTTAATTAAATATAATGGTTATATTTTTGAGTTGCAATTGTTGACTTACTTTATTCATTAAATTGTTTGATGATTAAAGTTGCAAGTTGATAAGCAAAATTAAATGAAATAAAATATCATGATATTTTGTATATTTCTCCACCAATTTCGGCCAAGGCTTCTTTGGAGGAGGTATATATTGTTTCATTTCATTTTAGGGTTTAAGGAGTTCATTTGATACCAAAAAAAACATAAAAGAAGTTGAGAGAAAAGCTTGAAGCCTAAAGGAAGATGGCTTGGAAAATTATGATTTTGTAAGTTATCTTTCAAGTCTTCAACATGAAAATTGTTTCTAACATGCTTAGCATCATTTTGTGTTGCTTTTTTGTTGTCTCTCTTCTTATAATTTTTGTTTTATTTGGTTGTGAACTTTGATGAAAGTGTTGAGCATGTATACTGGAGAAAGCTTGTGACTAGTGTAGTTATAAGTATTCTTTTATGGTTTTGGAAACCTTGTTGCTAATCTAGAGTTGTTGACCCACTCTTAGATGACCTAGATTTGATCTTGAGTTGTTTCATTGTGTTGAGACTTGGATTGGATGGAAGAATGATGATTGAAGTAATTGATTTAACCAATTTGGTCTAATTTGTCCAATTTGATGAAATTGAAAAATTAGGGTTCATGACCAATTCCAAATTTGGGGCTTTTCATATATGTTGTGCATTTGGGTGTGTATATGATGCATATAAAGTTTCATGTTCATTGGATTACATCTTGATGTGTGTTTTGATGCATGAAATGACAAAATGCACAAATTGCCCACCATTGGGAGCATTCGGCCAAGTGAGAGTAATATTTGGGGATTTTGGTGCTTTTGGTGTTTTGATGTTTTGAACATGCTAAGTTCATCTTAGAAATGATTTAGAATCATTCAAAATTGATTTGATCAATTTCGGACTAAAATGGACAAAGTACCAAGTATAAGGGCAATTCGGTAAATTCACTTAAATATGATTTATTTGAATTTTATTTCATAATTTGATTATTGGATAATTAAATAAAATGTTTATTTAATTAATCCGAGAAAAAGTTTTGAAATCGGAAAATTTGATTTTCCACCGCTTCCGCTGCGTTACCGGATATTCCCCCTAAAACCCCTACAGTTGTCACCATAGGTCTTGACCATCGTTGTAAGTATATCTCTATATAGTGGATTGGGCTGGTAGCCGATATACTCGGAGTGGTTTTTTACTCGGAAGAGTTTTCCACTTCGTCACCAAAATTATTGTGTTGATTTTGTGTGATTGATTTACCTTTCCGCAATTTATATTTCGTATTAAATTAATATTGTGGTCTTTAATGTTGTTGGACATTGTGGTTGTGGTAGTTGATTTCCCATAGACACATTAATTAGGACTTGTCTCAATTAATTGTGATTATTTCCGCATAGGGTCGGAACTTTGTGTAAAATCGAACTTTCAAGGATTATAAGAAATTTTTTAGTGACATTTTTATGATATTTTTATTTCAAATAATTATACGTTTTGGATAGAGATTAGAATGTATAATCACTTGAAACATGAATGTAATATCACGAAAATATTTCCTGACTATAGAAATTTTTTTGTTACAGTATAATAATTTCTTCTACTCTTCCTGTGGACCACTTTGGCCATTTGTAAGTTAAATTGTATTGGCTGGCTCTCTCATTTTAGGTTGTATATAAGATGAGAATCAGAGAAATAGTGGAATAATCATCTTTGGTAGGAGACAGAAGAAGAATATGAAATTTGCAAGACGATGACAGTGAGAATGTGAATGACCACAACAGGCGCCAAGATGAAAACAAATAGATACGTTTCACTCAAGTGAAGGGACCATGCTCAAAATTGTAGGTACCCAATGGTAACCCATTTGATTGAATGATCACTACGGATAATGAACTGATGTATTTTCTCATTGAGAATTTCTTGAACTCGTTTGATTCAAACCCACAATCTAAGTAAACAAACAAACAAACAACACAAATTTACTAGCACCAGCTGGCATCAAAATGAACCAATTAAAAGACTGTCGAATAGCGCGTAAAATTATCTAGTATCATCAGCTTATCAACACAACTGTATAAACTACAGAAACTTGTAAATTGGAGACAACAGTGGAAGCAACGCAAGTTAAAAGAGTAGCAAATCTAAAGGAGCTTCTTCCTCTCAAAGAATGTCTTCAGATGCCATATTTGTAATGCAGCAACAGATAGGCAAACAACAAGCGAAAAAATTCCAAGACTGGCCATTCTGGAATTTGTTGTTTTATTGAATTCTTGCATTTCTTCCTCTCTAAACACAGAAGACGATATAAAATTAAAAAAAAGTCAAATACAACAAAAGCAGTGTGGTGCTCGTCAATAAAAATAACTCGGAACAAAATTTAGCATCACTTTGTTTGAATGAAAATAATTTTATGCTGAGCAAACTGCGGTAGTCGGTAGAATTAACATGGAAAATTTAATGTAGGAAACAATGCCTCCCCGACATTGAGTTCAGGAGAATCAGTTATCGGTCACTGTTCATCATGATGATTATGAAAAACTTGAGCCGAAAGATTCTCTACATGTTTCTACTTCAAATTTTTTTGAGTCAAAAGGTTTTTTTTTTTTTTTTTTTTGGTTCTTTTCCTAAAATCACTTGACCATCATAAATAAAAAACACGTGAAAATAAAATTTACAATAAAACAACCATCTGCCAGTTATCAGAATGTCTAATGTGCAAGAACTCATACCTCTCACGAAGATAAAACATCTCTTCATGAATGGATGAGACAGTATCGAACAACTTCTTGAGCTCCAGTTCCATCGTCTAGAGCAATAGATGAAACCATACATCAATAACAATCATAAAGTTCATATCTCTTGTGATAGTTCAAATATAAAACCATATGTTTTGGGGATACGAAAAAGAAGCACAAGAGTAACTGGAAGATGAAATTAATTATTTCTACAAATATTGACTATCCCGAAGAACTAGAGAAGGAGAAGTCGAATATAGGCACAATGGTGCTCCTCACCCTACATTTATATTTTAACAAGCACTTAATACGGCCCTAATCCTTATGGAAAAATAAATATGTTGTAAATATAGCTCTGAACTTACAAGCAACTTTGACAAGCATCATGATTATTTGACACAATAAATATTTATAGAACCAATTAATGCATCCTTTTTATTTAATGGAAGAAGAATTCCCATTGTACTATTTAAACAACTAGATCTTGCAATATTGAATATAGTTGGCATTAACCTAAAGAGTAACTTTTCATAAGCTAAATCAATTAGAAACATTCCACAGAATCAAATGCCAAAGTAGAAACATACAGAACCAAAACACACACAAAAGTCACTTACATCAATCTGCCCCTTCTTAGCAACTTTGTTCCAATCCTTGGAAAGAACACCCGTCTTCCACTCAAACTCAACTGTTACAGTTGCTGGAGGGTTGTGCTCAGGTGCCCAAAAGCATGTAGTATAGTCACCAGCTTCAGCTGCAGTAAAAGCAAAAGTACCCGATTCCACAAGATCCCCATGGTGATAACTGTTCCCATTAGGCGAAGTCACCTATATCAATATTCAACCCTCAATCTTCTTAAATCAAATCTCTCCAAACCAATAATCTCAAACATCACCAAATCATCAACAACCAAATTGGACAAAAAGTTCAAAATTTTTCATCACGCATGCACTCACAAAGATACTGAGCTCCAAATCATTCATTCAAATTCAAAATTTTCGCGCACACACACACAATAAAACTTTAAGATTCAACCCATATCTTCTAAAATTAAATCTCTCTCAAGCAAAAATCTCACGCATTATGGAAACAAAACCAAAATGGGAAGAAAATCGAAACTTTTGAACATGCATGCACGCACAAGGATGATAAGCTCCAACTATTTATGCCAAATTTTAAATTAGTCACACAAAAACCTACCCACTAGAACTTTAAGCTCCACTTTTGTCATAAAACTAATCTAGAGATTCAATTTTTCCACTTCAAATAATGGCCTCATCGTAAAGCTCAAATATTTTACACACATCAATCTCCCAAACCAAACCCAATGACCAAAAATTAAAAACTTTACACATAGCATAGCATTAAAACAACAAAACAAGAAATGAAAATTGAAGATTCAACAGCAAACCTTAACAGTGAGCTTGTGGGTATCAGGCAAAGGGTAGCCTTCATTTGGATTAACAACATTGTACTTTCCCACAGTCATTCCATTGTACTTTATATCCTCTGATATGCATTTTGTGTGGCCTGATGTCAGATCGAACCTCATTGATTCTCCAAACTTTAACAGTAATCCAAGAATTACAAGCACATTTGTTACAAGATTTGATTTTGATACAATCATTTTTGTGCTTCTAGGACAAAATTTGATTTTGTGAAGTGGGTTTTGGTTTGTTTGGATCAACTAGTTCGGAGATGTTCAGATTTTTTAAATTTGCTTGAAGTGGAGAAGATCTGTTACTGTTTTTGTTTGATGTCTGAACAAATTGATAGGAGTGGAAAATGAATTGGATCGGATCAAATGGGCTCCGGTCCAATATCTTTCAATTGGTTTCATTACCCAAGCCCAAATATATGCTGGTGGATGCAATGAATGCCCGTCTCTGGTTATTTTCTATGCCACTTAATGATTGTGGACCATTTTTTTTTTTTTTTTTTTTTAAATATTTGAAAATTCTGTGGTCAAATTATTTCATCCGAATTTAAGTGAAATATGTAAAATTTTTGACTGTCTTATACTACATCTCATGGATTCGAACTTAAGACTTGACAACCACATTTTAAATCTTATACCACCAAACCACAGAGGACGTGGACCATATCATTAATTATTATTTGTCAAATATTCTTTGTTGATATGATCGTGGAACTTGGACCAAAGGCTAAAAACATATTTTTTTTTTTATAATAAATATTTTTAGAAATATAAGGTGGCAAAACTAAATTAATTTGTAACCTTTTACTTCCAAACTTTTGATTCAATTGTGAACAAGCTCTCTCTACTGCTAGTGTTGAAATTGATGTGAAACAAACTTAGACGAATTTTATAAATTATGTGGTTATTTAGGGTATACTTGTCTTTTGGATGCTATGGGTGTTTGTGAGGGATACAACCATTTGAAGGGTTGCACCCACCCCAAGGGGTGCCCTATTGGCACCCTTCCATGCCTTATAAAAGAGGCATCATATCCAAATACAAGAAAATGAAGTAAATCTGAATTTGAGAGTCTTTTGTTGTTTGGTTTTTAAGAGAGAGAGTTCCACCATTTTCTCAGTTCCAATACTTGTTAAGGAGTGCTCCTTGAATAAGAAGCAACCAAGTTATCCTGGGAGAACATTGGCCAATTCGAATCTGTGAAGCACCAGAGACGGAGGCTAATAAGTTCTTAAGGACAGAGGATTATCTCGACTTGAATTCATCAGGTTTTTCTGGTTTCTATGTTTTAGGATTTTGCATGTTTTGTAGATCTAGTATTTTGGTTGAAGCATGTTGTTTTAATATTTAATGACACTAATCGGCTAATAATCTTAAGAACTTATTAATCTAGTGTTGTTAGACAGTAATTCGCATGCTAGGTAAGAAAATTTCTGGAAAAAATATGGACTGTGCATGAAAAACCTGTATAGCGTTCGAACGGCCGACGAACGCGAAGGGTTAAATCTGAAATTTCGTAAGAACGTTCGAACGCGTCTTCAAACACAACTCGAACGCAAGCCTTCTGCCTAAGAACGTTCGAACGCGTCCTAAACGCAACTCGAACGCAAACTCTCTGGAATCATTCTGTTCAAACGCGTTTTCGAACGCTATACGAACATAAACTCTCTGGAATCATTCTGTTCGAACGCGTTATCAAACCCTACTCGAACGTGAACTCTCTGGAAACATTTCATTCAAACGCGTTATCAAACACAACACGAATGTACACACACTGGACAGTCTCGTTCGAACGTAGATACGAACGCGACACTAACGAAATAGTCCTAGAATTGTTATAAACTGCAGACTTAAATTAATATTAGCTTAGTAAATCATATATTGTAACACATTAATCTTGGTAATATAGATTTAAGTTATTATTATGTTGATTCAATTATCACAAGCATACACATAGTGATAAAGTTGAAATTGATTGTGTGTTGCATTCTTGGGTGAGAATTTAAAGTGTAATCATACACAAGAAATTTCATCCAATCTTGATTGACACCTACATATATAAATCTACACATATCGTATATTGTATGTGTTATTGAATAAGTGTAGTTATGGGTTTGAATTGCTAAAAGATCCTATTGAAAAAGTGTTTAAAGAATATTCTGTCAAAAAGACGATAAGAGCCTAAGTGGTCAGGGATTTAAGTGGTTACTTCGAACCCCCCTCGTCCTCTGGGAATATTCGTTTATTCATTTTTCTAAAAAATCTTTAATTGAAATTCAAGGACTTGTGTTTATTAGAACCACCGTCCAATAGAACAACAAGTGGGAACCTAGTATATCTCTTTGAACAAGACCATTCGTTGATCGTTGTGCAATTCGTCTTTTGTAGACTAATTGACCCCTGTTGATTTTTCCAGTTACAAATGGCTAGCAGAAACATCACAGTACCGATCTTTCATGGAGAAAAGCCGAAGAAGTTTGGTGGGGCAAATTTCAAACAGTAGCAGAGTAAAATGCTGTTCTACCTGACAACTCTCCAGTTGGCCAATTTCCTCAAAGATCCTACGGATCATGTGGAGGGTGAATCGGAAACAGTTAAGGAACTGCGAGAACAGACATGGCTGTCTGGAGACTCCTGTGTAAGAACTACCTTTTGGGTGGTCTTGATAATACCCTATACAATGTGTACCAAGGCATGACTTCTGCGAAGATTCTCTGGGAATCTCTCGAGAAGAAATATAAAACTGAGGATGTCGGACAAAAGAGATTTGTCGTGGGTAGGTTCCTGGACTACAAGATGGTAGATTCAAGGACGGTGATGTCTCAGTTGGGAGAACTACAGTTGATCATTCATGAAACACTGGATGAGGGAATGAAACTCTGTGAGATGTTTCAAGTGGCCGCCATAATTGAAAAATTGCCTCCATCATGGAAAGACTTCAGGAGCTATCTGAAACACAAAAAGAAGCAGATGAGCCTTGAAGACCCCAGTGTTCGATTGAGAATCGAAGATGACAACAAGATGTCCGAGAAGGCCAGCTACAAGACTATGGAGTCTAAGGCCAACATCATTGATGGTGTAAAGGGTAACAAGAAGAGAAAGAACAATGGAGCTGATTCTTCGAACAAGAAGTTCAAGGGGAAATGCTACAACTGTGGAAAAAGCGTTCATATGTCAAAGGACTGCAGAAATAAGAAGTCTCAGGACAAGGGCAAGAAAAAGAAAAATGAGGCCCATGTCACTAAGGTGAGTAGCTAACTGATGAGATCTCAGAGATAGAACTATCAGCAATGGTAACCGAAGCCAACTTAGTTGGGAATCCGAGAGAATGATGGGTAGACACTGAGGCTACTCGTCATATCTGTGCAGATAGCAAGATATTTTCCTTGTATCAGAAGGTCGATGGCGGCGATCATCTAACAATGGGAAACTCGTCTACCTCTCAGGTGGTTGGACAAAGCATAGTGGTTCTGAAGATGACATCCGGAAATGAGCTAACATTGAAGAATATACTGCATGTTCCAGATATTCGGAAGAACTTAGTCTCAGGATCTCTCCTTAGTAAGGCTGGTTTTAAGCTTGTATTTTTTTCTGATAAGTTTGTAATGACAAAGAATGATATGTATGTAGGAAAAAAGGTTACCTAACTGATGGCCTTTTCAAACTAAATATAATGACTGTCAATCATGCTATTAATAAAGCCAGTACTTCTGCTTATATTATTGAGTCACAAAATGTATGGCATGAGAGGTTAGTACATGTTAATTATAACACCATGCGTAAATTAATTAACATGGACCTTATACCTAAATTTGCAATTGATAACCAACATAAGTGTGAGGCATGCATTGAAGCAAAAATGCATAGAACATCATTCCATTCTGTTGAACGCAGTTCTGAACCTTTAGAACTTGTACACACTGACGTGTGTGACATGAATATTGTGCAAACAAGAGGCGGTAAAAAGTACTTTGTGACCTTTATCGATGACAACACAAGATTCTGCTATGTGTACTTGCTGAGGAGCAAAGCTGAAGCTATTGAGAGCTTTGTACACTATAAGAACGAAGTTGAAAATCAGCTTGGAAAGAAAATCAAAAGAATCAGGAGTGATAGAGGTGGTGAATACGTTTCACCATTCGGTGAATATTGTTCTATGCACGGAATTATTCACGAAACCACTGCTCCTTATTTTCCTCAACAGAACGGAATTGCGGTGCGCACAAACCGAACATTGAAGGAAATGATGAACGCCATGTTGACGAGTTCGGGTTTACCCCAGAACTTGTGGGGGGAAGCCTTGCTTTCCACGAACTACGTTCTAAACAAGCTTCCTCATAAAAGATTGGACAAGACACCATATGAGTTGTAGAAAAGTTTTGTACCTTCCTACAAATACCTAAAAGTGTTGGGGTGTCTTGCCAAAGTAATGGTTCCTAAACCTAAGAAGGTTAGAATAAGACTCAAAACTGTTGACTGTATATTCATTGGATATGCTCGCAACAGTAGTGCGTATCGATTCTTGGTACACAAGTATGAGATTCTTGACATCAATCCGAGCATGATAATTGAGTCAATGAATGTGATATTTTTTGAAGAGACGTTTCCTTGTAAGGAAAGACAAAGAACAGAGTCTCTCAAAAGAACAATTAATATTGTCAATGACAGTGATCAGGTCTACCAAGAATCAGATCAACGTGCAAATGTTGAGACAATCGAGCCTATACGTGGCAAAAGAGCTAGAACGTTGATGAGCGGAAAATATATCAATATTTACCGCCCCTTTAACTTAATATTTTGTTTAGTTTCTCGGGTTTGATGAACGTTTTGATGTGTTTTAGTTTATTTTACAGATAAAATAATATCGGGTCTCAATGAAATCATTTAGGATGAAATATGGGTCAAATAAGGGCAATTATTGGACTTGATATTTTAATTTTGGAGATTGGAAACTTGAAAAGGCGTTTTTGACAAAGTGCAGTTTTGGAAATTCCAATTTTGCACATCTGTCGTATTTTGGGCAAAACGTTTTACTCCAATATCGGATTGAGCTGATTCAAGTGCCAGATTAAATAAGACTCAAAGATCTACAACTTTGAAAGACAAAATATTTTCGAATTCTGAAGATTTCATGACCGAAATTGATGAACCATCCAGAAGTGTGTTGTGTGTAATTATTAAAGTCATTTTCAATCATTTTCAAAGAAAAAAATAAATTAATAAATAAATAATAAAATTATCAAATCATCACCAACATGATAAATAATTAGTGGAGCAATGAATAATGGATTTGGTAGAGTAATTAGTGGAGAAATTAATAATGGATTTGGTGGAGAATTTGATGGATGATTTGATTGAGGCAAAATTTTGCCTATAAATACCAAGCCATTTCATTTGTAAAATTCATACTTTCTTCTAAGAAATTCCTTAATAATACTAAGAAGATTGTATCTTGTTTGTTTATTTACAGCTTTCAGTAATTAATTTCCGCTTTCACACTTTCTTTTCTTTACTTTTCAGTTTTTACTTTCCACAATTTACTTTTACGCACAGTACTTTTTTTTCTTTAATTTTCAGTTTTTACTTTTCAGTAATGAGGAGGTAACTCCCCTTTGCTGGGGTAAACGGTAAAATTTTTATTACTAATATTTAGATTAATCTCCCTTAATTATAATATATAAACTAGTTAAAACCTGACTTAACGAGGATACCGCCATATTGGTCGGTTTGTAATTATTCAAATTGGTTTTAACCTGACTAAACTGGATACCGCCTGATTGGTCGGTTGGTAATTAATTATTAATTTGACTTAATCTGGATACCGCCTATATGGCTGGTTGGTAATTATCATGCAAAGTTAATATATTATATTAAGGGGGATATCTAAAATAGAAGTAATAAAAATGGATCATTTTACCTCAACATTTTCTTTTATTGTACTTTTACTTTATTTACTTTTCAGCAATTTACTTTCAGCATTTACTTTTCAGCAATTTACTTTCAGCAATTTACTTTTCAACAGTTTACTTTCAGCATTTACTTTTCAGCAATTTACTTTCAGCATTTACTTTTCAGCAATTTACTTTCAGCAATTTACTTCCAGTATTTACTTTTCAGTAATTAATTTCAGCATTTACTTTCCGTCATTTAATTTTCAGTATTTTACTTTATGTCTTTTTATTTTATTTAAGTTTTTTTTACTACCCGTAAATATGTGTCGTAACTAAGCCAGTTATCTGGGGTTGTGATGAAATCCAATATCACCGGTTTATAAGGGGTTAAATTATAGTTTGGGTAATTTAAAGGTTTACTTATTAAGTCTTAAGCTTAATGCGTCTTGTTAACTGGTCATTAATAAGATTGATCTGGTAAATCTAAAATAAACTTGACAAATGAATTTTAGGTTTCAGCCTTAGACTTAATAGCCCACGATGTTCCTTGAGGATAGATAACCCTTTAATAGATTTCCTTACAGGATAGACATATACCTGTCGGGCGGGGGTAGCCATAATTGGAACTGAAACTTAATGAATCCAGATAATTTGGTTGACATAGACATATGGTTCAATTGGGTTAAACTAGTATTTGCGTCTGACCATCGACAGAGGCTTTTGCATAATTTAGTGTTCCAGGTTAGTAAACCGATTTATTACATAAACATAAAATAACCACTTCATCTTTAAAATGATATTGGAAGAAATCACAACCCTAGATAGTTTTTAATATTGAATTTTCTTAAACCTACATTCGAGCAATTTTATTTACTTGTTTTTAAATTCAAAACCTTCATCATTTCAAATCAATCAATCAACCTGTTAGATACTAGTAATCATTTGACCTCATAAAATTAATAGATTAGGTATTAAGTCCTCGTTGGATCGATACTTCTTATACTACTTAAACGATACGTGCGCTTTCGTTATACACGTGTGTAAGCACCGGTCAAACGTCTAAGTCGTTTGGTCCCGATTTTCTAACATACTTGTTAGCAAATGAGCCTTAAAGCTATAAAGAAGCTGTGTCTTCTCCGGAGGCACCTCTGTGGAAAGAGGCTATTAACAGTGAGATTGATTCAATCCTACAGAACCATACTTGGGAGTTGGTTGATCTTCCTCCAGGTTGTAAGCCGCTGGGCTACAAATGGATATTCAAACGGAAGATGAAAACAGATGGATCAATAGATAAGTATAAGGCAAAACTTGTCATAAAAGGTTATAGGCAAAAGGAAGGCCTTGCTTACTTTGACACATATTCACCAGTGACTCGTATCACATCGATAAGAATGATTATAGCCATAACAGCTATATTTGGTCTTGAAATACATCAAATGGATGTAAATACGACATTATTGAATGGTGAATTGGATGAAGAGATTTACATGGAGCAACCAGAAGGGTTAAGTGTTCCTGGACAAGAACAGAAGATGTGCAAACTTGTAAAATCCTTGTACGGATTAAAACAAACACTTAAACAATGGCATGAGAAATTTGACAAAGAAATGTTGTCAAGTGGGTTCAAAACCAATGAGTGTGATAAGTGTGTGTACACCAAATCAACTCAAAAAGGATATGTCATTGTGTGTCTCTATGTAGACGATATGCTGATAATTTGTAGTAATCATGAAATGATTCAGTCTACCAAAAACATGTTATCCAGCAGATTTGATATGAAAGATATGGGAATAGCTGATGTAATCATATGAATTAAGATTTCTAGGACATCAGACGGATATATATTATCTCAGACTCATTGTATTGAGAAGATACTTGATAAATATATCAAATGGGATCTAAATGTGGCTAGAACCCCGTGTAGACCTAACTCTTCATCTATCAAATAACACTGGTTCAAGCGTATCGCAATTAGAGTATTCGAGAATCATCGGAAGTCTGATGTATCTCACAAATTGCACACGACCAGATATCGCTCAAGCTGTGAACCGGCTTAGTAGATTGACGAGCAATCCATGACATAACCACTGGAAATCCATTGTAAGAGTTTTGAGGTATCTGAGAGAAACTTCAAAATATGGGCTACATTACGAGAGATATCCTGCTATACTAGAGGGATACAGCGATGATAACTGGATATCTGATACGGTGGATTCCAAATCTACGAGTGGATTTGTTTCACACTTGGTAATGCAGCCGTGTCATGGAAATCCTCGAGGCAAACATGTATTGCCCGGTCTACTATGGAATCAGAGTTCATAGCGTTAGATAAAATAGCGGAAGAATCCGAATGACTTAGAAACTTCCTGGAGGATATTCCTAGTTGGCCCAAACCGGTGCCATCGATTAGCATACATTGTGATAGCCAATCGGTATTGGGAGAGCCCCAAATACAATGTATAATGGTAAGTCTCGACACATACGTCGGTGACATAATATCATACGTCAACTGCTCTCAAGTGGCATAATAACGATCAATTATGTCAAGTCGAAGGAAAAATTAGCGGATCCACTAACTAAAGGTTTACCTCGAGAGAAAGTTGAGAAGTCATCGAGGGGAATGGGCTTGAAGCCTATAAATTAAGAATTGTCACTGTGGAAACCCAACCTAGCTGACTAGAGATCCCAAGATCTAAGTTCAAAAAGGACAACTGAAACTTTGTGCCATTCAAAAATAAGCACTGAAGAGTTTGTGACTTTTCACATTTCGATAATGACGCTGGTGTTGGGGTTGGTGCTCAGAGCGCCAATTCCCGGTTGTATTTCTGTTAAATACTTCTGTAAAACATTATTATTATGAATAATATATGCAGTTTCTATAATATAATCTATTCTTTTATATGATAAAGACGTAATGACCCTAGAATGATTAGTCATGATACAGTTGCAAAAGCGTCGCAACAGACATTGAGATGTATCATGACGTTGTCATTCTCAGACAGTTCCTGGTCAAGGTTTACACTACTTGGTCAGTATAGTAAACCGTTGAGACCGGTACATGTCGTATACTGGAATATATGATTCCAATGGTTTCTCAATGAACCATTAGTCTTGGAGACTAGTATAGACGTGTAGGTGTCTTATAGCGGATAAACACTGAACGACTCACCGAAGATTCTTAATGGATGGTACACCAGCGTCAATAAGAATCTTCTTGGGTTGAGTAGCACTTGTGATTCTTAGACTTGAGATGCCATTATGGGCACATGAGACATCTTCTACACTTAGACGGCAGTCACGTCACCGATCTATTTAGATCAGACCTCCGCCTGTTCGTTGGGTGTAGATAGATCCTCAGGGTGTCCTATGTGTATCAAGATAGGATCCGTCAGTTCTGTGTACCAGAGCATAGGTAGTCCATATGATTAGCAATCAGATAAATCCATGGGCCCGTGGTAAAGTTTAGAAGCTAGTTCTAAACATTCTTTTGAGATTGCTAATAGAATAGTCGACTGGATAATCCCGATAGAGATTTGACGTTTACATCTATATCTCTGGGATTTATCCGGATACCTGTGACGGAGGAATTATACATTTGCGATGACCTCGACCTGTATGGTTCAGCAAGATTATCCGTGATCGTCATAATCTACGGGTGGATAGATTATGGACACGAAATTAGATTTTGTGACGGATATACCTGAACCTAGAGAGTCTCAATAATGAAACATACTCGTTGAGCACTAGAGCAACATAAATAAATAATATTGATTATTTATAAAGTCGTTTAATGGTTAAACGCAAGATACATGCTAAAGAGACTAGATAGTCATTTGCTTAATTATTGTGTATTTACATTTAATACTTGATTAATTTAAATACACATTAATTAATAGTCAAAATGAGTTATTTGACTTATTTCCTAAATGAATATATGTTTTTAATATTTAATGTAAATATTATACATTAATTTAATATATTGTATTTGATTAATTAATTAATTATTTAATTGTTAAATGATTAAATTAATTAAAATATAAATATCTTACATTAGGATATTTAAAGTAAATGACATTAGTTGCATTGTTGACCAAAATAAATATCTAATAAAGTAGTTTATAAGATATTTGTGCAAGTTGATATAATGATAATTGAAATGAAATTGAAATTACAATTTCTTGCATTTTGGTATATGCAATTTCGGCCAAGGCATATTTTTGCCTTAATATAAATTGTTTTCATTTTCATTTCATAAGTTAACCTAATACACTTTTACAAAAAAGAGAGCCACCATTGAAGAAACCAAAAGAAAGCTTGAGAAAGAAAGAGAAAACTTCAAAAGCTTGGAAATTTAGTAAGTTTTTCAAACTTGCTATTAGTAAGGAATATGTTCCTTAGGTTCTAGGCTTTAATATATGATATCTTAGGATGTTTCTTTCTTTGTTCCTTGTGGTTTTTGATGATGGAAGTTTTGGAGAAGTGTGAAGCATGTGTAATGAAGAAAGCTTGTAACTATTGTAGTTATAAAGATTCTTTTAAGGTTTTGGAAACCATGTTGCTAATCTAGAGTTATTGACCCACTCTTAAATGACCTAGATTTGATCTTGAGAGTTGTTTCATTGTGTTGAGACTTGGATTGGATAGAAGAATGATGATTGAAGTAATTGATTTAATGTATTTGGTCTAATTTGTCCAATTTGTGGAAATTGAAAAATTAGGGTTCATAACCTTATTCCAAATTGGGGGGTTTTCATATATGTTGAGAATTTGGGTGTGTATATGATGCATGCAAAGTTTCATGTTGATTGGATTTCATTTGGATGAGTTTTGAAGCAAGAAATGACCAAATGGTCAAATTAGGCACCAAATGGTGCTCTCGGTTGTGAGGATAATTGGGGATTTTGGTTGCTTTGGTGTTTGATGATGTTTTGAACATCATAAGTTCATCCTAGAAATGATTTAGAATCATTCAAAATTGATTGGATCAATTTCGGACTAAAACGGACAAAAAACCAAAGCAAGGGTATTTCGGTAAATTCACTTAAAAATTATTTATTGAATTTATTTTCATAATTTGATTATTGGAATATTAAATAAATATGTTTATTTAATTAATCCGAGAAAAAGTTTTGAAATCTGAAAATCGGATTTTCACCGCTTCGCGCTGCGTTACCGGATTCACCCCCTAATAACCCCTTCAAAATGGTATCAGAGCGAGTCTGATTCTAGGCCACTTAAAATGATTAGCCTTCATTGAATCAATGTTTAATCATGTTTTCTTGACTTTGTGCATGCTTATTAGGATCTAAACTGGTTAGATTTAGGGTGTATGACACTTAGCGGAAAATCCCTAATAATAAGGTTTAAATGTAATTATGTAATTGATGCATGTTATATGGTCCGTCTTGTCAATACGGTTTATGAATATCTCTTTGTGACTACATCCGAGACCGTGCCTCTGCTGTGAGGGTGTAGCCGATAAAGATTTATTTATACCGGATGTATATTAGATACTAGTAAATTCAAGTAAAAGCGGAATTCTGAACGTGCCCTAGCTGTCAGAATTACGTAAGTAACTTGAGTTTATCATTGACGAGTTTAACCTTGGTACGTCTCCTTGTGGGCCTGCCTTCGCAGCGACAACGAGAAACGGCCATGACCGGTTACTTAGGAGTCATTAGTGAATGATTGACAAATGAGTTGTCTACCTAATGAATATACGTAGGCGAGACCGTGCCTCTGCTGTGAGCCGAAATATATTCATGGGATCCACTTTTCACTATTATATTTAATTTAACTATTAAATATTTGTATTCTGTTTTGGGATTACAGTATTGCATGATTTAGTGGGAGGGGCATTTTAGATTAAAAATCCATGATCTAGTTTATGCTTTTGATATTATATGAAACTGCTTTATTTCTGCTAACCGTTTTTCGTGATCTATATGATAGATTGGCGATGGCGGCACAATCCACAAATCAGTTTGCGCGTATGCTTGATGCGAACAAACTGAAAGGCGCTGAAACTTTGCAGACTGGGAATTGGACTTGAGGATTGTCCTCGATTCCGAAGAAGATGGGTTATGTTCTTGAGGGTCCGTTGCCCCTTGCAGTGGGCGAGGATGCTTCGGAGGAGGAACGCCAAGTTTTTGAAACTTGGAAGGATGATGATTTAAGGGTTTAAATCATACATCCTTAGTTCACTGTCTCCGAAACTCAAGCAACAGTATTATGGTATGTTAGATTCCTATAGTATGATGACGCGATTGAGACAATCGTTTGAGAACCAGGAACAAGTTATTGTTCACAAAGTCGCCATGGAACTGTTCCATGCGCGTCTGGATGAGGGGCAGAGTGTCAGCCCACATGTTCTTCAGATGATCGATTTGATCGATCAATTGAGGCAACATAATCTCATCTTGAATGACATTCTGGGAGGAGTGTGTCATTCTTGGTTCACTGCCAGCTTCATTTCGCCAGTTCGTGATGTACTTCAACATGCACGGGACTGTCTGTACCTACCAGGAGCTACATAGGATGTTGCTCACGGCAGAAGAGGACCTTAAGAATGGAAGTACCGACTCGCCCTCCTAGAACTACTTCTCTTTCGGCTTCTTCCCAAGGATGGTCCAAGGGAAAGAACAAGAAAGGCAAGAAGAAGAAGAAGGCTTTTGGTCCTCAACAACAGGCGAAGATTGCAAAGCCCAAAAGGGCTTCTGAAGACAAATGCCACCACTGCGGCAAGGTTGGACACTGGAAAAGGAACTGTCCTGATTACATTGCCCAAGTGAGGAGAGAGAGACAGAGCTTCTACATCAGGTACTTTTATTTTTCCAGTTATTGATTTATCTTTGGCTTGTGAAGCCGTTACATCCAGCTGGATTTTAGATTCTGCTTGTCCCATTCACATTTGCAATTCGTTGCAGGTGCTGAAGGAAAGTAGGAAACTGAAGCCTGGAGAGATGCAGTTGCGGTTCGGGAGTGGAGACTCTTTGGATGCAGTTGCAGTGTGAGTGGAGTATGCGAGATCTCATTGCCGAATGGGACACTTTTGTTATATGACTGTCATTTTGTACCACGATGTGTCGCTAATATTATATCACTTTTTGTATTAGATACAGAAGGCTATTGTATTAATATTAAGAATAGTTCTTTGTATTTATATGATAAAAATAATATTCAGATCCTTAGTTTTCCAAACCAGCATGGTCATTATACATTGCAAACTTCAAAAGATATATTAAATACTGGAGTTAATAAACGTAGTTTACCTGTAATTAATAATACTGAACTTTGGCATATGAGACTTGGTCACATTGGCGTTAAACGCCTTACCCAATTGGTTAGGAATGGTTTGATATCAGATCTTACCATTGAGTCCTATCCAACTTGTGAATCCTGTATTCAGGGTAAGATGACCAAAGCCTCATTTTCTGGTGTTGGACACAGCGCCACAAACTTACTGGAACTCGTACATTCTGATGTATGTGGTCCACTAAGTCAAACTGCTCACAGTGGTTATTCGTACTTCGTTACCTTTACCGATGATTTATCACGGTATGGTTATGTGTATTTGATGCAACATAAATCGGAAACCTTTGAAAAGTTCAAAGAGTTCCGAAATGAAGTAGAAAAACAAACTGGTAAATATATTAAATGCCTTCGATCAGATCGAGGCGGCGAATATATGAGTGGTGAGTTCATTGATTATATGAAGGAAAATGGGATTCTCGCTCAATATACTCCTCCAGGTACACCACAGCACAATGGTGTATCTGAAAGGAGAAATCGGACTTTATTGGATATGGTCCGATCGATGTTGAGTTTCACAAATTGCCATATTACTTATGGGGCTACTGTCTCTTAACAGCCGCACATCTTTTGAATAAGATTCCTTCAAAGGCTGTTCCTACGACACCTTTCAGATATGGTTCGGTAGGAGACCGAATCTTAATTATATTAAGGTTTGGGGTTGTCCTGCCTATGTCAGGGTAACTCAGCAAAGTAAGCTTTCGCCTCGAGGGCAAAAGTTTAGGTTTGTTGGATATCCCTCGAACACGAGGGGATATCTGTTCTATGATACCGAGCATCGAAATGTGTTCGTAGCTCGCTTCGCAAAATTTCTAGAAGTAGAATTTTTGTCAGAAGGAGGTGATCATAGACAGGTTGAGCTTGATGAAGTCCAACCTGAAAACAACGAGCCAACGGAGGAACCTGAAGTTCAAGTAGATGAAGGACCTTCAACACACACACTCCGTAGGTCGGAAAGGGTATCTAGACCTCATGAACGCTTGTATTTGATACAAGAAAAGAGTCTGGATGTTCTCTTAGTTGAAGAGACAGATCCTTTCACCTATAGAGAATCGATGTTGGACATCGACTCCGTGAAATGGCAAAGTGCCATGAAATCCGAGATAGACTCAATGCATGAAAATCAAGTTTGGGACTTGATTCCGCTTCCCGAAGGAATTGTTCCTATCGGTTGTAAATGGGTTTACAAGAGGAAGCGCGGGCCTGACGGTAAGGTTGAAACTTACAAGGCCCGACTGGTAGCAAAAGGTTACACGCAGCGACCTGGTGTCGACTACGATAAAACTTTTTCGCCGGTAGCAATGCTTAAGTCTATCCGGATTTTGCTTTCTATAGCTGCGTATCATGACTACGAGATTTGGAAAATGGATATCAAAACGGCTTTTCTAAATGGATTTCTTGATGAAGAAATCTATATGGAACAACCGGAAGGTTTCACTTCCAGCGAAACCTCGGGTATGTATGTAAGCTTAAGAAGTCCATTTATGGACTTAAACAAGCTTCAGGAAGTTGGAATCTTCGATTCGATGAGATTATTAGATCGTCTGTTTTCTCAAGAATTCGGAAGAATCCTGTGTGTATCAGAAGGCTAGTGGGAGCATGGTCGTATTTTTAGTCCTATATGTTGATGACATCCTAATCATTGGGAATGATTTAGGTGTTGCAAAGCGTCAAAGCGAAGCGTACCTCTGTAAGAATTTCTCCATGAAGGACCTGGGAGAAGCTTCCTATGTTTTAGGGAATAAAACTCTATAGAGATAGACAAAGGAGGCTGATTGGGTTATCCCAATCAACGTACGTAGATAAGATCTTGGAACGGTATAGCTTTGGTAACTGTAAGACAGCAAACATACCGTTCAGACATGGGATTCATCTTTCTAAGAAGATGTGTCCACAAACAGAAGATGAGAAGGTTAGAATGTCTAACCAACCTTATGCTTCGTGTTTGGGTAGCATAATGTATGCCATGTTATGTACGAGGCCTGATATCAGTTTCGCTGTTAGCGTAACCAGTCGATATCAGTCCAATCCAGTAATGACCATTGGATGGCCATTAAACATATCCTAAAGTATCTTAAAGGTACTAAGGATAAGTGATTGTATATGGAGGAAACGAACTGCAGTTAATGGGTATACAGACTCTGATTTCCAATCGGATCCCGATGATAGAAAGTCTACATCTGGATTTGTCTTTACCCTTAACGGAGGTGCAGTTTGTTGGAAGAGTTCCAAACAGGGATCGACAGCTGATTCCACCACTGAGGCGGAATATATTGCAGCTTCTGAAGCTGCAAAAGAGGCTGTGTGGATAAAGAATTTTATCACAGAATTGGGAGTTGTCCCAAGTATCGAGAATGCGATTCCGTTATACTGTGATAATACTGGAGCCATTGCGCAAGCAAAGGAACCGAGGGCGCATCAGAAGTCGAAGCATGTGGAACGCAAGTACCACATCATTCGAGAGATCGTGTCGCGAGGGGATATTGTCGTGTGCAAGGTACCGAGTGAAGATAATGTAGCAGACCCGCTGACGAAGGCCATACCTCCGAAGTTGTTTGATAAACACGTGGAGTCGATGGGTATTAGATACAATCGATATTGGCACTAGAGCAAGTGGGAGATTTTGTTGGGGTTGGTGCTCAGAGCGCCAATTCCCGGTTGTATTTCTGTGTTAAATACTTCTGTAAAACATTATTATTATGAATAATATATGCAGTTTCTATAATATAATCTATTCTTTTATATGGTAAAGACGTAATGACCCTAGAATGATTAGTCATGATACAGTTGCAAAAGCGTCGCAACGGACATTGAGATGTATCATGACGTTGTCATTCTCAGACAGTTCCTGGTCAAGGTTTACACTACTTGGTCAGTATAGTAAACCCGTTGAGACCGGTACATGTCGTATACTGGAATATATGATTCCAATGGTTTCTCAATGAACCATTAGTCTTGGAGACTAGTATAGACGTGTAGGTGTTTATAGCGGATAAACATTGAACGACTCACCGAAGATTCTTAATGGATGGTACACCAGCGTCAATAAGAATCTTCTTGGGTTGAGTAGCACTTGTGATTCTTAGACTTGAGATGCCATTGTGGGCACATGAGACATCTTCTACACTTAGACGGCAGTCACGTCACCGATCTATTTAGATCAGACCTCCGCCTGTTCGTTGGGTGTAGATAGATCCTCAGGGTGTCCTATGTGTATCAAGATAGGATCCGTCAGTTCTGTGTACCAGAGCATAGGTAGTCCATATGATTAGCAATCAGATAAAACCATGGCCCGTGGTAAAGTTTAGAAGCTAGTTCTAAACATTCTTTTGAGATTGCTAATAGAATAGTCGACTGGATAATCCCGATAGAGATTTGACGTTTACATCTATCTCTGGGATTTATCCGGATACCTGTGACGGAGGAATTATACATTTGCGATGACCTCGACCTGTATGGTTCAGCGAGATTATCCGTGATCGTCATAATCTACGGGTGGATAGATTATGGACACGAAATTAGATTTTGTGACGGATATACCTGAACCTAGAGAGTCTCAATAATGAAACATACTCGTTGAGCACTAGAGCAACATAAATAAATAATATTGATTATTTATAAAGTCGTTTAATGGTTAAACGCAAGATACATGCTAAAGAGACTAGATAGTCATTTGCCTAATTATTGTGTATTACATTTAATACTTGATTAATTAAATACACATTAATTAATAGTCAAAATGAGTTATTTGACTTATTTCCTAAATGAATATATGTTTTTAATATTTAATGTAAATATTATACATATATTTAATATATTTGTATTTGATTAATTAATTAATTATTTAATTGTTAAATGATTAAATTAATTAAAATATAAATATCTTACATTAGGATATTTAAAGTAAATGACATTAGTTGCATTTGTTGACCAAAATAAATATCTAATAAAGTTGTTTATAAGATATTTGTGCAAGTTGATAAATGATAATTGAAATGAAATTGAAATTACAATTTCTTGCATTTGTTATATGCAATTTCGGCCAAGGCATATTTTTGCCTTAAATAAATTGTTTTCATTTTCATTTCATTAAGTTAACCTAATACACTTTTACAAAAAAGAAACACCATTGAAGAAAGAACCAAAAGAAGCTTAAGAAAGAAGAAAGAAAACTTCAAAAGCTTGGAATTTAGTAAGTTTTTCAAACTTGCTATTAGTAAGGAATATGTTCCTTAGGTTCTAGGCTTTAATATATGATATCTTAGGATATTTCTTTCTTTGTTCCTTGTGGTTTTTGATGTTGATGGAAGTTTTGGAGAAGTGTGAAGCATGTATGATGAAGGAAGCTTTTGTACTATTGTAGTTATAAAGATTCTTTTAAGGTTTTGGAAACCATGTTGCTAATCTAGAGTTTGACCCACTCTTAAATGACCTAGATTTGATCTTGAGTTGTTTCATTGTGTTGAGACTTGGATTGGATAGAAGAATGATGATTGAAGTAATTGATTTAATGTATTTGGTCTAATTTGTCCAATTTGAGGAAATTGAAAAATTAGGGTTCATAACTATTCCAAATTTGGGGGTTTTCATATATGTTGAGCATTTGGGTGTGTATATGATGCATGCAAGTTTCATGTTGATTGGATTTCATTTGGATGAGTTTTGAAGCATGAAATGACCAAATGGTCAAATTAGGCACCAAATGGTGCTCTCGGCTTTGTGAGGATAATTGGGGATTTTGGTTGCTTTGGTGTTTTGATGTTTTGAACATCATAAGTTTATCCTAGAAATGATTTAGAATCATTCAAAATTGATTGGATCAATTTCGGACTAAAACGGACAAAAAACCAAAGCAAGGGTATTTCGGTAAATTCACTTAAAATTGTTTATTGAATTTATTTTCATAATTTGATTATTGGAATATTAAATAAATATGTTTATTTAATTAATCCGAGAAAAAGTTTTGAAATCTGAAAATCGGATTTTCATCGCTTCCGCCTGCTTGCGTTACCGGATTCACCCCCTAAATAACCCCCCTTCAGCTGGGTGTTTCTGTCATTGGTTAGGTAAACTAAGGCTTTTAATGATCACTATATTAGGAGATGAGTCCTAATGAGGGTAAAGACAAAATTACCTCTTCATAGTATGACACCTATTTCAAGTAAGAAGTGAGGCCGCTTCCATGGGAACTTTAAAGTTGGGTTACCCTAAAGTACTTGACGAATCCGGGACCGTGTTCAGGGCCGAAATGAAACACAACCGTAGAAAGACGGGAAAATGGTCGACGTAAGTAAAGCTGTGTGTTGGCAGTTAGTTAACTTGGTTTACACCCACGGCATTAAACAGTTCAAGACTATGGGCACTGTTTGCTAAGTAAATCCGATTGTCATTCACTAGGAAAAGTTCAAGGCGAAAGCTACCTATTCGATGCAGCTTTTGTTCATGGTAACTCTCTCAAGTGGTCTCCATGAATATTTGAAGAATTGTGGAAGATTGTTGGAAATTCTTCTAATATTCATTAATGGTATACTTGTCTTTTGGATGTTATGGGTGTTTGTGAGGGATACAACCATTTGGAGGGTTGCACCCCACCCAAGGGGTGCCCTATTGGCACCTTTTCATACCTTATAAAATAGGCATCATATCCAAATACAAGAAAAGGAAGTAAATCTGAATTTGAGAGTCTTTTGTTTGTTTGGTTTTTGAGAGAGAGAGTTCCACCATTTTCTCAGTTCCAATACTTGTTAAGGAGTGCTCATTTGAACAAGAAGCAACCAAGTTATCCTGGGAGAACATTGGCCAATTCGAATCCGTGAAGCACCAGAGACGGAGGCTAATAAGTTCTTAAGGACAGAGGATTATCTCGACTTGGATTCATCAGGTTTTTCTGGTTTCTATGTTTTAGGGTTTTGCATGTTTTGTAGATCTATTTTGGTTTTTGTCCTTTGATTTGGTTGAAGCATGTTGTTTTAATATTTAATGACACTAATCGGCTAACATTTATCGATAAATTTGAGAATATTTTTTTTTGGTTTAATGTGTTGTTGACGGCTGATTTTGGTCTCGGGGTAATATGGGAATATCACCTCTGAGGTAATCCTCCTTCAACGGTGAATTTGTTTGGTTATGGGGGACCAAAAGCAAATTTAGCGGGAGACGGGAAAACACACCAATCGACAAAGAGATTTAACGTGGTTCGGTGGATTTTGGGATCCGACCTACGTCCACGGACAAGAACAGGGTGGTACTTTTTATTACTCAAATACACTCCTCGGGTCTCTCCTTTGCTTTTACAAATCGGAACTTGATGATTCTAATCCCTCACTCTTGTGATGATTTTTAGATGATGCCTTCAACTTTTTTTTCTTCTACACTCACTCTACCCTCCTATTTATAATGGTGAAGAAGAAATCATTCCTATTTGTACAAGAATTCCCAATTTGGAGATGGTCTCCTTTTCCTATCAGGATTCCTAGTCAAAACTATTCCCTTTTCCCATAAGGATTCCTAATCAAAACTACATTTACTTCCTTTATCCTATTAGGATATTAAGTTATTACTTTACCCCATTAAAGTATGACAACTTATCCCTTTTCCGCAAGGATATGATGCTTTATCTTCCTGAGCACGCCTCGTCATGTGCTCGGTCTTCATGAGGTCGGTCATGATAGCCATTTGAACTGAGAATGCTGCTGTCGATCTGATAATGCTCGGTCATCCGATCTCAAGTGCTCGGCCATTTATATAAAGTGCTCGGCCTCTTACCATCAAGTTGTCGGGTCGGCTTTAACGGTCTCGATCAATGGAGTTACCCCCTTTACACCTGTCGTGTTGTTTAAATAACATAGTGCCCGAAAAACACCATCAACATCTGTCCCCTAGTTCTCGGTAACAACGAGTTTGTGAGTTGATGCCGGGAACTATAAAAAAAATGGTGTGCTGATCGCCTTGCTGGCGGTCGCTCCAGAAATCACCGAGAAATTGTCTTTGCCATCAACTAAGTCTTCTGTTTCTATCTTCATATCCTCGGTTTATTGGAGATGCTGACTCTATTCAGAATGATTCTCCACCTCAAGCAAATTGCTTACTTGGGTCGTTCCATTAGGAGATGAAGTTCCTCTTGTTGTCCAAACTAAAAATGACTCCTCCTCTGTAATATCTGTACCAGAGATTTGGGGGTCCTGACCCATGACTGATCCAATCTCGATTGTGAGGAGAAAATTTTGCCTCTGAGCTAACGATGATGTGCTCGGTGGCATGTGATCCTGTCTCGAGCTGTGAGAGATGCTCGGGCCTGGGGGAACGTTACGTCCCCAGTCCGAAGGACTGACTCGGTGGGACGCAACCCGACCCCGAGCTGAGAATGACACTTGGACGTGAGGGAATGTTACGTCCCCAGTCCGAAGGGCTGACTCGGTGGGACGTACCCCGACCCCGAGCTGTGAAAGGCACTTGGACCTGAGGGAATGTTACGTCCCCAGTCCGAAGGGCTGACTCGGTGGGACGTACCCCGACCCCGAGCTGTGAAAGGCACTTGGGCCTGAGGGAATGTTACGTCCCCAGTCCGAAGGGCTGACTCGGTGGGACGTACCCCGACCCCGAGCTGTGAAAGGCACTTGGGCCTGAGGGAATGTTACGTCCCCAGTCCGAAGGGCTGACTCGGTGGGACGTAACCCGACCCCGAGCTGAAAGAGGTACTTGGCTCTGGGGGAATGTCACGTCCCCAGTCCAAAGGCAAACTCGGTGGGACATCGCCCGACCCCGAGCTGTAAAAATCACTTGGTCCTGGGGGAATGTTACGTCCCCAGTCCAAAGGGCAGACTCGGTGGGACATCGCCCGACCCCGAGCTGTAAGAATCACTTGGTCCTGGGGGAATGTTACGTCCCCAGTCCAAAGGCAGACTCGGTGGGACATCGCCCGACCCCGAGCTGTAAAAATCACTTGGTCCTGGGGGAATGTTACGTCCCCAGTCCAAAGGCAGACTCGGTGGGACATCGCCCGACCCCGAGTTTGTAAAAATCACTTGGTCCTGGGGAATGTTACGTCCCCAGTCCAAAGGCAGACTCGGTGGGACATCGCCCGACCCCGAGCTGTAAAAATCACTTGGTCCTGGGGGGGAATGTTACGTCCCCAGTCCAAAGGGCAGACTCGGTGGGACATCGCCCGACCCCGAGCGCTGTAAGAATCACTTGGTCCTGGGGGAATGTTACATCCCCAGTCCAAAGGGCAGACTCGGTGGGACATCGCCCGACCCCGAGCTGTAAGAATCACTTGGTCCTGGGGGAATGTTACGTCCCCAGTCCAAAGGTCAGACTCGGTGGGACATAGCCCGACCCCGAGCTGTAAGAATCACTTGGTCCTGGGGGAATGTTACGTCCCCAGTCCAAAGGGCAGACTCGGTGGGACATCGCCCGACCCCGAGCTGTAAGAATCACTTGGTCCTGGGGGAATGTTACGTCCCCAGTCCAAAGGCAGACTCGGTGGGACATCGCCCGACCCCGAGCTGTAAGAATCATTTGGTCATGGGGGAATGTTACGTCCCCAGTCCAAAGGGCAGACTCGGTGGGACATCGCCCGACCCCGAGCTGTAAGAATCACTTGGTCCTGGGGGAATGTTACGTCCCCAGTCCAAAGGTCAGACTCGGTGGGACATAGCCCGACCCCGAGCTGTAAGAATCACTTGGTCCTGGGGGAATGTTATGTCCCCAGTCCAAAGGCAGACTCGGGGACATCGCCCGAACCCGAGCTGTAAAAATCACTTGGTCCTGGGGGAATGTTACGTCCCCAGTCCAAAGGGCAGACTCGGTGGGACATCGCCCGACCCCGAGCTGTAAGAGATCACTTGGTCCTGGGGGAATGTTACGTCCCCAGTCCCAAGGCAGACTCGGTGGGACATCGCCCGACCCCGAGCTGTAAGAATCACTTGGTCCTGAGGGAATGTTACCCCAGTCCAAAGGTCAGACTCGGTGGGACATAGCCCGACCCCGAGCTGTAAGAATCACTTGGTCCTGGGGGAATGTTACGTCCCCATTCCAAAGGGCAGACTCGGTGGGACATCGCCCGACCCCGAGCTGTAAAAATCACTTGGTCCTGGGGGAATGTTACGTCCCCAGTCCAAATGCAAGACTCGGTGGGACATCGCCCGACCCCGAGCTGTAAAAATCACTTGGTCCTGGGGGAATGTTACGTCCCCAGTCCAAAGGGCAGACTCGGTGGGACATCGCCCGACCCCGAGCTGTAAGAATCACTTGGTCCTGGGGGAATGTTACGTCCCCAGTCCAAAGGCAGACTCGGTGGGACATCGCCCGACCCCGAGCTGTAAGAATCATTTGGTCATGGGGGAATGTTACGTCCCCAGTCCAAAGGGCAGACTCGGTGGGACATCGCCCGACCCCGAGCTGTAAGAATCACTTGGTCCTGGGGGAATGTTACGTCCCCAGGCCAATAAGCATGACTCGGTGGGACGTAACCCGACCCCGAGCTGTAACAAACATCGATCTCGGCGGTATAAGAGCAGACCCGAGCCGGAAAGAGGCATCGGTCTCGGCGGTACAAGAGCAGACCCGAGCCGGAAAGATGCATCGGTCTCGGCGGTGCAAGAGCAGGCCCGAGCCGGAAAGAAACATCGGTCTTGGCGGTACAAGAGCAGACCCGAGCCGGAAAATATCAAAATCATTGTGTGAGCCATAACAAACAAGCATAATCAAATGTTAACCTAATTCAGAAGAGGTTTACTCACCTTTTTGGGATCTGTTGCCTTTCTTGCAACTCTACACTGGTCACAACAAGCAAGGCTCTTCTTAATACATCATCTCTGCATCTCAGCATTCCACGCATCCGACCGACGGATGACTTCCGCTATCAACTTGGTCGACCTAAAAAACCGAATGGTCTATGTACACACCGAGATAGCCTCCTTTTACCAAGTCTTCCACCTGCTCCCGCAGGTCTCTGCACCCATTCGTGGCATGTCCCCTTACGTTGTGGTCATTTCTCTGATGGTGTTCCTCTTCGGGATATTTTCTCCTCTTTTTCTAATAGAATGAATTTTCGGGCCACCTCTATGGCGGTTGCGTAGTCCGGGGTGTCCTGGATCCTTAGGTGGGTCCATAGCCTCCCGACTTTCAAGGCTTCTTTCAAGCTTTCCAGGGCCTCGGGGGATTCGTACCCTCCGACTTCGAGTACCATATTGTGGTATCTTTCAATAAATATTTTCAAAGGCTCATCGTCTCCTTGCTTCATAAGTCTTAGTTCTCCAATTGTCTTTCTGGGGACACAATCCCCCTTGAAGTGTCGTATGAATGACTTTCTCAGTTGTGCGAAGCTGCTGATGCTTCTTGGGGCTAGGCTTCTATACCATAGGATGGCCGGTCCGGCTAGAGTTAATGGGAACACTTTGCAAATGGCGTCCCCTGTTACCCCTTGTACCTCCATTAGTATGACGAAGTTTTCGATGTGGGTTTTGGGATCGGTACGGCCCTTGTATGGTGTCATGGTCGGCATGCTGAATCTTTTTGGGAATTTCTCCGATTTTATTTCCTCCGTGAGGGGGGACTCATCTTTGATGTCCTGGACATCTCCCCTGTTTGTATTGGGGTATACTCCCCATTTGACCAGCTCCTCCCGTAACCAAGATTTCATGCTGCTGTCTTTGATTCCATGCCGCCCCATGTGGTTTCTTTTCTTTCTGCTACCTCGGGAGTGGCGCTTCTCAGGGTCGGTGTCGTCCCGCACTTCTTTGGTATGTTCTTTTCCTCTCCTCCGGGTACTGTGAGGGCTATCGTAGGAGGGATCTGGTGATGATTTGTCATCTTCCTCTTCCCATGTGTCCTCGGTTTGGGAATCCCTTTGTACTACCACGGATCTTACCCTGTAGGGTTCCCTCCTTTGAGGTCCGTCGTCTTCGCTTGTATCAACAATTCTCTTTCCTTCCGCTATCTCACTCCTTCGCCGGCTAGTCCCGGCCTCAAATTTTCCGTCGCGTGCTCCTTCCATCCTTTCCAACCGGTCTACTATGGTTTTTAGTAGAGTTTGGTTTTCCTCCCTTTCCTTCCTAAGGTTTTCCTCGATCTTTTCCATCCAGTCTGCAGCCGAGCTCCCTGATGATTGTTGGTTTCCGCCTTCCGCCATTTGTCTTATTACGCGAGTTGCTTTTTGTTGAAATTCCCCACAGACGGCGCCAACTGTTGACGGCTGATTTTGGTCTCGGGGTAATATGGGAATATCACCTCCGAGGTAATCCTCCTTCAACGGTGAATTTGTTTGGTTATGGGGGACCAAAAGCAAATTTAGCAGGAGACGGGAAAACACACCAATCGACAAAGAGATTTAACGTGGTTCGGTGGATTTTGGGATCCGACCTACGTCCACGGACAAGAACAGGGTGGTACTTTTTATTACTCAAATACACTCCTCGGGTCTCTCCTTTGCTTTTACAAATCGGAACTTGATGATTCTAATCCCTCACTCTTGTGATGATTTTTAGATGATGCCTTCAACTTTTTTTTCTTCTACACTCACTCTACCCTCCTATTTATAATGGTGAAGAAATCAGATTCCTATTTGTACAAGAATTCCCAATTTGGAGATGGTCTCCTTTTCCTATCAGGATTCCTAGTCAAAACTATTCCCTTTTCCCATAAGGATTCCTAATCAAAACTACATTTACTTCCTTTATCCTATTAGGATATTAAGTTATTACTTTACCCCATTAAAGTATGACAACTTATCCCTTTTCCGCAAGGATATGATGCTTTATCTTCCTGAGCACGCCTCGTCATGTGCTCGGTCTTCATGAGGTCGGTCATGATAGCCATTTGAACTGAGAATGCTGTTGTCGATCTGATAATGCTCGGTCATCCGATCTCAAGTGCTCGGCCATTTAGTATAAAGTGCTCGGCCTCTTACCATCAAGTTGTCGGGTCGGCTTTAACGGTCTCGATCAATGGAGTTACCCCTTTTACCCCTGTCGTGTTGTTTAAATAACATAGTGCCCGAAAAACACCATCAACATGTGTATTTTTTTTTTTTAATTTGAAGCCCTAATTTTGACTCAAATATAAAGGTTCCAATCGACTGTCTGTGTCGGTTGTTCCCATGATTACTCCTGACGCCATGCATGCTTTGCTTGGGAAATCAAAAGCTAAGTGTGAAATAATTAGTAATACTTAAAGATGGTGAAAAAAAAAACTTATTTTGACGTAATTTGATCTTGAACTTGTGATTAATTCATTGATAAAGAATGGATCAGTACGTTAAACAAGTTGTAAATTCATCTTTGATTTTCACTCAGATAAGATTTCAGAGTATACGAATTAATTTATACATTAATTTATAAATAATTGATTCATACTCGCAATTATCAAATTACTTGATTAAAAGTAAAGTATGATTAGCTAGCTAGTTATGAACAAAACTTGTCGCTCAACCAACGAAAGAAAAAGACTATTACAAAGTAAATTAAGCAATCTGTAATTTGACCGTTACATGACATTAAAATACTATTTTCAAAATGTGAAATAAAATTAATAGCAGCTTGATTAGGTTGAAACATTCAATGAGTAGTTTAATAGTAGTAGGTCACCCCAATATAAAATCTACAATATAACGGAGGTATCACGTCATCCGTGCAACAATTCAATAATCTATTGTCACGTGTGCTAAAATATTAAGAAATAATTAAAAAGATAGATATTAAATCATACATATCATTTACTAATTTGCTGGTGATACCACGTTACTCGTGTCTCCATTGTACCAAAGAATTACTCCACCATACAACATACAAATTTTTTTTTTTTTTATCATCTTATTGAAGTCTTTTAGCCAATGCATTTGGACACTATTATATACATTTAATAAAGCTTAATTTACAACAAAGTTCAATCCCACTTGAGAACTTTGACATATTAGAGAAACTAACTCTATAAATTTGATAAAATTTGCGTGTCCAACAAAGTTAATTCCCATTGGAGTATTTGATTAGTTTTTAAGTGGGGTCCTATAACTAACCTTTGACGTGCATTAAACTTTAGGTAAACTATTGTTTGTTCCAAATTATCGATTTTCATAAGCTAAAGTACAATTAATTTGTAAACAACAAAGTTTGGCGCCTTTGTTAGCGTGGTCATCCATACACATCTAATTTAAGATTTAAACCACTCATTCCGGGCTTAAACGGAATATGTAAAATTCTAAATTATCACAGATTTTTATAAAAAATGTATTTCCTGGATTTAAATTCAGAATCTCAAAATAAGATCATGAGTCTTACACTATTAAACCACATTTTTTTGGGATAATATGTAGGAGCTATATTAAGTAAAACTATAATTTATTTATTAAAATGCACATAACAGACCTATCTACGGTTAGAATTCTGGCAACCTAATCCCACTTGGCATTTGGTGGCCTTTCATATTAAAAAATTAAACGCATGCGTGAGCAATATTTTAAGGTGCATTATGATAGCCTACGTGCAATGCTTAATTAAGTAATAATTGAACCGACCAGTCGTATTAATGACAAGCTAACAACCATGATCATTTTCTGCAAGGCCCCTCCTTTGAGCATTCCATAAATAAATAATATGATACAGAGATATTTATGTGACGTATCTGTATAATTGAATATGATTCTTCTAATTACATAAATGATTGAATCGGTATCATTTTTTTTTTTTTTTTTTTTTTTGTATTTGTATCAGTATACACCCAAAAATTTAAAAAAGAAAAAGAAAGACGTGGAAAAATTTTACAAGGAATTTATTAAACGACAACAAAAATGACATATCATTATTGTAGATTTTGCATGCACGAGTAGAGTTACCGGCGCCGTCACTCTGCATGCAAAAAAATATTGAAATTTGAAACGCGGCTTCTTGTTAGTGCCGCACGGCGTCTCAGGGCGAGTTGTTGAAGAGACCGCCTCACAGGACAGAGGCGTCCTGCCACAACGCCAAGCTCGATCATCTCCAAAACGGGCAAGAAGATAGTGTTTGGTTCTGGAGAAAAAGAGACGAGAAAGTCGAAAAACTTTTTTCTTTTTTCGGATAAAGAGGCAATCGATGTCATTGACAGCTGTTATATTTTGTTTGAAACGAGTAGAGGTGTGCATCGGTCGGTTCGGTCGGTTAATCCTTGATTTTTTAACCGTAACCGAAATTTTCGGTTAAATAAAAGTGTGACCGATTTAACTAATTTATGACACATAACCATTAACCAATTAACCATTATATTTCGGTCGGTTATGGTTAATTCGGTTATTAACGAATCCAATAAATTAAAATTTAAAATTTTTTATAATTTTAATTAGTAAAATTATATATGATGTAGGTCGGTTCTACCGATTTTTTCAGAACGTTTCAACCAGTCGAACCACTAACGCATTAAATTTTTTGGATCACTAATTCGATCACATATCTGATTCTAAAAATACCGATTCTAACTAACATTTGATTAAATATATCTATATTTAATTACATGCGAGAGAAATTTTTTTTTAAACCCTCGATGATTGTCACGGCCTCAGATTTCCTTCCAAACCTGCCATGTTAGAAATTTTAAATGTCACGAATCCACCAAGATGCAAAATCTACACATTTGAAATTTTATGTATTTTTACCTTTAAATTCTGGAGAGAAATTAAAAAAAAAAAGTCAAAACCAAGCTGTTAATGCAGCTTGTCATTTGAATTTTATCAATTTTATTTTCAGGTAGTATTATCAAATTAATATAACTACAACCAATTGAGAGTTTACATGCAAACTATCTTAACTCTAAAAAATTAAAGGATTCGCACGCGCTAATATATATATATATATATATGGTTTAATTTTGGTTAATCGGTCGGTTCGGTTATAGGAATCTCATAACCGTAACTGAACCGAATAACCGAAAAAGTTAAAAATTTTAACTGTAATAACCGATTTAACCGAATTAACCGAACCGTAATAAAAAAATGGTTCGGAACTGTTCGGTTAATCGGTTAAAACCGATTAATGCACACCCCTAGAAACGAGAGCTGGTGTTGAAAAAATCATATTTTTCAAAAGAGAAATGATACACTTACTCTCTTTTTTTACTTCCATAATTCCAGAACGACACATATACCTAGGGGTGTGCATTAATCGGTTTTAACCGATTAACCGAACCGTTCCGATCCATTTTTTATTACGGTTCGGTTAATTCGGTTAAATCGATTATTGCGGTTAAATTTTTTAATTTTTTTCGGTTATTCGGTTCGGTTACGATTATGAGATTCGTATAACCGAACCGACCGATTAACCGAAATTAAACCATATATATATATATTAGCGCGTGCGAATCCTTTAATTTTTTAGAGTTAAGATAGTTTGCATGTAAACTCACAATTGGTTGTAGTTATATTGATTTGATAATACTACCTGAAAATAAAATTGATAAAATTCAAATGACAAGCTGCATTAACAGCTTGGTTTTGACTTTTTTTTTTAATTTCTCTCAAGAATTTAAAGGTAAAAATACATAAAATTTCAAATGTGTAGATTTTGCATCTTGGTGGATTCGTGACCCTTAAAATTTCTAACATGGCAGGTTTGGAAGGAAATCTGAGGCCGTGACAATCATCGAGGGTTTAAAAAATATTTCTCTCGGATGTAATTAAATATAGATATATTTAATCAAATGTTAGTTAGAATCGGTATTTTTAGAATCGGATATGTGATCGAATTAGTGATCCAAAAAATTTAATGCGTTAGTGGTTCGACTGGTTGAAACGTTTCGAAAAAATCGGTAGAACCGACCTACATCATATATAATTTTACTAATTAAAATTATAAAAAAAAAATTAATTTTAATTTATTGGATTGGTTAATAACCGAATTAACCATAACCGACCAAAATATAATGGTTAATTGGTTAATGGTTATGTGTCATAAATTGGTTAAATCGGTCACACTTTTATTTAACCGAAAATTTTCGTTACGGTTAAAAAAATCAAGGATTAACCGACCGAACTGACCGATGCACACCCCTACATATGCCTGCGTTTTGATTAAATGCTTCTGAACAGGAATGCCCCTAAACCTATAACCAATCACAGAGAATCGTGTATCATTCCTCCCAAACACAACATGACCAAATTAGAAATACAAATCAAACCATAATCCTCAAATTGCAGGCTCTGAGAATCGTGTATCATTTCTGAGAAACCAGCAGAAAGGGAATTATTCGAAGAAAATAGTAGTACCGTTGCTGCCTGTAGCTTGCCGCAGTATCGTTGATGCCTGGGATTCAAGTGGGAAATTCATGTTGGGAGCTTTATTGCCTTGAACATGGCATTCAACCTGATGGCATGATGCCCAGGTATATTTTCTACCTGCCTTTTTTTTTTTATGCATGTGGTGTTGAATGTGCTTGTGAAGATAAAAATTTTGTGGGATTTTTTTTTAAGTGTTGATTTTTGGATCTAGATTTGTGTTAGGTTGATTTTTATTATGCCATAATCAGCATGTAAAGATCGAAACTTTAAGGCTGAATTTGTTGAAATGTGAAGGTGATGGGTTTTATTGGTTGTGTATGCAATTCTTGTAATGAGCATGCAAAGATCAAAATTTTGTGTCTGGATTTGATCGGATATAATGGTAAAATTATGAGTTTTCATGGTGGGTTTATTATGTTTTTGATGTAAAGTTTGAGTTTTGGTCTGGATGTGTATTAAAGCTGATCTTGATTATGCCCTGCTAAATTATGTGTATAATGAGCATGTAAACATCAAAACTCAATTGTTACTCTCTTTTTGATCAGAACATGTTGTCAATTTCAGGAAGTGTGATTTTGTTTAGTTTAATTTTATATAGAATATTTTACTATATTACAGATTTTAGTTACCTTTCATTTCAATTTGCACACAGATTGAATATGTTCATGTCACTGCACCATATCATCTTGTCATTGCAACAGACATTACTACGGTATGTATGTAGGTCTGTTAACTCAATTGTTATTTTGAAAACATTTGTGAAATGATTGTATGATTCATTTGTTATATGCACCACATTACATGACACTTCTGATGGTCGATTTGGAGGATTTCAACAATTACTACTCCAATATAATGAAGATGCCAAGATGACTAAAGTTTTGATATTGACATGATATGTTATGTTTGTTTGTTAAGTCAATTGTTATAAAGAAGAATTGACTTTTGTATGTTATGACTGGTGTTGAAATTGAAAATTTGTTTTGTATAGTATTCTGTTGTTACTGCTTTTGAGTTATGAGACTGAAACACTTGAGTTTTGTTCAGATTAGTAGCTTCCCATTTGCTTCAATTTTCGTCAGTTTGTATTTTTTGTTTTCTTGTTTCTGCAAATCACAAGTTCTTGACTAAAGGTTCCATTGCAACTTAACGAGTGTGGTGAGTTTGAATCCCAATATGTTTGGCTAAATTAGATACAGGAATTTACAGAGTACATACAACCAACACATTAACTAATAGATAATAAAAAATTTACACCAAGCTAGAAATTACAGAACAAACAAGAAGCCAACCGGACAATAGTTCACATATACAGGAACCAAATATTGAGACCAATAAATTGAAGCAATATACTAGCCAAGCTACACAACCAACAGCACGGTGAGCTTTGAGAAGCAAAACCCATGTGACTTGCTTATCATTTTTGCATATGCTCTTCTCAACTGGCCTGAATGCAGCATCTGGGCTGTTGATTTCAACAATTGAATAGTTAGGATTCTCCATTATAACCACCACTGGAGTACCCTTTCTTGTATCCTTTGACCACCAATTTGAAAAATCTAATCTTGGAGCCATTTTAAAGCCAAAAAACAATTTTTATACTACAGACACAAGAAACAGACAAAATTAAAAACAGAAACAACCCAGAAGTTAAAAGGCATAAATCTTCAAAACCCAGATCTTGGTCCAATAAATGAACTAGATCCCCCTATCAATGACCCAAAGAAGTAAGAACCCACTTGAATACTTCAAAGCTTCTCCATTTTAAAACACAATGTAACTAAGAGAAGCAAAGAAAGTGGAAGCATTCAGAGACTCAGAAGACAATCTATAGAAGACACGAGCAACATGGGAAAGCAACATTATGAGAAAAGGTATCTGAAGCTGCTACAGTAAGAGTGAGAGTAGGAGTAACAGAAACTAAACTAAAATAAAACAAGCACCACAAAACCACCATTTAACTTATAAAATTTATCATCAGGTTGAATGCCATGTTCAAGGCAATAAAGCTCCCAACATGAATTTCCCACTTGAATCCCAGGCAGCAACAGTGCTGCGGCGAGCTACATGCAGCAACAATACTGCTAGTTTCTTCGAATAATTCCCTTTCTACTGGTTTCTCAGAAATGATACACGATTCTCAGAACCTGCGATTTGGGGATTAGGGTTGGATTTGTATTTCTAATTTGGTCATGTTGTGTTTGGGAGGAATGATACATGATTCTCTGTGATTGGTTATAGGTTTAAGGGCATTCATGTTCAGAAGCATTTAATCAAAACGCAGGCATATGTGTCGTTCTGGAATTATGTAAGTAAAAAAGAGAGTAAACGTATCATTTCTCTTTTCAAAATAGAAATTTATAAATTTTAATTGTAAGTAAAAAAGAGAGTAAACGTATCATTTCTCTTATAAATATTCAAACAAAAACTAAAATTAAAAGTGAAATTTATAAATTTTAATTTTAATTACTAAAATTAAAATTTCAATCATACTAAAAATAAAACATGTTCAAAATGTAAAATCTATATAAAACTTTTAAAAAAAAATTAATAATATAATAATATATTTTTTTTTTCATTTTTAGTCTTGATGACTGTCCTCCTCACTAGCTCATCTAAAGTAGGGATCATCTCTCACATTTTTTAACCTTGGTGAGTGGTCTCATTACATGACTGCAGTCTGCAGAGTGCAGGCAAGCTGGCTAGAAACAAGCTAATATTTGGCTTCAATTTTCTTGAGGGCTAATCTTCCCACCCCCTCTGACAGCAGCCCTCCCTCTGTCTCCCTCAGAAATGTCGGAAATACCCCTCACTTTAATAAAAATTCTCTTCTTTGGATATTTCATTTACGCTAATAAAGACACATTTTCACTTTTATCGTCAAGCTTTTTTCTTTTCTCATCTGGGACGTGCATAAGCTATTCAATCTAAATATATTTTTAGTTTTGGAACATTTTTAAATGCCCCATTTCTTTTTGGAACTGTTTTAAATGCCCCATTTCTTAATTTTGGAACTGTTGAAATGCCTTATTTCTTATTTCTTATTTCTTATGTTTTTTTAATAAATATTTCAAATTTCAAATTTATTGTTATTTATTTTGTATTCATTTATTCATTTAATTTTTGTGATTCTTTTTTAATTTATTTAACACTACTTATGTATTATAAAAATATTCTCATGTTTATTAGAAAAATAACTTTAAAAAAAATATGGATACTGATAACATTTAATAAAATATTTAAAAAATAATAATTAAAGTAGATATGGATACGAGAACATTTAATAAAATATTTTTTTTTTTAAAAAAGTAAAAGTAGATATAGATACTAATTTACGAAATTAAATAAGACAAACAACTTTTAATAAAGAATATATAAAATCAGAATCAGAATCAACACTACTTTTAATAAAGTAATTTTTAATTTTTTTTAATAAATATATTAGATTTATTAAACAAATAGACTATCAAAAAGTTTATTTTATAAATTTATTTTATTTGGTTAAATTATATTTTTTTAATACATAAGTAGTATTAATTAAATTAAAAAATGAATCAAAAAATAAATTAATAGATACTGTAATAATTATTAACAAAAATCATAAAATCTTACAATTATAAAATAATTTATGAAATGATAAAAGGAGTTATAATTAGTATATAATTATTTTTAAATTAATATATAAATATATAAATTTTATCATATATAATAATTGAGAGAGTCATTTTACACAATATGAGGGGTATGGTGGTAAAAGCATAAGGGGACAAAGGAGGGAGAGATGGCAGGTGGTGTCAGGAGGGGGGGTGATGATCAATTTTCATTTTCCTTTCTTCATCCGAAATTTAAGGGAAGAAAATATGATCCTTCTTGAATTTATCCACTCACTTGATGAATCTTTCGTGATATTTTCAACTTTTTGGGTGTTGATTTTCTTTAATATGTCATCTGGGTTTCTTTTGTAAAGTACAAAATTTTGAATTTTCAACTTGAAAGTACCGAACAAATCTTCTCTTCCTTAAATATTTTTTTATTATTTTTTTTCAAAATATCGAAATTCCACCGTCAAATTATTCGATTCGGATTTAAACGAATCAGGTAAAATTCTCAACTGCTATAAATTTTTACAAAAAAATATATTATTGGATTCAAACACAGGACCATACAATCAAATACATAAAGTAAGGGTGGCAGGGCCCGGGAAAAGCCCGGCCCGGGCCAAATCCGGCCCGATTTTTTTTCCAAAAAAAATTCAAATTCAAATTCAAATATAATTTATATTATATAAATAAATCATCAAAATTAAAAACATAAAAAAAAAAAAAAATTCATAATATATGCAAAGACAATTCACAATTTAAATGCTACAAAATAAATAAAATTTTTACAAACATATTAAAAAATAACAAAGCCCGACTCGGGCCCGAGCCCGAACCGGACTTTGATCAAAGGGCCCGGCCCGAATTTTTTTTATCCTGAGCCGAACCAAAACCCGAACGGACCGAGCCCGAACTTTTCTACCACCCTTATAACATAAAGTTTTGCCACTAAACCCAAACGTCATTCAGATAACAGCTTGTGCATTTTGTATTCATTGATGACAGCCGTGATTGAAGGCCCTACACATTTCATTTTTGGCACCAAGTCACACTTAAAATATTTTGAAGGTTTTTCAAACAGAGAACGGGTATCACAACTAGGGGTGGGCATCGGATCGGATCCGATCCGATCCGATCCGATCCGATTCTATCCGATTTGATCGGATCGGATCGGATCCGATCCGATTTGTAAATCCGAACGAATCCTGTTGGTCCGGTTCGACGAATTTCGGATCGGATCGGATTTTATCCGATCCGATCCGATCCGATCGAATTTTTTTTTTTTTTTTTTTTTTTTGCAAAACGCCGTCGTTATATATAAAAAAAAAAAAAATTCGATCGGATCGGATTTTATCCGATCCGATCCGATCCGCTCGATTTTTTTGACTCAAACCCACCGAATTCGGATCGGATCGGACCAATCCGATCCGAAATAGGATGATTTCGGATCGAATTGGTCCGATTCGATTCGATTCGAATTCGGATCGAACCAATCCGATCCGATCCGATCCGATCCGATAATTATCGGATCGGATCGGATCGAGTTCGATTGTTTGATTCGATCCGATCGAATCAAACAATCGTGGGCATTTCGGATCGGATCGGATTCGGATTCGGTCCGATCCGATCCGAATCCGATAATGCCCACCCCTAATCACAACATATAAAAATAGAAGTAAGAAAAAAGATTGTCTGATCTCACAGTTGTGTCGAAACCAATAATAATGGCAGCAGAAGCACAACAATTATAAACATACTCTTATTTTTACTGGGTCTATATATTAGTCTTCAGAGTTAGGAGAAGAGTTTATGGTTTGAAGAAGATGAAGTTTGGGAAAGAATTTGAAGCACAGTTAGTGCAAGAATGGAGAGAAGCATACATGGATTACATTTATCTGAAAACAATCTTGAAAGACATTTTAAATTTCAAGCTAAAGCACACGGCATCTCCAATGGCAGCAACAACAAAAGGGGGTTTATTGAAGAGAAGGGTATCATTGTATAGAGCCTTTAGCGGGCTAACAAGCAAGTACAGAAACTACTCTCCAAGGAAGAATCATCATGAAGAAGATGAAGCAATTTTAGTGAGCCCAGTTGATGGAGAAGGTGCAAATGATGGGCATTATGAGACTATGTTTTTGATGCCATCAGATGAAGGAGGCCAGTTTGAGGTTGTGTTCTTTAGAAGGCTTGATGATGAATTCAATAAAGTTGTTAGTTTTTATAAGAAGAAAGTTGAGGAAGTTGTGGCTGAGGCTGATGAGTTGAGTAGGCAAATGAATGCTTTGATTGCTTTTAGGATCAAAGTTGATGATCCAATTTTAGCAGGAGCTAACATTTCTTCATCTAATTCATCAACTTCTATTCATCCCATCCATGGTAGAAAGCCAGGTAACAAAATATTTATTTATTTATTTTATTGTTATCTTGATGATGGAAAATTGGTGTCAATTTGATTGTGTTTTGGTATGTTGCAATATGAAGGGCAGTCGCATATGGAGACAATTGAAGAAGTTGAGATGAGCGGTGAAGGATCCTTTGATGGGAAAAGGAGAGATGAATTGAATGGTTTTAGACCAGCTTCATTGGAAGTATTGGATCATGTAGAGGTCAATGTTGAGCCTGTAACTCCAGTATCAACATTGAAAGGTATACTCATGAGTTCAAAATCAGAAAGGCCAGTCAGCAGAAATGAGCTGAAGAAAGCAGAGGGGCTAATGGCAAGGGCTTTTGTTGAGTTCTATCAGAAGCTGAGGCTTCTCAAAAGCTACTGGTAACACGGCCTACTTCTATTTATGTAGAACTAACAACAACTAGAAGCTTTTTTTGTTGTTTTTTATAATACTACTGACATATCCAAACTGTTGTAACAGCTTTTTGAATCAATTGGCATTCTCCAAGATCATGAAGAAGTATGACAAGGTTCGTATTTTTCTTTTTTATTCAACGGATTTTTAGTTTTTTTTTTTTTTTTTTGGTTCACTTGTGCTAATTTGCTGTATTAGTCCAGATCACTTCAAGGCATGCATCAAAGGCTTACTTACAAATGGTGGATAATTCTTATCTTGGAAGCTCTGATGAGGTTAGTTATGGCTTATGAGAATCTTTTTTGGTCACTAGATTCATTGCCCTTCTGCTACAAACTTTGCAATCCATGGCGGCACATGTTTCTTCAGGTTAACAGGCTCATGGAAAGAGTGGAAGCTACTTTTGTTAAGCATTTCGCAAATGGGAATCACAGAAAAGGAATGGACACATTAAGACCAAAAGCTAAAAGAGAAAGGCATACCATCACATTTTTCTTTGGTAACACTTGTCCTATAACAACATATATTCCTCTTAATCTATCAATTTTGTTAAATTTGATTGAGTACTCATAGCTGCTGTAAGCTTGCAGGTACCTTCTTTGGCTTCTCCCTCGCACTTATAGTTGCCATTGTTGTCGCCATTCATGCCAGAAATGTTCTTAATAGTCCTGGAAGAACTCAGTACATGGAAAACATATTTCCACTTTACAGGTGATTATGCTACTTTGCTTGGAAAACAAAAGAAGCAAAAATAAGTCAAGGGATTGATAAGTTTTGTGCATACTTTTGTACAGCTTTTTCGGATACATTATCCTGCATATGCTACTGTATGCTGGAGACATATACTTTTGGAAGCGTTACCGGGTTAATTATTCATTCATTTTTGGCCTTAAGCAAGGAACAGAACTGGGTTATAGAGAAGTCCTTCTTATCAGTACAGGTCTTGCAGTACTTACACTTTCTGGCGTGCTTTCGAATTTGGATATGGAAATGGATCCCAGAACAAAGAGCTTCGAAGCTCTAACTGAACTAGTCCCCTTGGGTCTACTAATTGTATGTTTCATAATCAATGTCTTCCAATTTATTAAAGTGCACAAACTATAATTTGAATATAAACTGTTTGGTGTTTTTCTTTTGCTGCAGATTGTGATTCTCATAACATTCTGTCCTTTCAATATTGTATACCGTTCAAGCAGATTCTTCCTTATCCGATGTGCATTGCACTGTATTTGTACACCTCTTTACAAGGTACCAAGAGTTCTACATATATAAAAATGTATGAGTATATATTTCAGCTTTTTTATTTTATTTTTTCTTTTGCTCTTTAGGTTACCCTCCCAGATTTCTTCTTGGCAGATCAGCTCACCAGCCAGGTTACACGTTATGCTGAGACTTGCCTCACTTTCATTTTCTTCTCTTGATATTTTTAAGAATCTTGAGCTTATATGAAGTTTCCAACATGGCTTAGTCATTCGATGGAGTTATAACCGATCCCATTGATCAAAAAATTCGAAAAAAAAAAAATCAATAAAAAAAATCAGTTTTTGATTAACTGCATTGTTGGTTCATTTCAGGTGCAAGCTCTCAGAAGCTTAGAATTCTATGTCTGCTATTATGGATGGGGAGACTTCAAAAGAAGATCAAACAAGTGCAATCAAAGTGAAATATTCCAAAAATTTTACTTGGTAGTAGCAATCATACCATATGGGATCCGGTTTCTTCAGGTACTTTATGCTTACTCATACAGAACTATGTCCATTTCTGATGTATTCATTTACAAGCTGTCTGCATTAAAGCATATGGAGCAATGGCTCTTAAAATAGCTTTGATCTCTGTTGTAGTGCCTTCGCCGGCTAGTTGAAGAGAAAGATAGAATGCATGGTCTTAATGCACTAAAATACTCCTCAACAATTGTTGCTGTTGCTACAAGGACAATCTATGGCTTCAAAGCTGGGAAAACTTTGCTGGTGGTGGCTGCAGCAAGTTCAGGAGTTGCAACAATTGCTAATACATACTGGGATATTGTCATAGATTGGGGTCTTTTGCGCCGAAACTCAAGAAACCCTTGGTTGAGAGACAAGCTCATTGTACCAAATAGAAGTGTTTATTTCATAGCCATGGTAAGAAAAACTTATAAAACTGCTTCTTCTATTTATTGTGCAAATCACTTGATGATGAACAATTCATTTTTGGCGAATTGCAGGTGCTGAACATTTTACTGAGACTTGCATGGATGCAGACAGTGCTAGGCTTTACAGAAGCTCCATTTCTGCATAGAACAGCCTTAATTGCAGTAGTTGCAAGCTTGGAGATTATCCGGCGTGGCATCTGGAATTTCTTCAGGTAAGAGAAACTAAAATATAATGTCACAAGGGAAATGAAAGAGAAACTAGAGGTATTAGGACAGTCAAGTGTTGATTTTTTTGCTGACAAATTCATGTTTTTGATTGATCAGGCTGGAAAATGAGCACTTAAACAATGTGGGGAAGTATAGAGCATTCAAGTCGGTACCCTTGCCTTTTAACTATGATGATGATGAAGACAAGGGTGCATGAACATACATGCCGGTTCAGAAAGATGAAGAAAGATCAAATTTTTTCCAGATCTCTGCACAAAATGAATTTTTTTGAACATTACTTTTAACGTTAGTTGATTGACATGTTAGATATGTTATGATTCTCTGATCACTCTAGAGTGTTTTTGAAAGGAAAAATTGAATCTCTATTACTTACAAGAATAGAATTACAAAGTGTTTAAACTTACAAAAAACCTTCACTCTCCAAGCTCTCTTGCCATGAAGCTTGCAATTTTTGGGGTGCTTTGAGCTTACAATCAAACTCCCTATTTATAGCAAAATACATGCTCAAATTTGTCAACAAAGCAATAGTAATCCACTTAAAGTTAACTTGTAATCTTCCACCATTTTCAAAGTTGCACCTAAAGTTCCTTGGATGTTTTCTCCATTTTTCAATCACCACCTAAAGTGGTTTGGCTTGGTGCAGAAATGGTAGAAGGTGACAGCTGGAAATATTACAATCCTCCCCCTCCAGCTGCATCCGAAACGATCTTCATATGAAAACTATTCTGACTATGTCTCTGCACAGCTCTAGCACAATCCTTTGTTGACATGTCGGCTGTGTCTCTGCATAGCACACTTCACTGCGTCTCTGCACAGTATTCTTATGATGTGTCTCTGCACAATATTCTTATATTGTGTCTCTGCACAACACACTTCTGTTTTGTCTCTGCATAGTATACTTCATTGTGTCTCTGCACAGTAATCTTCTGATGTGTCTTTGCACAGTTCCGCTGTCATGTTTCTTCACCAATTTACTCCCCAGTGCCTTCTTGTCTTGTGGGAAACTCTCTGACTCCCCCTCATCAGTAAGCATAATATATTCAGATCCCAGATATCTGGTTGATGGAATCCTGCCTCGCTCAGATCTTCTTGTCCGAGGTCCACTGGTTTCAGAAGGTCAGTCATCATCCAAAATTGTGGATGATCCTGTAGCATCTAGTGGAGCGGGTTGCGGCTCCCCTTGCTCAACACCCTCTTCTGTAATCTCCGATGGAGCAAGCTGTGTCTCCCCTTGCTTAACATCCTCATCTCCCTCCTATGATTCTGCTTCTGAAATTTCATCGTACACCCTATCTGTGGTCAATTGTGCTGGTGCTGGGTCTGGATTTCTGTCGGCACTGGAATTGGAAGACATCATGGGCATTTCAATGTCTTCAATTGTATGGTCTTCAATAAACTCTACATCCTGGCTTCTGATGACCATCTTTTCCTTCGGATCCCATAGTACGTATCCAAATTCTTCATCTCCATAGCTTAGGAATATACATGGAGTTGTCCTTGCATTGATCTTCTCCATGAGCTCATTGGATACATGTGCGACAGTTAAACAACCGAATACTCTAGGGTGAGTGTAGGTGAGATTCTTATCAGACCACACTTTCTCTGGAATCTCCAAGTTCAACGGTACAGATGGTGATCTGTTGATCAGGTAGCAAGCATTACGAACAGCTTCTCCCCAGAATGGCTTTGACAGCTTAGTCGTATTGATCATACTTCTGACTTTCTCCATAATGGTGCAATTCATTCTTATAGCGATACCATTATGATATGGGGTGTGTGGAACAGTTCTCTCATGTCAGATGTCGTGTCTCCTGCAGTAGGCATCAAACTCTCTGGAACTGTACTCGCCTCTATCGTCTGTGCGGAGGCATTTCACCTTCTTTCATGTTTCATGCTCTACCATGGCGTGGAACAGTTTGAACTGATCTAGGACCCGATCCTTCGTCTTGAGGAAATATACCCAGACTTTCCGAGAAGCATCATCAATGAAAGTCAGAAAATACTTGTTACCGCCCAGTGAATCAACCTCCAAGGGACCACAAATATCAGAGTGTACCAGACTGAGCAACTCTGATCTTCTCGTAGAAGATAATTTAAACGAGACTCTGCGTTGCTTACCAAACAAGTAGTGTTTGCAAGTACCTAGTGCACCATCCTTGGTAAGACCCTTCTTGGTCAGGGTAGATAACCTATTCCCACTCATGTGACCAAGTCTCTGGTTCCACGGATTTTGAGAAGCCTATTTTTCAGCTATATTGAGGCTGTCTGTACAAATCTTCACATGAGTCCTGTATAATGTGCCGCAAACATGTCCTCGAGCGACAACCATGACACCTTTGGTCATTCTCCATGTGCCATTTTCTGAAGTGACTGTCATAGCCCTGTTTGTCAAGGGCTATCCCCGAGAGTACATGCAACCGAAGTTCTGGAACATGCATGACATCCTTCAAAGTTAATGTACACCCGACATTTGTCCGCAACTGAATATCACACATTCCTACTATCCCAGAGGAACTGATATTGCCCATCTTCACTTAGCCAAAGTCTCATACTTTGTGTGTGTTAGGGTTGGTGCTCTGAGCGCCAATCCGAATTGATTTATGTCCGATTCATGAATACGAGCAATACATTTTTTCATGATATTACTAATTTAAATGGTTGCACCTCTTGTCTTTTATATACATATTCGATCTAATTCCGATTAGATTGAAACTAAATCTGGTTTAATGATATGTATATATATTAGACAAAGACCCCATGATTTACAACGTAGTGCGCAGTTACAACATAGTTTGTAATTGACATTGGGAAGTGTCACTATAAATTGTATATCCTTAAATTAAGTTCCTGGTCAAGATTTACTGACACGGGTCGGTTAGTAAAATCCGTTGAGACCAGTACATGTCGTATATCGGACTTGGTCCGATGGTTTATCCCAATGAACCATGAGTCTTGAGAGACTCGTATAGACGTGTATGTGTTTATTTGATAAACACTGAACGACTCACCGAAGATTTCCTAATAGATAGTACACCAACGTCAATAGGAATCTTCTCGGGTTGAGTAGCATAATGATTCTTTGACTTGAAATATCACTGTGGATATATGAGTTATCCTCCACATTTAGATGGCAGTCACGTCACTGATCTATTTAAATCAGACCTCCGCCTTTTCGTTGGGTGTTGACTCATGCTCATGATATCAAGTGAGTATCAAGAAATGATCATTCAGTTCTCTGTACAGAGCATAGGTAGTCCATGCTTGATTAGCAATCTGTTAAATCTATGGCCATAGTATACTTCAGAAGTGAGTTCCGAATGTTATTTAGAGATTGCTAATAGATACGTCGACGCAATTATTCCTATAGAGATTTGACGTTTATATTTATATCTCTGGGATAATTCGGATACCTGTGACAAATGGATTATACGTATGCAATGACCTCGACTTGTATGATTTAGCGAGTTTATCCATGGTCGTCATAATTTACGGGTGGGTGAATTATGGACACGAAATTGGATTCGTGACGGATATGCCTGAATCTAGAGAGTCTCACTAATGAAATATACTCGTAGAGCACTAGGGCAACTGTTATGAATAATACTGATTATTTATAACCCGTTTAATGGTTAAACAAAAAATACATGCAATCAGGACCTGATCGTCATTCCCGAATTAATGTGTATTTGTATTTAATATTTGATATTATTAAATACACATTAATTAAATATCAAATTATGATATTTGACATATATCATTATTATATGTATTTGAGATATTTAATGTAAAAATAATACATATATTAAATATATTTATATTTATTATTTAATTATTTAATTGTTAAATAATTAAATTAATTAATATTACAAATATCTTAAATAATGATTTATGATTTTTATATGGCTTGATATTATTGGAACACTTTTTTGGTTTGCTTTATTAAAGATAATTGTTAACTTTATTAAAGCAAAACTTGTTCCAATTAAAATCAAATAAAAATTAAATAATTGTTATTTTATTTTCCTTGTATAATTCGGCCATATTGAATTTGTTTAACAAAAATTATTTTGTTTCAATTTTTTCACTTAGACAAGTTTCATAATATTTTACAAAATGAGTTGAGAGCAAAGTTCAAGAAAGAAAGAAAAACAAAGGCAAAAACTTTGAGATTTTGTAAGTTTTTCATACTTTCTTCTACATGAAAATTGTTTCAATTAATCTTAGCTTCAATTTGTGTTGCTAAGTTGATGTCTCTACTCTTTGGGTTTGTAATTATATATGTTTGAAGCTTGTTGGATGTGATTAGCATGTATGATTAAATAATAAGCTTATTAGGAGTAATTAAGCTTATTTGATTAATTAGTAATCAAAGTTGTCATTCTAGAGTTGCTTAGCCATTCATAAATAACCTAAAATTGTTCTTGAGTTGTTTCATTATGGTGAGACTTGATTGGTGTGGTATTGGATTGATTAAATGTTGAATTTTATCAATTTAGTGTAAATTGAACAATTGGAGTAATTTGAGAAATTATGGTTCTTAACCTAATCCAATTTTGGGGCTTTTCATATATGTTGCATATTCTGATGTATATATGATGTATATCAAATTTGGGATTAATTGGATTTGATCTTGACATGTTTTGAATATTTGGGGCTAAATCGCAATTAATGAAAAGTTGGGACCCTCTCGGCAATTTGAAGAAATTGAGGGGTTTAAGTTGTAAATTTTGTTTTCATGTTTTGAACATGTTAAGAATCATTTTAGAAATGATTTGGAATCATCTAAAATTATATTTGACAATTTTGGGACTAAAATGTAAAATTTGCAAAGTTTATGGGTCTCACGACAATTAATGATAAATCTGATTTTTCAGATAAAAATTTAGTTTTTATTTATTGAGTAATTAGAATAAATTGCCCAAGAAAAATATTTATCGGAAATTATTTCGGAGTGAAAATACGCGAAAAAGGCAAAAAAACGGCGTTACCGGGTAACGGCTGCCCAAACAGTGAACTGGGCACTGTTTGGAAAGCCCACGTACTGTCCAAATGTTTTTGGGGCTGACCTGGGCAGCCCCCATGAGCATTGGTAGGTCGGTTCGGCCGGAAACGCGTTTTATGCTATTTTGCGGAAAATATTTTCGCAAAAGTTTCGCGGTGTTTCTATATTATTTATGTCGTTATATGATATCGAATAAATATGTTTAGGTGAAATATGAATGAATTATTAATATTGGATATTAAATAATTTATTCGTAAGTTTAAAAATTTTTAACTACGATTTCGCCCGAACAACGCTTTTTCCCCAACGCCTCCCTGATTTGACCCCAACAGTATGTTGTGAAGAAATCATTGTGAGAAGTGACGTGGTATGATACTGCAGTATCTACCACCCACTCAACATCTTGGGTTGCGTTGTGAAAACATGTTTCTTCCTACATTGAGCATATTGCTACATCTCTATGGACAACAACTAATGTCTCTCATTCATTATTCTTTGGCTGGTGATTGCCTTGGCCCTGCTCTCATTGCAGTTTTTGGCAATTCTTCTTTAGGTAGACTTCCTTCCATTTGAGGATCTACCTCTGGTTGTGCTTCTGCCTCCCCCTCTTTCTCTTCCTCGATGTCTTCATTGAGTCTATGTGACGAAAACTTCTGTCTGTTCTGAGCCAACATCTTTTCTCCTGGATTCTTCATTCGACATGGTATCTTTTACTATAGGCACTGTAATTTTGCCTCATAAAGCCGAATTTCTGAGAGTAACCACCAATGTCTCCCAGCTATCAGGAAGAGAACTAATTAGTAGAAGGGCTTGTACTTCATCTCTCAGCTGCATGTCTACTGCAGACAGCTGATTCACCAAGCTATGAAACTCATTGATATATTATGTAATGGAAGTTCCACTCCATAGCTTCAAATTCACCAACCGCCTCATTAACATGGCTTTATTCCGAGCTGTCTTGGCCTGGAACATGCCTTCCAGTTTTATCCATATTTTGTAAGCATCTGTATCATGTGTTATGTGGTGGAAGACATTGTGGCCGATCCACTATCTAATCTGAGCATCTTTGACAGAATCTGGTCTCACTCCCTTCACCTCGATCATATTGAACAGATCTTTGCAGTGCAAATAATCTATCATCTGAGGCCTCCAGAGGGAGTAATTGGTTGCTGTCAGCTTGATTATCATACCAGAAGAGGAATCTTCCATTTCCATTTTAAGTTTAAAGTTTAAAATGAAAATATGATACAATCAGGGCTGATTTTCACAAATTGGAGGTCACTGTTGCGTCAGGAACATTTGAAAATGGTGGATTAGACACTTCGTTGGTCCAAATTCGACTCAGGGACCGATTTGTAAATTTCTAAAAATTTGTGGGGCTAAATTATAAATTTCAAAGACTTCAGAGGACTTAGTGAAATTTACCCGGGTTGCTGACGTGGCTGACATATGGCAGCTGATGTGTTAAAATGGGGACCGACTATTGATGTTGCGTTTATGTGGCTGCTGATTCGATGCTGACTGTGCGCTGATGTGTCGCTGACTGTGCACTGACGTGGTTACTGATTCGGCGTTGACTGTGCGCTGACGTGTGATGATATGGAAGTGACGTGGCAGACACGTCAACGTCTTCAACCTCCAGCCGCGTGGACACTGTCCTTCCGACGCTTGTCGGCGCGTGCGGCCTCCCTGGACCTCCGTTCGTTCACCGGAAAATACCATCATGCTCGTTTCGACATGAACTAGCTGATGGTATGCTCAAAGTTGATTTTTGACAACTTTCCCGAAACCCAAATTTTTCGAACTGAGTTTCGTTCTTCGGTTTTACGACCCCCAATGTATAACCAAAGCTACTGATTCCACTTGTTGTGATTCTCGGATCACTCTAGAGTATTTTTGAAAGGAAAAACCTAATCTTTATTACTTACAAGAATAGAATTACAAAGTGTTTAAACTTTACAGAAAACCTTCACTCTCTATACTCTCCAAGCTCTCTTGCCATGAAGCTTGCAATTTTTGGGATGCTTTGAGCTTACAACCAAGCTCCATATTTATTGGAAAATACATGCTCAAATTTGTCAACAAAGCAATATTAATCCACCTAAAGTTAACTTGTAATCTTCCACCGTTTTCAAAGTTGCACCAAAATTTTCTTGGATGTTTTCTCCATTTTTCAATCACCACCTAAAGTGGTTTGGCTTGGTGCAGAAATGGTAGAAGGTGGCAGCTGGGTGCATGACAAAAAGTGTATATGAGTTTGTAATGTATGAAGTTGTAATGCTACTCAAGTTAGTATGGCCTGTCATTCAAAGGATATCAAAAGGTAGCATTAAACAAGAGAGAAAAATAAAAGAAAGTTGACAAACTAACTTCTGCACTACTGACATTGTTATTGTTGGGTACTGCCTTCAAACCATCCATATCAGCTGGGTCGATCACCGCAGCCTTTATATCAGATGAATCAGAAACATTAGTTTAAACACAGATAATTACTGTGTCTCCAAACATAAAATATAAATGTTCTAAACATTATTTTGCATTCTCAAAGACTCCAAGTAACCGGAATGGTATCAATATACATTAACCATCTATATGGGCTTAAAGTGTATATGAGTTTGAGTCGTGCTGCGGATTCTTCCCGCTCAATTAACGATTTGCACTTGGAACAAAATTGTTCTGGTCCAGACCGAACATATAGCTGTCCACTTGAGCCCAAAGTAGACTACAAGTCCTCTTTGGTGGGGGTATAAAAATACGTACTTGTTGTACATATAGTGTCATTAAACAAGAAATCAACATATTACAAACAAATCAAATCCAGAAACTAAAATGATCTAGCAAAACCCTAGAACTTGATATGTAAATAAAACCTGGAAAATGATGAATGCAATGATCTGAGTCGAGATTAATCTATGTCCTTAAGAACTTATCAGCCCCGTCTCGGTGCTCTACGGATTTGTGGCTAATGTTCTCACAGGATAACCCGGATTCCTCTTGTTCAAGTGGCACGCCTTAACAAAATCTTGAACTTGGAATATGGTGGAATTCTCTCAGACTCAAGAAAATAATATGAGACTCTCAGTTTTGGATGAAATTCAGATTTCTTGCTTGTGTGTAAAAAAGAACATAAAGCTTCATTTTATAAGCATGGAAGGGTGCCTCAAAGGCACCCTTAGGGTTGGGGTGCAACCCTCCAAAGGGTTTGTACGTGCCAAATTTGGGCCAGAGGTAAAATTGTCTTTCCAAATCGAACCCAATATCATATAAGGCCCATGGACAGAAATGCTGAATACTGAAAAGCCCAAGGTAAAGCCCAAGAAAACCCTTATTCCACTCGCAGATAAAGGATCCGTCAAATCTTTACCAAACATTTTCCACTCACCCTAAATATAATTGTATTGCTCCACTCTGATCATTAAATAAATATATCTTAGCATATAGTGGGTTTATGCCAATTGTTAAAGGCAATCATTTGCACTTATAAATAGCAGCGTAAATCAAGATATAAGGCAGGGCTCTCAGACTGAGCCTACTAAGCTTCTTCTTCTTCTCTATTCTTTTAGCTTTATATTTCCTAACCAAATTTCTTCGCCCTCACGGCCATCCAGAGAAAGTTAAGGTAATTTCAAACCTTACTTTCACATATTTTCCTATTCACTGCTCATTTCATACTATTGACTTGAGCGTCGGAGTGCCCCCGGCACCCACCACACCGGTGGGAAGTCTTCTCCCGCTCACTCTACTTTGTCTTGCAGGATCGCTGATGCCCCCAACCTACAAATTCTGATTGTGGACCTCGGCCGAAATCCAGCATCCACAATTTGGCGCCCACCGTGGGGCCTTGGCGATTTATAGCAAGCAAAAGATTTCACAGTCTACAGTTCTAACTGTCATTCATGGCTTCAAGCAGCGAGCTGACACCAGATCCAACTGCGGCCCAAATGTCTATGCTACAAGAACGATTGCGAGCTTTGGAGGAGGAGAATTTGACCATGCGAAGCTCCAATACAAACCTTCAGAAGCAGTTGGAGTTAATCTCTTCCACATCTCAACAACGCGATTCTCCGGATAATGCCAACAATGATATAGTTCCATCCAATCTTTTGGAAACATTCAACCATGTGGCAAATGATGATCCTTCTCCAGGCGACCATCCAAGGCATCATTCTGTTCCGCCAAGTTCCCCAGCCGACCAGGCTCAGCAAGTCGCCTCCAACATGCGCAAAGAAATGTTGGAATTCAAAGAAGCAATATTGTCCAGTCTACCAGGCGTTAAACTGCCAATGAGAAAAAGCAGAGCTGGAACCATTTCTGACACCCCTTTTTTTGAGAATATCACCTCTGTAGAATTACCAAAGAAATTCAGCCCACCGGATATGAGAATGTATGATGGATCGACTGACCCAGACGACCACGTCATCCATTACAAATATAAGATGATGTCAATAGGTCTAGCCCCTCGACAGTGGGAGGCTGGAATATGCAGAGGATTTGGGGAAACATTGGCAGAACCAGCCCTAACTTGGTTCATCAATCTTCCATATAGATCCGTCGGATCATACCAACAACTGGCAGACAAATTTGTAGAGCATTTCGCGAGTTCTTGCAAGATTGAAAAGACTTCGGACGATCTTTATGCCATACAACAGAGGAAGGGTGAATCTTTACGAAGCTACGTTGCTCGCTTCAATAAAGAAAGGATAACTGTCCCAGACCTCCATCAACCTACTGCAGTAGAAGCATTTAGGAATGGTTTACTACTGGAAAGCGGACTCTACAAAAAACTCACTAAATTCCGATGCTACACGATGGACCAAGCCATGGCTCGAGCCCAAATTGAAATAAGGTGGGAAGAGGACAAGAGGAACAAAAGAAAAGAGAATTCTTCTGGTTTGCAATACAATAGTACTCAAGATACTACTAAACGGCGCAAGGAATTCCCAAACAAAGCATCACGGCCAACAGACAGGAAGGATCATCATAAAATGAATCAACATTTTAACCGAGACTTCAAGCGTCAACCATTGCCATTCAGGGGACAAGACAAATCTGTTAACAGGGAGAGACTCCCAGATTATAATTTTACTGTTTCCCCAGGGGAACTGGTTTCGGTACTCAAGAAGATGGGAAGTGAAGTTAGGTGGCCCCCACGTTCCAGAGAATATTCAGTCAAGAAAGATACCAGCAAATGGTGTGAGTTTCATCGAGACTATGGCCATACGACAGCAGATTGCGTGGCTTTGAGATTGGAAGTATTGGAACTGTTAAATAAAGGGCACTTGAAGGAATTGCTCACAGATAAAGGCAAGGCAACGATGGCCAGGAGGAGTGACAAAGAAGAAGGCTTCATACCACCACCACCAATCAACAATACTGTAAGTTTTATTTATGGGGGTTCTGAAGTTAGTGGTATTTCATACTCCGCAGCGAAACGACATGCAAGAATCGCAACAATGGGACTTTCCCATACCACTATGTCAGTCAAGGAGTCCTGTACAAACCTTGTAATTGAATTTTCAGACGACAGTATTTCCAGCCGAATGAATCCACATCACGATGAGTTGGTAATCTCATTACAAATTGCAAATTTTATGGTCAAAAGAATCTTGGTCGACACAGGTTCGTCAGCAAATATCATCTTCAGAACGGCACTTTCCGACATGGGGACCGCGATAGAAAAGATCACCCGCTATTTAGTGACCATAAAGCACAGATTGGGGCTAATTTAGACCCCAAGCTACGGGCCGACTTAATTGATTTTTTGATAAAACAACATGATTGCTTTGCCTGGTCTCATGAAGATATGACCGGAATCGATCCAGAATTGATCACCCATGAGCTCCATGCGGACCCAAGTTATCCTCCTGTCATACAAAAAAAAGAAGAAAGTTCGCCCAAGAAAGAAATCAGATCATTGACGAAGAAGTCCAGAGATTACTCCAAAACGGGGCCATTAGGGAGGTCCAATTCCCTGAATGGCTAGCTAACGTGTGATAGTACGAAAAAGAATGGGAAATGGCGAGTCTGCATTGATTTCACGGATTTGAACAAAGCATGCCCGAAAGATTCCTTCCCATTGCCTCATATTGATTCAATGGTTGATGCTACCGCAGGCCATGAATTGCTAAGTTTCATGGACGCGTATTCAGGCTACAATCAGATCCTCATGCACCCAGGCGACCAAGAGAAGACAGCCTTTGTCACCAACAGAGGCATTTATTGCTACAAGGTAATGCCATTCGGCCTCAAAAATGCTGGCGCTACTTATCAACGCATGGTGAACAAAATGTTTTCCCAACAAATTGGGAAAACAATGGAGGTCTACATAGACGATATGCTGGTGAAGTCATTAGAAGCCGAACAACACCTGACACACTTGGAGCAGGCATTCGACACAATGAGGAAGTATGGTATGAAATTGAATCCAACAAAATGTGCTTTTGGAGTCTCTTCAGGGAAATTTCTTGGATACATGGTCACACGACGAGGGATAGAAGCCAATCCTAGTCAAATCAGATCTATTCTTGACATTCCTTCTCCTACCAATCCAAAAGATGTCATGCGACTCACCGGGAGAATAGCCGCCCTTAATAGATTCATTTCCAAGTCGACCGATAAAAGTTTTTTATTCTTCTCGGCCTTGAAGAAAGCAAAACTCTTCGAGTGGACTCCAGCCTGCGAAGAAGCTTTGACAAAGCTTAAACATTACTTATCATCTCCACCATTGTTATCAAAGCCACTCGACAATGAGAGACTTTTTCTATACTTAGGAGTTTCGGAACAAGCAGTAAGTGCAGTCCTGATCCGACAAGAAAACGGAACTCAAATCCCAGTCTACTATGTGAGTAAAGCATTATTGGATGCAGAGTCACGCTACCCTCTTATGGAAAAATTGGTACTGGCTTTGGTAACTGCAGCAAGGAAGCTACGACCATATTTTCAGGGGCACCCAATCACTATCTTTACATCGTATCCAATGAGGAGCATACTTCATAAGCCCGAGCTTTCAGGGAGACTGACGAAGTGGGCTGTGGAACTAGGAGAACACGACATCACGTACTTACCACGCACTGCGATCAAATCTCAAGCACTCGCGGATTTTGTTGCTGATTTCAGCTCCAGTCTACAAGTACCAGCTGAAAAAGAAATCCAATGTATCCATCCTTCGACTACCTGGAGATTGGCAGTCGACGGATCAAGCAATAAATGTGGATGCGGCTTAGGGATTGTGATTACAACTCCTGAAGGCGAAGTGTTGCAGCAGGCGATCAAATGCGGCTTCAAAGTCTCTAATAACGAAGCCGAATACGAAGCTCTCATAGCTGGCTTAAACTTGGCCCACGAGCTTGGTGCCAAGAAGATCGAAGTGAAATCAGATTCTCAATTAATTGTCAATCAATTCCAGGGTTCATATCAAGATAAAGACTCAAAGATGGTTTCTTATCTACAAAAGGTGAAGGAAATCCAGTCGACATTTGAGCAGATAACCATTTGTCAAATCCCCAGAAACGAAAATACGCACGCAGATGCTTTGGCTACACTGGGTTCGGCAATAGAAGGAGAAAAAATCCAGTCCATACCGATTGTATATTTGCAATGGCCAGCAATTTGGAAGAATGGAGTCGAAGAAGTTACAGCAATCACATCAGGCGACTCATGGTTGACTCCAATTGAGAAATATTTGCAGAATGGCATTCTTCCAGAAGATAAAATGGAGGCTCGAAAGATTCAACGACGAGCTGCCAGATTCACACTACATAATGGGCAACTTTTGAAGAGATCATTATCTGGTCCCTACCTCAAGTGTCTTACTCCTGAGGAAGCCCGATGTGTATTAGCCGAGCTTCATGAAGGCGAATGCGGAAACCATTCAGGCGGAAGAAGCCTAGCATGCCGAGCCCACACGACAGGATATTATTGGCCGTCAATACGTGCTGATTCGGTCGATTTCACTCGTAGGTGCGAGAAATGTCAAAGATTTGCCCCTGTTTCACATTTACCACCAGAGAAGCTCAGGCCGATACTTTCACCATGGCCTTTCATGAAATGGGGGATGGACATTGTTGGAAAGCTTCCAATTGCGCCAGGACAACGAGTCTACATACTTGCCCTTACAGATTACTATACCAAATGGATCGAAGCTGAGGCTTTCGCCAGAATACGAGACAGAGAAGTACAAAATTTCATTTGGAAGAATATCATTTGTCGTTTCGGATTGCCAAGAGAAATTGTAACCGATAATGGGTCTCAATTCATCAGCTACCATTTCCAAGATTTCTGTAAGAATTGGGGAATTAAATTAAACTTCTCAACCCCACGATTTCCTCAAGCCAATGGTCAAGCTGAATCATCCAACAAAACAATCATGAACATAATGAAGAAGAGATTGGAGAAATCAAAAGGAGCATGGGCAGATGAACTTCCAGGAGTTCTATGGTCGTACAAAACTACAGTCCGTTCGTCGACTGGGCAGACCCCGTTCTCTCTTGCGTTTGGGTCCGAAGCAGTTGTCCCAGCCGAAGGAATTGTTCCTACTCTGCGTTACCAATGGCTTGAAGAAGATTCCAATCGACAGCTCTTGAATTACAGCCTTGATACAATTGATGAATTAAGAGAACATGCCTCCATTCGACTTGCTTCTCATCGACAAAAAATGGCCAAATATTTCAACAAAAATGTCAGGTGCAGGTCATTTAAAGAAGGAGACTGGGTTCTACGTAAAGTTTTTCAGAATACCAGAGAAGTAAAAGACGGGAAACTAGGACCAAATTGGGAGGGCCCATACGTCATTACGAAGATCATCGGGCAAGGTGCCTACAAATTGGAAACGACAGAGGGCAGACCAATACAGAATAGCTGGAATGCAATTCATCTCAAACTATTCTACCGGTAATTGTTATTTTTCTTTGTCGTAGCCCGTTATGCGAATAAACTCTTGGATAATAAAAGTTGATTGTGCGAAGAATAGTTTAGTAGTGTTCTAAGGCCCATACGACTAAATAAAATTATGAGAAAACATGGACTTCAACCAAAAAGATACATTTTTAAAATTTTGAAGTTTTCCATTACAAAAAACAAAATAAAAGTTACGACTACATATTTCATTCTACAAGTCTTTCGGTCGCCTGGACTTCTGGATCAAGTTGAACATCCGCTGGTGGAACTTCAGCAGTCTGGCTGGGAACAAGAACCTCAACTTTTTCAACCTCTTTTTCTGCGATGGCCATTTCTCCTTTGGTTTCTCCAGTGGCCATTTGCTCTTCTTCGGTAGCCTCTTTCGAGAGCACCTCTTCTCCCTTTTCTTCTTCTTCGTCACCCTCGCTTGTAAGGGAAACCCCATCAGCCATCCTTTCATATTCTCGGATCCATTTCTTTGGTTTCCAAGCAACACTCTGACCAGCTAGATACTCTTCCATTAGATTGCTCCTCTCTTTCATCATTGATTCAAATGCAATCATTTCGAGTTGCTCGAGTAATTCAGCTTTCTCCTTCTTCAAATTATCCACACTTTCCTTGTACGCCTCGTTGGTGGCCTCCGACACCTCCTTCTCTAATTTCAATGTCGCATGGGTCTCCCTCAATTCCTGTTCAACTTTTCTTAATTTCCTTTCAGAAACATCGAAATTCGCTTTCAATTCAGCAAAGTCTTTTCTGACGGTTGAATTCGCCTTCTCTAAATCCCTCATCCTCCTTTGGCTCAATTCAGCATACTCTTGCATAAAGAGACCACACTCCATGACCTAAAAGGATCTCACTTAATCTCCACCTTTTAAATAATAAATAATATAAAAAAATATGTATATACATCTATAAATAAAATTTACCTGGTAACTAAGGGCCGCAATCCTTTTGCTTGTTTCGGTTGGGCCTAGTTCAGTCAACCGTTGCTCGTCTTCTTCAAGCAAGAGACGCTTAATAAATTTAGAGAGACTGGAAGGATCCGAAATTGCGGTAGACCCGTGAGGAATTCTCACTATGACGCCTTCCGCGTCTTCCTCCACTTCCACTACTGCCTTCCTCTTCTTTGAAGCAGAGACCTTCTCAATCGGCTGTGTCACTCGTTCAGGAACGTCGACTGGAACGACTTCAGTAGGTTCGTTGAATACCATTTCAGTGGCTTCAGGCTCCTTAGCTTTAACTTTCTTTGCCTTCCTTCGGCTTCTCATTTCATCAAGTTTTGGCACCTTAAATGGACCCGACATCATTTCAGCTGCGCATAAAAATTCTTCAGGAGTCAGCTGTTTTAAAAACATCAGCCTTCCAAATATAACCTCAATCGAACGAGTGCACATTATCACTTCCAAAATATGCCTACTCAAAGCCAATGAGGTACCTTCTGAATCAAACACTTCCTTCCACAACGGAGTTAATCTCAGTCTCCTTTCTTCTAAAGCAGCTCTCCAGCTCCTCTTCGAACCAGGCAAGTTGAGAATATACTTTGTGTTTGAAACGACTCGGCTAGTAGTATCAAACTTTCTATTCAATTGTAGACCTGCAAGAAAAAGAGATGAAAAATTTCAGTCGTACAAATAATAAGTATAAACTACGAACGTAGGGTTGAAGATACTCACTCGATAAGTTCCAATGTTCAGGAATATCTCCTCTCCCATTCGACCCAAACACACTCTCCCCACTCGCAAAGAAATAATTCTTTTGCCAATCCCCCCTGTCATTCGTAGTGAGCCCCAACACCAAATGCTCCCTTTTTTGGCGTAGATACAAATGATACCTCCCTTTTTCTCTCAGGTGCTCCTTCATATAGTAGGTATACAATAAATCTCTCACCCCAAACTCTATGCCCAATTCAAAAGCCATGCACTCAATCGACAATAAAATCCTCCAACTGTTAGGCATTAGCTGAGAAGGAGCCAATTGATAGTAATTCAATACTTCCCACACTAACTTCGGAATGGGAAATCTAAATCCATCAATGAATGGCCGTTCATAAAACCCAATCCATCCGGGTATTTTGTAATCTATCCTTTCAGTCGACGATGCTAATCTGACTTCTATTGATGAAGGAAATCTGTATTTCAATTTCATTTCTCTAATTAATTTTTCAGTCACTCGACTAGCTGGGTTCTTGGTAAGGATATTTGTTGGTTCGCTCGTGCTTGGAAATCCACTCGACTCGCCAATGGCGGGTAGTATCGATCTTAAAGGTGTAACTTTGGTAGGTACTCCTAAAGGTGGTTTAGCCAAAGTAACGATTCCAGCATCTACAAAATCTTCATACGACCAGTCCCTATGAGTTTCATCATCGCTCGAATCATCCATAGGTTGTTCAATATACTTATCAATTTGAGCACCTAAACTACCCAACGATTCCTCACTCGACATTTTCCAAGCGACAGACTTACAAACACAATTTTCCTAAAAATTCTACCCCTTTGTAGATTTAAGCCCGTCTAAACCATAAACAGAATCCAATAATTTCGCTAAGTCTTTCAAGATCAAATAACCTATTTGATTAAGAACACTTGAATCTACACTAAGAACAATTGAAGAAATTGAAGAACATCAAGAAAGATGCGAAGAGTACCTTGAAGATCACGAGAGCTCCCAAACTTCTTACCAACCGAGAAGAATTTTTGTGTGAAACCAAATGAGACTCAAAACCCATTCTTATACTCTCCATTTAGGCGCCTCAAATTCCCTCCAAAACTTACCTCGAAAATCCCACTAGGGTTTGTTAAATGAACTTGGGCTCCAAACACCCACAAGCCCAACTTAATCTTCCAAGAATAATATATCACTGTGAAGACAACTCTGGCGATTGGATGACATCTGTCAATGGAATCACTTCCTCCAGAATAGAACCTAGACATCTTGTTTCAATCTACAAAGGTTCGACGGATTTCAGTCAACAATTCTACATGAAGACTGCAGGCGAGTCGACAATAGTATATTAATCTCTGTAAGATCCTTTCAGTCGACTAGCGTCTATGAGGTAATTTCAGGTACACTCAAATCAACATACATGAAAATGCTTCATATAATTACTTCAGTCAACAGCATCTATTAAATGTCTGTAGGTTTATTTCATTCGACATATTAAAATTATTTCAGTCTACATACCTATATGGGACTCAAAAAAAATTATATCCTTTCATGAAATAATTTTAACTTAGTCGACATGTATAATGATTCGTATAATCACTTCAATCGACAGACATGCATGAAGTCATCGCAAGTTTATTTCAATCGACATTATGTACTGAGTATTGACAAGTTTACTTCAATCAACATTATTTCAGTCGACATGCATGCATGAAGTGAAATGATTACAGGTGTACTCCAGACTACGTGCTGGAGAGAATATTTGATTTTGTAATTTCAGTCGACAGGAACAATCCAGTGGATGAGCATGGTAAATTCAAACGTTTATCTCAGTCGACAATATCAGGATTCAATACAGCCACATGGAGCCTCAAAAAAAAAAAGAAAAAAAAAATCCAATCGACATTCGTACTAGAACCTTATTTATAGAGCTTTGTATATACTTTCTTGTCAACAACAATGAAGAATTCGCAGGGACATTCCATTCGACACTACACTATATGGAGACTTTATGTGACTACATTCCATTAAGACACTATATTGGGACTTAGCGTGTATATCCCAGTCGACATTACCTGGTATGGCTTGCACTGTTTAGATATCCCAGTCGACTTTAGTAAGGCATGAGACTTGTTAGATATGTCTCACTCGACATTAATCTATTGATTGGCACTAGTTGTGGATGTCTCAATCGACATCTAATTGAGTGTAGCTTGGGATTTATTGTAGATTTCATGCGTGTATAGCCTGATGTTTGATGTTTGTCCCAATCGACATCTACTTGAGTGTAGCTTGGGATTTATTGTAGATTTCATGCGTGTATTGCCTGATGTTTGATGTTTGTCCCAACCGACATCTACTTGATTGTAGCTTGGATTTATTGTAGATTTCATGCGTGTATATCTTGATGTTTGATGTTTTGTCCAACCGACATCTACTTGAGTGTAGCTTGGGATTGTTGGGGATTTCATACATGTATAGCTTGATGTTTGATGTCTTTCCAATCGACATCTACTTGAGTGTAGCTTGGGATTTATTGTAGATTTCATGCGTGTATAGCCTGATGTTTGATGTTTGTCCCAATCGACATCTACTTGAGTGTAGCTTGGGATTTATTGTAGATTTCATGCGTGTATTGCCTGATGTTTGATGTTTGTCCCAACCGACATCTACTTGATTGTAGCTTGGGATTTATTGTAGATTTCATGCGTGTATAGCTTGATGTTTGATGTTTTGTCCCAACCGACATCTACTTGAGTGTAGCTTGGGATTTGTTGTGGATTTCATACATGTATAGCTTGATGTTTGATGTCTTTCCCAATCGACATCTACTTGAGTGTAGCTTGGGATTTATTGTGGATTTCATGCGTGTATAGCTTGATTTTATGTCTTTCCCAATCGACTTCTACTTGAGTGAAACTTGGAACTTGTGGATCATATGCGTGGATGGCTTGATGCCGGGTAGGTGTCTTATTTGACATCTACATGTGTATTTCGGGTCCTAAAGAATAACCTAGTCAACATAACACCTCCTTGACTTGAGACTAATTAAGAATTACTTATTTAACATTTCAACGTGCAATTTGAAGCGTAACATTGATCCCAGTCGACACTACACGTCTGTAGTTAAGACTTATTAATCATTTCAACCGACATCATCTAAATCAATAGTATGGTGATTATCCTGACCTTCATCAGGTTCAGTCGACTGGGAACATTCCCCATTGGCTCATGTAGAGTCAAGTTGAAGACCTGGCCTTCATCTGGTCCAGAATACATTGTAAAATCCCATGGTCCTTTGACCCGTAGTATGGGGATTATCCTGACCTTCATCAGGTTCAGTCGACTGGGAACATTCCCCATTGGCTCATGTAGAGTCAAGTTGAAGACCTGGCCTTCATCTGGTCCAGAAGACATTATAAACTCCCATGGTCCTTTGACCCGTAGTATGGGGATTATCCTGACCTTCATCAGGTTCAGTCGACTGGGAACATTCCCCATTGGCTCATGTAGAGTCAAGTTGAAGACCTGGCCTTCATCTGGTCCAGAAGACATTGTAAAACTCCCATGGTCCTTTGACCCGTAGTATGGGGATTATCCTGACCTTCATCAGGTTCAGTCGACTGGGAACATTCCCCATTGGCTCATGTAGAGTCAAGTTGAAGACCTGGCCTTCATCTGGTCCAGAAGACATTGTAAAATCCCATGGTCCTTTGACCCGTAGTATGGGGATTATCCTGACCTTCATCAGGTTCAGTCGACTGGGAACATTCCCCATTGGCTCATGTAGAGTCAAGTTGAAGACCTGGCCTTCATCTGGTCCAGAAGACATTATAAACTCCCATGGTCCTTTGACCCGTAGTATGGGGATTATCCTTACCTTCATCAGGTTCAGTCGACTGGGAACATTCCCCATTGGCTCATGTAGAGTCAAGTTGAAGACCTGGCCTTCATCTGGTCCAGAAGACATTGTAAAACTCCCATGGTCCTTTGACCCGTAGTATGGGGATTATCCTGACCTTCATCAGGTTCAGTCGACTGGGAACATTCCCCATTGGCTCATGTAGAGTCAAGTTGAAGACCTGGCCTTCATCTGGTCCAGAAGACATTGTAAAACTCCCATGGTCCTTTGACCCGTAGTATGGGGATTATCCTGACCTTCATTAGGTTCAGTCGACTGGGAACATTCCCCATTGGCTCATGTAGAGTCAAGTTGAAGACCTGGCCTTCATCTGGTCCAGAAGACATTCACCTCCTACAGTTCGTACGACAAAAGTCGAATGGAATATATTCTTGAAACGTCTTATGGTTCACTCGACTGGGGACATTCCCCATTACTTATATCGAGCCATGATGAAAAATTGGAACTACTCATAGTCCAGGCAACATTGGATTCATTTTAACGAACTATGCATTCTTGACAATTTCTCTGATATCTTGTTTCGTGCGATGTGTATAGAAATACTCTCCAAGTCAAAGACTTCTTCACTTAGAGAGTAGGGGACAAACTGTACGTGCCAAATTTGGGCCAGGGGTAAAATTGTCTTTCCAAATCGAACCCAATATCATATAAGGCCCATGGACAGAAATGCTGAATACTGGAAAGCCCAAGGTAAAGCCCAAGAAAACCCTTATTCCACTCGCAGATAAAGGATCCGTCAAATCTTTACCAAACATTTTCCACTCACCCTAAATATAATTGTATTGCTCCACTCTGATCATTAAATAAATATATCTTAGCATATAGTGGGTTTATGCCAATTGTTAAAGGCAATCATTTGCACTTATAAATAGCAGCGTAAATCAAGATATAAGGCAGGGCTCTCAGACTGAGCCTACTAAGCTTCTTATTCTTCTCTATTCTTTTAGCTTTATATTTCCTAACCAAATTTCTTCGCCCTCACGGCCATCCAGAGAAAGTTAAGGTAATTTCAAACCTTACTTTCACATATTTGCCTATTCACTGTTCATTTCATGCTACTGACTTGAGCGTCGGAGTGCCCCCGGCACCCACCACACCGGTGGGAAGTCTTCTCCCGCTCACTCTACTTTGTCTTGCAGGATCGCTGATGCCCCCAACCTACAAATTCTGATTGTGGACCTCGGCCGAAATCCAGCATCCACAGGGTTATACCCCTCATATGAACCACTTGGAGCATAAGATCATTTTACATACAATTGGAGGACATGTCCTCATGGGGTACCATCCAAGGGACATGTCTCTCCACCATCCAAACAATTATATTTGAAGATTTGAAGAATTTCCAACAATCCCCCACAATTTTTCAAATATTCATGCAGACACTTTGAGAGAGTTTCTGTGAACTAAAGCTGCATCGAAATTGGTAGCTTTCGCCTTAAACCTTTCCTAGTGAATGACAATCGGATTTACTTGGCAAACCAGTGACCCATAGTCTTGAACTGTTCTGCCGTTGGTGTAAACCAAGACAATTACCAACACACAGCTTTACTTCGACCATTTCCCGTTCTACAGTTGTGTTCATTTTGGCCCTGAACAACGGTCTTGGATTCATCAAGTACTTTAGGGTAACCCGCATTTAAAAGTTCCCATGGAAGCGGTCTCACTTCTTACTTAAAATAGGTGATCTACTATGAATAGGTAATCTGTCTTTACCCTCATTAGGACTCATCTCCTAATATAGTGATCATTAAAAGCCTTAGCTTATCCTTGTAGGGGGTATTCGGGTCGGGCGCAGCGGAAGCGCGGGTTCAAGGCGCAAAACGTATTTCAAAACTTTTTCAAAATACCGAGTAGATTATTCAATATCTAATATGAATAATCTATTCGTTTTCACCCATAAACTAAAACATTACTCACATTTATGATCCGATCAAATGGAGTAATAATCCGACCACAAAAGTGCCGACCACATTATGTCCGACCAGACGAGGACCGACCACATTATGTCCGACCAGACGAGGACCGACCACAAAAATGCCGACCACATTATGTCCGACCAGACGAGGACCGACCACAAAAATGCCGACCACATTATGCCCGACCAGCCGAGGACCGACCAGCCGAGGACCGACCAGCCGAGGACCGACCATAAAAGTGCCGACCACATTCAAACAGACGAATATTTTTCATGCATCATATACAAATCCAAATACTCAACATAAATGAAAAGCCAAAAGGTGGTACAAGGTCAAAAACCTTGAAACCAATACTTAAATCATGTTTCTAAAACACCATTCTTTCATCCAATCAAAGTCTCAACACAATGAAACAACTCAAGATCAAATCTAGGTCATTTAAGAGTGGGTCAATAACTCTAGATTAGCAACATGGTTTCCAAAACCTTAAAAGAATCCTTACAACTACAATAGTCACAAGTTTCCTTCACAATACATGCTCAACACTTCAATTAAAACTACCATCAACAAAAACACAAAGAAATAAAGAAGGAATTAACCTAAGAACATCATATGTTGAAGCCTAGAACCTAAGGAACATTTTCCTCTCTAATAGCAAGTTTGAAAAACTTACTAAAATTCCAAGCTTTCTTTGATTTATCTTTCTTTTCTCAAGCTTTCCTTAGTTTCTTCAATGGAGTTTTTCTTTCTTTAAAGTGTATTAGGTTAAGTGTATCATGAAATGAAAATCAATTTATACTTGTTCTATTTGGCCTTTGGCCGAAAATGACTTAGGCAAAAACAAGGAAATTAATTTCAATTTCATTACAAAACAATTTGGTCAACTTGCCTAAATATCTAAATAACAACTTTATTAGATATTTATTCAAGTCAACAATTGCAACTAACATCATTAACTTTAATTATCCTAATGTAAGATATTTATATTTTAATTAATTTAATCATTTAACAATTAAATAATCAATTAATTAATCAAATACAAATATATTAAATATATGTATAATATTTACATTAAATATTAAAAACATATATTCATTTAGGATATAAGTCAAATAACTCATTTTGACTATTAATTAATGTGTATTTAAATTAATCAAGTATTAAATGTAAATACACAATAATTAAGCAAATGACTATCTAGTCTCTTTAGCATGTATCTTGCGTTTAACCTTTAAACGACTTTATAAATAATCAATATTATTTATTAATGTTGCTCTAGTGCTCTACGAGTATGTTTCATTATTGAGACTCTCTAGATTCAGGTATATCCGTCACAAAATCAAATTTCGTGTCCATAATCTATCCACCCGTAGATTATGACGATCACGGATAATCTCGCTGAACCATACAGGTCGAGGTCATGGCAAATGTATAATTCCTCCGTCACAGGTATCCGGATAAATCCCAGAGATATAGATGTAAACGTCAAATCTCTATCGGGATTATCCAGTCGACTATTCTATTAGCAATCTCAAAAAGAATGTTTAGAACTAACTTCTAAACTTTACCACGGGCCCATGGTTTTAACTGATTGCTAATCATATGGACTACCTATGCTCTGATACACAGAACTGACGGATCCTATCTTGACACACATAGGACACCCTGAGGATCTATCTACACCCAATGAACAGGCGGAGGTCTGATCTAAATAGATCGGTGACGTGACTGCTGTCTAAGTGTAGAAGATGTCTCATGTGCCCACAATGGCATCTCAAGTCTAAGAATCACAATTGCTACTCAACCCAAGAAGATTCTTATTGACGCTGGTGTACCATCCATTAAGAATCTTCGGTGAGTCGTTCAGTGTTTATCCGCTATAAACACCTACACGTCTATACTAGTCTCCAAGACTAATGGTTCATTGAGAAACCATTGGAATCATATATTCCAGTATACGACATGTACCGGTCTCAACGGGTTTACTATACTGACCAAGTAGTGTAACCTTGACCAGGAACAGTCTGAGAATGACAACGTCATGATACTTCTCAATGTCCGTTGCGACGCTTTTGCAACTGTATCATGACTAATCATTCTCGGGTCATTACGCCTTTACCATATAAAAATATAGATTATATTATAGAAACTGCATATATTATTCATAATAATAATGTTTTACAGAAGTATTTAACAGAAATACAACCGGGAATTGGCGCTCTGAGCACCAACCCCAACAATCCTCACCTTGAAAGACAACACTCAGCGTCATTATTGGAATGGGAAAGAGTACAAAACTCTTCAGTGCTTGTTTTGAATTGCACAAAGTTTATGTTGTCCCCTTTGAACCTAGATATTGGGATCTCCAGTCAGCTAGGTTGGGTTTCAATAGTGACAATTCTTAGATTATAGGCTTCAAGCCCATTCCCCTCGATGACTTCTCAACTTGCTCTCGAGGTGAACCTTTAGTTAGTGGATCCGCTAGGTTTTCCTTCGACTTAACATAATCGATCGATATTATGCCACTTGAGAGCAGTTGACGTATGGTATTATGTCTCTGACGTATGTGTCGAGACTTACCATTATACAGTATATTTTGGGCTCTCCCAATAGCTGATTGGCTATCACAATGTATACTAATCGTTGGCACCGGTTTAGGCCAACTAGGAATATCCTCCAAGAAGTTTCTAAGCCATTCCGCTTCTTCCGCTGTTTTGTCTAACGCTATGAAATCTGATTCCATTGTAGACCGGGCAATACATGTTTTCCGTGAGGATTTCCATGACACAACCGCACTACCAAGTGTGAAAATAAATCCACTCGTAGATTTGGAATCCACTGTATCAGATATCCAGTTAGCATCGCTATATCCCTCTAGAACATCATGTTATCTCTCGTAATGTAGCCCATATTTTGAAGTTTCTCTCAGATACCTTAAAACTCTTAATATGGCTTTCCAGTGGTTATGTCATGGATTGCTCGTATATCTACTAAGCCAGTTCACAGCTTGAGCGATATCAGGTCGTGTTCAATTCATGAGATACATCAGACTTCCGATGATTCTCGAATATTCTAATTGCGATACGCTTGAGCCAGTATTCTTTGATAGATGAAGAGTTAGGTCCACATGGGTTCTAGCCACATTTAGATCCCATTTGATATATTTATCAAGTATCTTCTCAATATAATGAGTCTGAGATAATATATATCTGTCTGATGTCCTAGAAATCTTAATTCCTAGGATCACATCAGCTACTCTCAAATCTTTCATATCAAATCTGCTGGATAACATGTTTTTGGTAGACCGAATCATTTCATGATTACTACCAATTATCAGCATATTGTCTACATAGAGACACACAATGACATATCTTTTTTGAGTTGATTTGGTGTACACACACTTATCATACTCATTGGTTTTGAACCCAGTTGACAGCATCTTTTTGTCAAATTTCTCATGCCATTGTTTAGGTGCTTATTTTAACCCGTACAAGGATTTTACAAGTTTACACACCTTCTATTCTTGTCCAGAAACATTAAACCCTTCTGGTTGTTCCATGTAAATCTCTTCATCCAATTCACCATTCAAGAATGCCGTCTTTACATCAATTTGATGTATTTCAAGACCAAAAATAGCTACTATGGCTATGAGCATTCTTATCGATGTGATATGAGTCACTGGTGAATAAGTGTCAAAGTAATTAAGGCCTTCCTTTTGTCTATAACCTTTTATGATAAGCCTTGCCTTGTACTTATCTATTGATCCATCCAGTTTCATCTTCCGTCTGAATATCTATTTGTAGCCTAATGGCTTACAACCTGGAGGAAGATCAACCAACTCCCAAGTATGGTTCTGCAGGATTGAATCAATCTCACTGTTAATAGCCTCTTTCCATAGGTGCCTCCGGAGAAGACATTGCTTCTTTATAGCTTTGAGGCTCATTTTCTAACAAGTATGTCAGAAAATCGGGACCAAACAACTTAGACGTTCTAGCTTTTTTGCTACGTCTAGGTTCGATTGTCTCAACGTTTGCATGTTGATCTGATTCTTGGTCAACCTGATCACTGTCTTTGACAGCATCAATCATTCTTTTGAGACTATGTTCTTTGTCTTTCCTTACAAGGAAACGTCTCTTCAAAAAATGTCGCATTCCTTGACTCAATTATCATACTCGGATTGATGTCAGGAATCTCAGACTTGTGTACCAAGAATCAATATGCATTACTGTTGCGAGCATATCCAATGAATATACAATCAACAGTTTTGGGTCCTATTCTAACATTCTTAGGTTTAGGAACCATTACTTTGGCAAGACACCCCCACACTTTCAGGTATTTGTAGGTAGGTGCGTGACCTTTCCACAACTCATATGGTGTCTTGTCCAATCTTCTGTGAGGAAGCTTGTTTAGAACGTAGTTCATGAAAAGTAAGGCTTCCCCTACAAGTTCTGGGGTAAACCAGAACTTGTCAATATGGCATTCATCATTTCCTTCAATGTTCGGTTTTTAGCTCAGCAATCCCATTTTGTTGAGGAGAATAAGGAGTAATGGTTTCGTGAATAATTCCGTACACAGAACAATATTCACCGAATGGTGAAACATATTCACCCCCTCTATCACTCTTGATTCTTTTGATTTCTTGACAAGTTGATTTTCAACTTCGTTCTTGTAGTGTATAAAGCTCTCAATAACTTCATATTTGCTCATCAGCAAATACACATAACAGAATCTTGTGCTATCATCGATAAAAGTGACAAAGTACTTTTTACCGCTTCTTGTTTGCACAACATTCATATCACACACGTCAGTGTGTACAAGTTCCAAGGGTTCAGAACTGCGTTCTATGGAATGAAATGATGTTCTATGCATTTTTGCTTTAACACATGCCTCATACTTATGTTGGCTATCAATTATAAAATTAGGTGTAAGGTCCATGTTAATTAATTTACGCATTGTATCATAATTAACATGTCCTAACCTCTCATGCCATACATTTTGTGACTCAATAATATAAGCAGCAGTACTAGCTTTATTAATAGCACGATTGACAGTCATTACATTGAGTTTGAAAAGGCCCTCCGTGAGGTATCATTTTCCTACATACACATCATTTTTTGTCATTATAAACTTGTGAGAAACAAACACGAGCTTAAAACCAGCCTTGCTAAGGAGAGAGCCCGAGACCAAGTTCTTCCGAATATCTGGAACATGCGGTATATTCTTCAATGTAAGCTCATTTCCGGATGTCATCTTCAGAACCACTGTGCCTTGTCCAACCACCTGAGAGGTAGACGAGTTTCCCATTGTCAGATGATCGCCGCCATCGACCTTATGATACAAGGAAAACATCTTGCTATCTGCACAGATATGACGAGAAGCCCCAGTGTCTGCCCAACATTCTCTTGGATTCCCAACTATGTTGGCTTCGGTTACCACTGCTGATAGATCCATTTCTGAGATCTCATCAGTCAGCTGCTCACCTTCAGTAACATGGGCCTCATTTTTCTTTTTTTCTTGCCCTTATCCTGAGACTTCTTGTTTCCGCAGTCCTTTGACATATGATCGCTCTTTCCACAGTTGTAGCATTTCTCCTTAAACTTCTTGTTCGCTTGGGAAGAATCAGCTCCACTGTTCTTTCTCTTCTTGCTACCATTTACACCGTCAACGATGTTGGTCTTAGACTCCATAGTCTTGTAGCTAGCCTTCTCGGAAATCCTGTTGTCCTCCTCGATTCTCAATTGAACACTAAGGTCTTCAAGGCTAATCTGATTCTTCTTGTGTTTCAGATAGCTCCTGAAGTCATTTCATGATGGAGGCAACTTTTTAATAATAGTGGAAACCTGAAACATCTCACAGAGTTTCATTCCTTCATCCAGTATTTCATGAATGATAAACTGCAGTTCACCCAACTGAGACATCACCGTCCTTGAATCTACCATCTTGTAGTCCAGGAACCTACCCATGATATATTACTTTTGTCCGGCATCATCGGTTTTGTATTTCTTCTCGAGAGATTCCTAGAGAATCTTCGCAGAAGACATGTCTTGGTACACATTGTACATGGTATTGTCAAGTCGACCCAAAAAGTAGTTCTTGTACAAGAAGTCTCCAGACAGCCATGTCTGTTCTCACAGTTCCTTGGCTGTTTCCGATTCACCCTCCACAGGATCCGGAGGATCTTTGAGGAAATTAGCCAATTGGAGAGTTTTCCTGTAGAACAGCATTTTGCTCTGCCACTGTTTAAAGTTTTCCCCCACCAAACTTCTCCGGTTGTTCTCCATGAGAGACCGGTACTGTGATGTTTCCGCTAGCCATTTGTAACTGGAAAACCAATGGGGTCAATTAGTCTACAAAAGATAAATTGCACAACGATCAACAAATGATCTTGTTTAAAGTGATATACTAAGTAACCACTTGTTGTTCTATTGGACGGTGGTTCCAATAAACACAAGTCCTTGAATTTCCAACCAAGATTTCTTATGAAAAGTAGATATAGGAATATTCCCAGAGGACGAGGGGGGTCCGGAGTAACCACTTAAGTCCCTGACCACTTATGCTCTTATCGCATTTTTGACAGAATATCCTTTAACCACTTTCTCAATAGAACCTCTTAGCAATTCAAACTCAGTATTTCACTTTTAAATGTCACAATACAGTGTACGATATGTGTAGATTTATGTGTATGTGTCAAACAAGATTGGATAAAATTACTTGTGTAAAATTACACTTTAAATTCTCAACCAAGTATGCAACACACATAAATTTTTCAACTTTATCACTAAGTGTATGCTTGTGATAATTGAACAACCTAATAATAACTTAAATCTATACTACCAAGATTATAGTGATTCAGTATATGATTAACTAAGTTAATATTGTTAATACTTGAATTAATCTAAGTCTTTACAGTTTATAACAATCCCAGGACCAATTCGTTAGTGTCGCGTTCGTATCTACGTTCGAACGAGACTGTCCAGTATGTGTACGTTCGTGTTGCGTTCGATAACGCGTTCGAATGAAGTGTTCCAGAGAGTTCACGTTCGCTTAGTGTTTGATAACGCGTTCGAACAGAAGGTTTCCAGAGAGTTCACGTTCGTATAACGTTCGAGAACGCGTTCAAACAGAATTATTCCAGAGAGTTTGCGTTCGAGTTGCGTTTAGAACGCGTTTGAACAAACTAAGTCAGAAGGTCTGCGTTCGATTTGCGTTTGAAGACGCGTTTGAACGTTCTTACGAATTTTCAGATTTTTGCCTTCGCGTTCGTCGGGGGTTCGAACGTCGTACGTGTTTTTCATGTACAAACTGTATTTTTTCCAGAAATTTTCTTAACCAAGCATGCGATTTATTATTTAACAATACTAGTTGATAAGTTCTTAATATTGTTGTACATATAATGTCATTAAACAAGAAATCAACATGTTACAAACAAATCAAATCCAGAAACTAAAATAGAACTAGCAAAACCCTAAAACTTGATATGTAAATAAAACTTGGAAAATGATGAATGCAGTGATCCGAGTCGAGATTAATCTCTGTCCTTAAGAACCTATCAGCCCCGTCTCGGTGTTCTACCGATTTGTGACTAATGTTCTCCCAGGATAACCTGGATTCCTCTTGTTCAAGGGGCACGCCTTAACAAGATCTTGAACTTGGAATATGGTGGAATTCTCTCAGACTCAAGAAAACAATATGAGACTCTCAGTTTTGGATGAAATTCAGATTTCTTGCTTGTGTGTAAAAAGGAATATAAAGCTTCATTTTATAAGCATGGAAGGGTGCCTCAAAGGCACCCTTAGGGTTGGGGTGCAACCCTCCAAAGGGTTATACCCCTCGTATGCATCCCTTGGAGCATAGGATCATTTTACACACATTGGAGGACATGTCCTCATGGGGTGCCATCCAAAAGACATGTCCATCCACCATCCAAACAAATATATTTGAAGATTTGAAGAATTTCCAACAGTACTTTCATAAAAAAGCGCATGATGGTACCAAATATGCACAGTATCAACCTGTTTCGCTTAAAATATTTGGGTTCGAGTGGTGCTTGCCCCGAAATTAATGATATGATTTGCACGTCGGACAATAGGGCTTTGTTGATGGGACACAAAAAATGCAGACCGGGGTATCGATATAGATATATATATATATATATATTATATATATATATATATATATAAGGGTTACTACTCCCACCTCCCCAAAATTCCCACCTCCTCTCTCTCTTACTTAAAATGTTAAAATTACCCATCTCTTTTATAAAAATCAATTCCCCCAATATATATACACTTATTTAACACTACTTATATATATATATATATATATATATAATATATATATATATATAGATATATATATATATTAATTTAACACAACTTACATTTATTTATTTATTAATTAATTTTTTTAATTTTGTTTATTTTTTAAAATTTATATTTTTTTGTTCTTTATATATCTAATCTTTTTTATTTGTTTAATAAATATTACAAATTTCATATTTATTATTAATTATTTTGTGTTCATTTATTCATTTAATTTTTGTGATTTGTTTTTTAATTTATTCAACACTACTTATGTATTATAAAAATATTATCATGAATATCAGAGAAATATATATTTAAAAAAGAGTACAAATAACAACATAAAAAAATACACTTAAAAATATGGATACTGACTTACGAAATTAAATCAGACAAACAACTTTTAATAAAGAAAATATAAAATCAGAATCTACACTACTTTTAATAAAGTAAAAGTAGATATGGATACTGATTCACGAAATTAAATAAGACAAATAATTTTTAATAAAGTAAAAAAAAATCAGAATCAGAATCAAATAGACTATGTCAAAATTTATTTTATATTGTTAATTAAATTAAAAAATAATCAAAAAAATTAAATTAATAAATAGTAAATTTGTAATATTTATTAAACAAATAAAAAATAGAAAAAATACAAATTTGAAATTTAAATCCCAAAAAAAACTATGTCATACGTGGAAGGAAATTTTTCAATTTCCGGGGAGACAAGAGGAGGGGCACATGTAAGAGGGGTGGGAGTAGTAGTTTTCGTGTATATATATATATATATATATATATATATATATATATGTAGTATCATTCTTAAAACAAGCATAATTCCTCGTAAATCAAGGGAACTCATCTTTGATAACTCGAACAAGTTTTATTGGCTAAGCTTATTTGGGTTGGGGAAGTAGCAATTTATAGCTGACTTTGCATGGCCCAAAACAACCATTAGAACAAATCTCACTACATATGATGTATAGAAGAAACATAACAACAAATCGGCACCAAAACTCAAGTCTGTGGCAAAAATGCACAAATCTCAGAACTTTGAAACAAATTCAAGCATTGATAACCATCAATGGCTTCAACTCACATCCTTCAGCTTTAAGAGAGCTAGTTTATTGCTGTGCCATCGTTATTCCACGTGCAATCAACTATGCCCATCAGCTGTTCGTGAAAATTACTGAACCTGATACCTTCATTTATAACACCATCATCAGAGGCTCTGCTCAGGGCCAAAATCCATTCAACGCAATTTTGTCATATACCGATATGGAGAAATGCTCTATAGAGCCTAATAAGTTCACTTTTTCTTTTGTGCTTAAAGCCTGTACTAGGCTTTCGTATAGAAACATGGGATTTTGTGTTCATGGAAAGGTTGTTAAATACGGGTTTGAGTTTAAAAGGTTTGTTAGGAATAGCCTTATTTACTTTCATGCTAATTGTGGTGATTTGGATATTGCGAGTGTCTTATTTGATGGTGATGCAAAAATGGATGTTGTTGCTTGCTCTGCTTTGACTGCAGGCTATGCAAGAAGAGGAGAGTTGAGTGTAGCGAGAAGTCTTTTTGATGGAATGCCAGTTAGAGATTTGGTTTCGTGGAATGTGATGATTACTGGGTATGTTAAACAAGGAGAAATGGAGGAAGCAAGGGAGCTTTTTAATGACATGCCTAAAAGAGATGTTGTGACTTGGAATGTGATGATTTCTGGGTATGTGCTTTGCGGAATGAATAAGCAAGCATTGGAGATGTTTGAGGATATGAGGAGTGTGGGAGAGCGGCCAGATGATGTGACTATGTTGTGTTTGTTGTCTGCTTGCGCAGACTTAGGTGATTTGGAAATGGGGAAGAAGGTACATTGTGCGCTTTTGGAGATGACTTCAGGGGTTAGGAATGTTTTACATGGGAATGCGCTAATAGACATGTATGCTAAATGCGGAAGCATTGAGAGAGCAATGGAAGTGTTTCGTGGGATGGAGGAGAAAGATGTTTCCACATGGAGTACATTGATAGGAGGGTTAGCTTTTCATGGTTTTGCTGAGGAATCAATTTCTTTGTTTTGTGAAATGCAGAGGTTAAAAGTCAGGCCAAGTGAGATCACCTTTGTTGGTGTTTTAGTTGCTTGTAGTCATGCAGGTAAAGTGGAAGAGGGGAAGAGATATTTTAAGCTTATGAAAGATGGGTATAATATTGAGCCAAATATAAGGCATTGTGGGTGTTTGGTGGACTTGCTAGGGCGTGCTGGACAGTTGAATGAAGCATTTGAGTTCATAGACAAGATGGAGATTGAACCCAATGCCATTATCTGGAGAACTCTGCTCGCTGCTTGTAGAGTCCATGGCAATATCGAGTTGGGAAGGCTTGCAAACGAGAGATTGCTTAACATGAGGAAGGATGCGAGTGCGGACTATGTATTACTTTCCAACATTTATGCTTCACAAGGTGAGTGGGATGGTGTTGAGAAGGTGAGAAAGTTGATGGATGATGGTGGGGTAAAGAAAGAGCCTGGTTGTAGCCTAATTGAAGCAGATGATAAAGCTCTCATGCAGTATTTGTTTAATTCGAAAACTAAACGAAATTTGAGAAACCCAGATTCTTGAGCTGCTAATAGTCAAGAAACACATTCTCTATCTAACCTCACTCATGTTTATGGAATGTTAATAGACGTTATACAAGCTTAAATGAAGGCGCTTAAATGAAGGCGTCATTGTTGGATTTTAAAATTTTATCCAAGTCTTAATCCGGTCATCTGTATTTTACCAATTTCTGTAAAATCGACCTACAAAGAACATACTAGATCAGTTGCTGAAAGCAAAGATTGTAGTTGGTTACTAGATTATATTTTAATCAAATTGTGGAGTGGCGCACTTTGTTTATAAATTGAATTTTAACTTGATTGATGAATTTTAAATGTTCTTGAATTATTGATTGATATTGAAAAGGAATCTTCTTTGATAGTACATGAATGGATGCTAGTGGATGTGTTATAAAGATTGTGTGAGGGATGATTCCTTGATAACACTCTCTGCTTATCTGCTTATAGAAAACTGAGTCTTTGATCACGATAGATTAGGTACTCTAAGAGAATGAAATGATCATAATAAGCACCAAAAAGCTGTTCTGAGGAAAGAGGGAAAAAAAAACCATATGCTTAACTGAACTCTGAAATCTTGCAAGAAAAAGCCAACAAGCACACTGAGATACACTGATAATCAATATTACAAGAAAGGGCTACACCAGACAGCATGATAATCAGTTTAAGCAGTGCTACTCCTACAAGGACCCGGTTAAAAAACACGGGAGACCTCGCTCGCAGTTGGCAGATGGTAAACCAGTTTGGTTAGTATTCCCCTTGGGTGATAAGTATACAAAAGCTGCTGCTGCTGATGCTCCAGCTGTTAAAAGAGCTAGCATTGCCTGCTAAACTAGAAACGCAAAGTGGATTGCTATTTGCTCATTTCGCTAACATTCGCTTAATGTCTATGGAATTTACAGTGTAAGATAAGACCAAGAGAATTCTGCTCTCTGTATTCTTCTTCTCACAATATAAATTCACCTAGGCTCCCAAAACTCAGGATAATTCAAGGCAACTCAAGGCTGCGCCTATGCGTAATTAAGTTACATGTCAAAGACCAACGTGTGCTGAAATCGGTACTATAACCATTCTGTTGCATAGCTTGCATGAGCTTGGATGCATTCCAGAGACTGTTTTTCAATGGAATACCTGTTAACCACAGACTAGAACATCTCCCTGTTTGGAGTTCCAATGAAATCACATTTTAGGATACAGTTTTTATTTTATTTAACACAGGTTCTATAGTTATGTTCTAAGGTCAAGGGTGTATAAATTTTTTAGGCAAAATATTTCTATTTTGCCTTCTAAAAAAATATCCTAATTATGACTTTCCTGGCGATTTTTACAAAAATGCAAGGACTCAAATGTTATTATCCCAAAAGGAGAGTTTGTTAGAAGGAACTACCAAGAAAAATAAATTAAATTATTGTCTCAATTTTTTAACAAAAATAAAATTATTGGATCAATTACCTCATCAAAAAGAGTTGACTTTCAAAACCTGAGAATGGCTTAAGCTTGTTCTGAAAAGTCCATAAAAAGCTTTTCACCTATTCTTCAATAATCACATTAGGATTCATTAACAAGAAAGGTCAAGGCAACAAAAAAGGACAAGAAGCAAACACAATGAATCAAAACATGAGTGCCCTTTTGATTGGTCTGGTTGGTGCAGCAATCACTCTGTCTGCATATTCACAGACCTTCATCTCTTCAACTCAATGCATCACAATTGGCCTTCTTGTTCTCATGTTTGGTCTGATTGTTAGAGAAGGTCTCATAACTCTCTAGCTTCTTATATTCAGATCCAACTTTGGTTAAGATCTTGATTAATTAACTGTAGTATGAACCATTTTTTTTTTTTTTTTAATTTCTGTGCTTGCTTTGCAATGTTGTTTTTACATATAAGAACCCTTTAGCAATTGAGAGAGGAATATATGTTTGATAAATGAACTTCGCTTGATTAGTTATTTACCTGAGCGATTGTACATGTTGCATGCATGATTATGTAACATTTGGTGTTAAAACTATTCGATAATTAGATAATACCACACGACAATTTTGCTCACTATAATATGAGTAATGTCACCTATAATGATTATCGTTCATTAAGTTTTTACGATACAGTAATGAACCAAAGAATGCAACCCTAATGAGCAAAAGCCATAATCAATGGAAGCCTGAAACTTCATTATACATAGTCAGAACATTTATGCTATAACATTGATCTGAAAAAGTGTAACTCTGGTCACTCGCTCGGTATAGATACATGCTCATATTACTATAAGAACCTATACAAAATCTGCAGTGCACTAGGAAAAAGAAACCTGTCCTCAAACTTTAGAAAGAACCAAAAATCCTCAAAGATGTCAATAAAATGTTTACCAAAAATTTTGGAGGTTGTATTGCTTGTGTTCACCTTTATCATTGCCATCATCACCATCATCATTATCGTTGATTATCATCCGAAATCTAGCATGAGAGAAGGAGGTAGTTTTGTAGCCAGAGATGACTTGCCGATCAACTTGTTAACACATTATATATGTACTACTACTAGTGTCACATACCACTAAGTTTTTTATGCTATAATATTGTAATTAACAAACTAAAGTTGCCGGCAAGTCATCCTTGGCTGCACCACATAGCCTCATTCCCACATGCAAGACCCTAGATGAAAAATGCCAATAAAAAATGGTGTCTTTTGTGACACAAAACTCATTAACAGAAGTAACTGCAGACATTCCAAGCAACCTAACCAATCAGATAGGGCTCCACTGCCATAAACTCAAAGATGGAACAAATTTCCCAAATGAGAGAAACAACATTCTCTACTTGAAATAAGCAAAAGGGCACACAGCCTTCTTTATTTTAACACAAGAACAAGCAAGAAGCTGATTGGTTCATGGCAGTGAATAAACAAATGAGGTTGGCTTAAAGCATGAATTGTTTATAAAGAACTTCTGCATAATGTGTTAGTAAAAGCTATTAATGAAGCTAAGCTTTAACAGTCCATACAGTACTGTCCTCATTCAAAAGCTTAGCTGACAAAGTTATGTTAAATGGAAAATTCAACATAGAAAGATGTGACTTTGAATAGGCGCTAAAACCAAGATATATTAAGCTTGAAGATCTGTCTCTATCATCTAAAGTGATCTGCAACAAAATAAATTTAGCCCAGAGATCTTTCTCAATAAGTTAAAATTGATCTGAATAGCTGCAGAATCATTTAAGATACAATACAACTGGTTTTTTTACTAGTATTAAAGGAAGTGTATGTTCAAAAGCAGTGCTATCTGGCTAACGGAGTTCAGTTAGGTGACTCAATTTACTCCATTCGGTCATGAAGCAACAATAATTTGAGTGTTTCGCAAGTTTGAAACCCTTACATGATCCCTCTCACTGGTTTTGTAGATCGCTCCAACGAATACCCAAAGAGTTTCCCTTATTCATGGGACATTAGGTTAAACCATTGGAACTTCAATTCCAATAAATAATATGTGCTAGTCATCTAGGTTATAAAAATTCGAATGTATTCCAAAGCCAACGACTATAAATATTTACTTTAAGAATAATATATAATAGTAATGCTATCCTATTGTCGGACCACCCAGTATCCAGTAATACTATAAGACTATTATAAGGTTGATGTCATTCTCAGCATATATATATATATATATATATATATCAATCTAATATGCATAATGACATTACCATTAATAAGGTTGAAATGAAAATGTAGTTATTTTATTAATAAATAATAAAATATAATGTACAATACATGATTCGGATTGACGTTCCAAATACTAACTCCAACAACTACAAAGTAACGGAGGTCGTCAGGTCGGGTGCCTATTATCTAGAGCAGTTGGATAGTGTCAGGCTCAAGAAGCCATGAAATACAGAGATGCTAAGGAAATACTACCAGTAGAGCCTCTCTTAGAAAATCACACAAAGAGTTGTAAGATTGGCAATAGTTTTCTGAAATGAAAATAAGATTTCCTAATAATAATAAAAATTTGTATTCACACATGCTTGTTAATTATTTGAGTGAGAAAGAGTTGTTTGTTATTTTAAAGAAGTATTTTTATGATCGGGAAGCTTTCGATTGCCAAAGATGTGAATCACAATGCGTGAAATTTGTACCTCTTGCATTCACAAGCAACAAATGTCACATCATGGGAATCAAGACCCCCGTGGATTTACGTCCTTAGCATCAGCAAAAGGTGCAATGCGCAATGTGGAAATGAACCCCTAGTGGCATTCAAAAAATAAGTTCCATGGATCGGAACATAAGTACCCTATTATCTTCGCACCTTCGAAGATAAAGCACAGTGCCAAAGTGATTTTATGCCCCAGCAGTGACTGTGACATTTGAAGACGAGTTGTATAACATATATGGCTGGAGGGCCTTCGTGGCAATTGTATGCTCGAGATGATTATAGCACGAGGAGGAAAAATGACTCAGTGGCATTTGATGTCCCCTTTTTGAGGTACATAGTGCGAAAGGTCGGAGGATATTTGTGACGATTGTAGCCTCAGGATAATCATAACACGTGTGGCTGAAGGGCTCACTTGGCGTTTGACGTCCCCATTTGAGGTGTATAGTGCGGGAATGGCCCATGGGCCTCCATGGCAATTATAGCCTCGAGGTCTGAATAGCATGGGGAGGGAAAATGCCCCCATGGTGTTTGGTACCCCCATTCTGGGATCCATAGCTCGAGGTTAATAGAGGTCCTCGGGGTGATTGGATTGAGAGGTACATAGTACGAAAGGTTAGAAGGCCTCCGTGACAATCATAGTCTCGGGGTCTGCATGGCATGGGGAGGGATAATGCCCTCATGGCGTTTGCCACCCTCTTATATATGAGATTCATAGCCTGGGGTTAACAAAGGTCATCGAGGCGATCGAATCATAAGTGCCTAGCTTGTGGATGATGAATGCCCACATGGCGATTGCGATAAAACTAGTCAAAAGTTTCATCCTCTTTCATCCTAGTTGATTCAAACCCTGTAGCAAGCTCTTTTAATATATTATTTTTAACAGAAAATGTGCCCTTATGTACATTTTGAAGGATGTCTTATGTATCTTTGGCTATTTCACACATAGATATTATCCTAAACTCTGTGGAACAAACAACAACATGAATGATATTAATAGCCTCACTGTTCCTATTGCTCACTTCAAACTCATCTCTTGTCCAAGTCAGTTTATTTTTAGAGGGAGAGACCCCATCAACGGTGACCATGGGAGGTTTCCATTCATATTCCACTGACATCTATATCCTCTCATCTAAGGATTTGAGGAACGCTCTCATGCGAACCTTCCAATGAGAGTACTCAGTTCCATCAAAGAAATGAGGATAATTCAAGGGTTGGCTACTATCCATAGTTAAAGGTTAATGATCGAGGTCAATATTTGGTACCAATTGAAAATTTGATTTTATCCTAAAGTTCCGACCCTATTATTGGGTTTCTAGGTTAGTCCCAAGATCGATTCAAGCATAGAAACATGTGTGAATACTCATAAGAAGTATGGCGGAATCATACTTACAATGATCGGCTTTTGCGATGCGAGGAACAACAAAAACTTCAAGCTTTTCTTCCATGAAGGCTCACAGTTTTGCTCCCCTTTTTGTGCTCCATTTGTTAGGCAAAGCTCCAAGCTTGGGTGTGCATTCCATGCCCATGGGTGGGTTTCCCTATCACCTTCGTAAGACTCCTAATGTGTGCTAGCACCTCGGAAAAATTTGCCGCAAATTCTTCATTTGCTTCATCTTGTTCTCGGCAATCAAGAACAATTTTAGAGAAAATTTAGCCCAAGGCCGAGAGTTAGAAGAGAGAAGAAGAAGTTGTGATAAGTTGGTTTGATTTCCAAAATCAATAAAAGATATACCAAATTCAAAAAATGGTACATGACATTTAAGCCATCCAACCACCACCACCAATCACTCAAAAGGGACTAGACATCACATCACTCAAAGTGATGTGACTTCCATCACTTGATTGACTAGTGATTTGACGCTTGATGTGACTTATGGGCCTCACTTGAATTCGAAATGCGAGTGGGCCCGCAAACACTCCTGGGCTCGGGTTCGCTAATTCCGAATTAATGAATTTTCCGTTGCGACGTAATTAAATCAAATTTAATTAAATAATTTTGCCTAGCAAAATTACTATTCACGTCGCTAACGAATTAATTCTAAATTAACTCGTTCGCCCGAATTAAAATCTAATTTTAATTCCGCGTTGAAATCCAATTTCGTATAATATATCGAATATATTATATTATCGATTAATTCCAAATTAATCGTTCTCTCTCTTTAAATAATATTTTATCCCAGATAAAATATCTCCGTAATTAATCCCAGATTAATTTTCTCTCTCTTATAATTAATCCCAGATTAATAAATTGCGAGTCATACGTCATAAGTGAATCTTCGGGAAGCGACCCATGAGATCCCCGGATATGTTGGCAGTAAATCTGGTCGTCGGACTATCCGAACACGTACGTACCTAGTAATATGTTTTTACCGATTTACAAGACATGGTTGGCTTCTAGCAAAGTACCGTGCCTACCCAATTCTCCAGAAATATTCTTAAAGGAATATGTGATCTATATCAGGCGTAGTATACGTAGTATTGCGTATTACGATCCAGTATCGGATGTCACGTGCTAGGCCTGTGGCTGGAATTGTGTCTGTCCCGTACGAAGCACATATCGGATCTCTGGTAACTAGTCTCTATAATCGGATAAACATGACATAGTCATAATATCCTGATAGCTGCAGCATAAAAAAGCATCATTTCCGTATCCTACGTGATCATCATCTCCACTATGACTGGAGTGATACTTCCATCTCGACATCACACCCAATACACTACGATTCTCAATATACCTAGAAGAGACGTACACAGAACCTGTTAAAGCCCTGGACGACCAAAACCAAAGTATATTGATTGTCGCAAGTATTAGCGGTGCAAGTCTCATGTTAAGACCAAATACACCTACCCTGATTCGGACTTCCATAGACACATAGTCATACTACCAATGGAATTCCGAGGGGTCTATCTAGAGCGAAGCTGTTCCCGTACCATCGGTAAACACAACCTCCTATTACACTTGCATGAGTATCCAATACCCAAATATATGAGAACTATGCCGTTATGCTCCCACAACGCGCACAAGTGTAATACTAGTCTTTTACGCATTATCGATGTCCAATCTCGATAATACCCTGACTAGGATATTTAATGATTAAACCTCGTGGATTGATACTGTCTCATATCATCTCAATCCGGAACTAATCATAAGGACCTTTTATCATTTATACATCTAGGTAATCCAATTACAAATGATAAAAGGGCAATTTCCTTTGTCACATAGTTAATTTGTACAACAACACCATGATCTGTACAGATAGTGATGCTATGGGTCATAATTGTCCAACACCTATGTGGAATATTACTCTATCTAAGACAAGTCAAAGATTGAGCAACTATGGTTTGAATCAATAAGCATCCTTAATTCTAATCAGATGTAAAATAAAGCAAATATCAAGGCCATAAAGAAAATCATACAAGAAATTTTATTGACAGAGTGGGAAACTCATGCGAGTAAAAAACCTTTCCATGTATAGGCTACGAACCAATCTACTATAATAGAGAAAATGTATAGCGATGGTATAAGACATATGTTGATAAATTCACCGACTCAAATACCTTTAAGGTATAATAACTCGAAGAACTCCCCGAGCCCGCATCAAGCGGCTTTCTTCAGAACCTCTGAAGTCTATGAGTGGATCAACCCTACGAACGCGCAACGCCATAACTCTAACTACCAATCATCCTCCTTTAGAAATCTAAAGGCTTAGGAAATTGTGTTAATGTTATGTTTTTGTGATGATGGTTACCAAAGAACAATCTTACTAAATCAAAGAAGACAATAGAATCAATGAAGTCTTTTAGATTGATTGTCAAGAAGAAAGAAACAAAATATATGGTGGCTCTAAAAATAATGTTTTTTCATCTGGGTAAAGTGGCCAAGTGTTTGTTTAATTAGGTAGGGCAAAAATATGTGTTTTTCCTTGTGCAAAACTAGTTTAAAACGCGTCCAAAATAACCCACTTAAGCACGGGCGTTAGAACGCCCCTCAAACGTAAAATTTCTGCCTCTAGGTGTACGAACGCTCAGACGAACGCAACACGAACGCACGACCCTGACTGATTTTGAGGTGAAATTTAAAACGCTTGTAACTTTCTCGTCCCTTGGCCAAATCATGAGTTTTTATATGTACGCGATCATCTTTGAGTCTACTTTCCAATGACACTAATATCATTTCAATTGGAGCTCTAAATATTCTATAATGTCCAAAGAGTGAACATCGTTATAATATATCCATTTGATGTTGTCCAAATACTTGTTCAATTACTCCGAAATCTTCAACTCTCATTACAACTCAATTGAATTTGTTTTGTTACGGAAGTTGCCAACACACATATAACTAACAAAATATCATATTAAAATAAAAAAATACTATTAAATTATCTATAATTAACCTAATCTCTCCAATTAATTTTATTATTATTAAATTATAAAACTAAAATATCTTTACAATTATTTTTTATTATTAAATTGAAAAATTAAAATAATAATTTTTTAACATAAGAAACCTATTACAATAGAAAACATAATCTACTATTAAAGTAAGAAACCTATTAAATAATTAATATTTTAATTTATAATTATTAAATTATAAAATAAAATAAAGAAACCTATTATAATAAGAAAATGTATTAAAATATATTATTATCTCTTATTAAAGTAAAAAAACATACGTGACACTCTACAATTAACGTATACAATTAATTTTTTACTATTAAATTATAAAAATGAAAAATCTTTACAATTAATTTTTTTTTAAATAAAAAACCTATTACAATAAAAATGCATATTATAATTTTATAAGAACTGTATTAAAAAAAGAAAATATATTATACTATCTTATTACAAAAAAAAAAATACTATTAAATTATAAAATTTAATTAATAAATCTATTAAATAAGAACCTTGTTATAACAAGAAAATATATTATATTATCTGATTAATTTTTAATAATATCACAGATAATCCGGTAAAGAATATATATATATATATATATATATATATATATATATATATATATATATATGTAAGTTAAATAATTTTAAGCAAAAGGTTCGTTCCTGACCTAAATTGTAAATGACCAAAACAGCCTTAAATTAACATGAAACCTTTGAAGTCGCGGGAAACTGACATTACATCAAGGAACCCTCAACCCCTCAGCTAACTAGAACCCCAATCTTACAAACTCAAAGCAAGAGTAAGAACTTGAACGTGATATATCCCTTGTTGGCGGTATTTTCAGGCCATATGATATTTAAGCAGTACGACAGAGGTAAAATGTAATTCCCTTCTTGGTCAAGATTATTAATGCCGACCCGACCACTAAAGCCAACAGTAATGGGCCAAGCACTTTCTGATCGATAACCGACCACTCCAAGACCGGATGGTCGGGCATTATCAGATCGATATCAGCATTCTCAGTTCAAAAGACCATTGTGACCGATCTCATGAAGACCGAGAATATGGCGAGATATGCTCCAGAAGATAAGACATCATTTTTTTACGGATAAGAAGATAAGTTATCATACTTTCATGGGGAAAAATTGATAAGTCAGTGTCCTAATAGGATAAAGGAAGTGAATGTAGTTTCGACTAAGAATTCTTATGGGAAAAGGAAAACTGTTTCTTAGCTATTATAAATAGGAGGGGAAAGCGTGCTTGTAAGGGAGGGTTGAGAAGAGAACAAGAGAGAATTAGACTTGTAAACACAAAACAGATCAGAGAAACATATTTCGGTAATAAAACATCGTCCGTTCTATGCCCGTGGATGTAGGCTGGATCTGATCCACCGAACCACGTTAAATCTCTTTGTTGATTGGTGAATTTAATTATCTTTTGCCAAATTTGCTTTTGGTTTCCCATAAACAAAACAAATTCACAGTTGAAGGAGGATTGTCTCGGGAGTAAAAAACCCTTATTGCCCCTGAGACCGAAATCAGCCGTCAACAGTTGGCGCCGTCTGTGGGGAGTCAACAAAAAGCAGCTCACATGGTAAGACGATGGCATAAGATGGAAATCACCGGTCGTTAGGGAGTTCAACAACAGAATGGATGGAGAAGATGAAGGAAAATATGAGGAAAGATAGGGAGGAAAATCAAATCCTTTTGAAATCCATGATGAACAGACTAGAGAGGATGGAAGAGGCGAATAATGAGAGACGTGAAGCCGGAACCAGTCAGAAGAGAGGCGAAACAGCGGAAGGAAAAAGGTTGCAGATGTGAGTGATGACGATAAACCTAGGAGGAAGGGTCCCTACGGGATGAGGTCCGTAGTGGTAGAAAAAGATTTACAAACAGAGGATATATGGGAAGAAGAAGAGGGGAGACAGTCGCCATATTCTTCCTATGATAGCCCCCGTGACACCAGAAGGGGAGATAAGAAGGATGGTGAGACTGGACGGGAAATCTCAAGTCATGAGGAACGCCGCACTCGGGGTGACAGACACGAAAAAGGCCGCGGGAGGCGGCATGGTAACACAGTTGGCAATATAAGATCTTGGTTAAGAAAAGAAATGGCCAAGTGGGGAGTGAACCTCAAAACTGACACGGGAGATGCTCGGGATGGCGAGGTTGAATCTCCCTTCACAAAAGTAATAAGGTCGGTAAAGTTCCCAAGACGGTTCAACATGCCGTCCATGACGCCCTACAAAGGCCATATTAATCCAAAATCCCATATCGAGGGTTTTGTCCTATTGATGGAGGTCCAATGAGTGGTAGGTGATTCCGTTTGCAAAGTATTTCCCTTAACCTTAGGTGGGTCTGCCATTCTGTGGTTCAGAAGTCTAGCCCCATGGAGCATCGGTAGCTTCGCGCAACTCAGGAAGTCATTTGTTCGGCACTTCAAAGGGGTCTGCGTCCCAAAGAAGACAATCGGGGAATTGAGGCTCATGAACCCCTGAAGGCTTTCATTGAGCGTTACCATAGCATGGTGCTCGAGGTCGGGGGATATGAGTCGCTCGAGGACTTGGAGAGTTTGAAGGGAGCCTTAAAGATCGGAAAACTGTGGACCCACTTGAGGTTCCAAGATACACCAGATTATGTCACCGCTCTGGAAATAGCTCGGAAGTTCGTTTTGTTGGAAAACGAGTAGGGATTATGCCCTCGTGGCGTTTGTTTGCTCCAGTGTTACCGAACATAAGGAGGAGCGTGCCCTTAATACTTCAGACACTCTTTGATCCCTGCCAATTTGGTCATTCGGATCCGTGAGAAGCATAGCACGAGGAGGGATTATGCCCTCATGGCGTTTGCTTGCTCCAGTGTTACCGAACATAAGGAGGAGCGTGCCCTTAATGCTTCATACTCTTTGATCCCTACCAATTTGGTCATTCGGATCCGTGAGAAGCATAACACGAGGATGGATTATGCCCTCGTGGCATTTGCTTGCTCCAGTGTTACCGAACATAAGGAGGAGTATGCCCTTAATGTTTCAGACACTCTTTGATCCCTACCTATTTGGTCATTCGGATCCGTGAGAAGCATAGCACGAGGAGGGACTATGCCCTCGTGGCGTTTGCTTGCTCCAGTGTTACCGAACATAAGGAGGAGCGTGCCCTTAATGCTTCAGACACTCTTTGATCCCTACCTATTTGGTCATTCGGATCAATGAGAAGCATATCACGAGAAAGGATTATGCCCTCGTGGAGTTTGCTTGCTCCAGTGTTACTGAACATAAGGAGGAACATGTCCTTAATGCTTCAGACACTCTTTGATCCCTACCTATTTGGTCATTCAGATCCGTGAGAAGCATAGCACGAGGAGAGATTATGCCCTCGTGACGTTTGCTTGCTCCAGTGTTACCGAACATAAGGAGGAGCATGCCTTTAATGTTTCAGACACTCTTTGATCCCTACTTATTTGGTCATTCAGATCCGTGAGAAGCATAACACGAGGATAGACTATGCCCTCATGGCGTTTGCTTGCTCCAGTGTTACCGAACATAAGGAGGAGCATGCCCTTAATGTTTCAGACACTCTTTGATCCCTACCTATTTGGTCAGTCGGGTCTGTGATAAGCATAGTACGGGGATGGATTGTACCCTCGTGGCGTATGCCTGCTCCAGCGTTGTAAGGAGGAGCCCTCGAACAAAACGCAGGCTTCATAATGACCTGACGTATAGAGGAATGTGCCCTTACCATTCTAAACGCTCTTTGATCCAAATTCTGGTTCGCCGGGACTCTGAATTGAAAGATTCAAAATTGTGTTTTGGAGACCTCGGACAGTACGCTGTTTTGAGGTATCCATGCTGTTGTTTACACTTGCAAAATGTTTCGGTTCGAGTCACTCCCCAGTTTTTTGATTTTATTTTCCAAAGTTTTGTTTTTGTCTTTCGCGGGTCTGGCAAGGGGACGCCCATGCCAAATTCGATAGGGCTTCAAGGTTGATTCACTTCCCCTCCGAGTAAGTCCCAATGATTAATCGGCTCGGGGCTGGATTCGTTCCGCCGAGGCCGATACTTGAGTAATCGGCTTGGGGCTGGATTCGTTCCGCCGAGGCCGATACTTGAGTAATCGGCCTGGGGCTGGATTCGTTCTGCTGAGGCTGCTTGGTTATTCGGCTCGGGGCTGGATTCGTCCCGTCGAGGCCATTTTTGTTTCTCTCAGCTCGGGGTCGGGTTACGTCCCACCGAGTCTGTCTTTTGGATTGGGGACGTAACATTTCCTCCAGAGCCAAGTGTTTCTCCCAACTCGGAGGCGGGTTTCGTCTCACCGTAAGATCATATTCTCGGCTCGGGTCGGCCGGGCCACGAGTGATTGTTTGCAGGGAAGCATTCGGAGCAAATTATGAAATACAAGAAATGGAGTGGATACATGTAAAAAAATATATAACAAATATAGTGGAGACTGTTGGCGATGCCCTGGATGAGGGAGATAAGCTTTGAGTAGCCGGCGGGGTTGCCTCTTCAGTCACCTTTTTGGCCTCGGCAGTTGCTGGCCGTTTCCGAGAGGGCCCGGCCCCAGTATGGCCGGTTTTCTTTGTTGCACCGGTCGATTGATCAAGATATTTTGGCCTCTTCGACATTCCTGTAAAAGGCAAAGGCAAAAAAGAAGTCAGACTGAGCATTTTGGTTGTACCGAGGACATGGTGGTGACAGGCCAATAAACGTCTCCTCACAGAAATCAGCCGTCACTCCATCAGGAGTACTAATTCTTTTATATAGTTCCCGTCACCAACTTGTATACTCGTTGGAACCGAGAACTAGGGGACAGATGTTGGAGGTATTTTCAGGCCCTATGATATTTAAGCAGTACGGCATGGGTAAAAAGGTAATTCCCTTCTTGGTCAAGATCATTCCGACCACTCCAAGATCGGTAACCGACCACTCCAAGACCGGATGGTCGGGCATTATCAGATTGATAGCAGCATTCTCAGTTCAAAAGACCATTGTGACCAACCTCATGAAGACCGAGAATATGGCGAGATATGCTCCAGAAGATAAGACATCCTATTTTACGGATAAGAAGATAAGTTATCCTACTTTCATAGGGAAAAGTTGATAAGTCAGTGTCCTAATAGGATAAAGGAAGTGAATGTAGTTTCGACTAAGAATTCTTATGGGAAAAGGAAAACTGTTTCTTTGCTATTATAAATAGGAGGGGAAAGTGTGCTTGTAAGGGATGGTTGAGAAGAGAACAAGAGAGAATTAGACTTGTAAACACAAAACATATCAGAGAAACATATTTCGGTAATAAAACATCGTCCGTTCTGTGCCCGTGGATGTAGGCTGGATCTGATCCGACGAACCACATTAAATCTCTTTGTTGATTGGTGAATTTACTTATCTTTTGCCAAATTTACTTTTGGTTTCCCATAAACAAAACAATTCACAGTTGAAGGAGAATTGTCTCGGGAGTAAAAAACCCTTATTGCTCCTGAGACCGAAATCAGCCTTCAACATCCCTCATTCTATTAAAAAATAAATGGAAATGTTTAATTTTCAAATATTTTTTGTTTGTTCCTTTTTCAAGATTGTGGGCTGCTTTCGTTGTTTTATGAACATAAATCCAAATGGGTTCTCTTTAAGACATTGAATTCAACTATGTTTTTTTTGGGCACTCCATAAATCAAGTTTCATTCTTCAAGTAAATGTCTCTTTTTTTTTTTTTTTTTTTTTTTTTTTTTTTTTTATGGAATTGTTGGAACCCGCCGCTAAACCATTTATTCCGAGCTGCTCGTAAAACCCCATCCCAAGCTCTTACAAGAAACGGACTCCCTGAATTCAAACCCAATACCTCACGGTGAGATCCAAGAGCTCAAGGTGATATCATGAGCCTTACACCAATTCATGTGAACATGCTTGCAAGGATTGACCATTACGTGTAAACTCAATTTAATATGTTGTTTTTTAATTTGTATAATCTCTTGTATCCATGGACTTTATTAAATAATCTCTCGTTTGTCTTCTACAGATAGCCAACATGTATCATAAACCATAATTGTTTGAATTGAATTTAAGTGAACAATGTGAAATCACTAGAATATAAAGAGTTGAAAAAGAAACTTATTGGTTGTTGGTACCGCATTTAGGTATGCATGATATTGTTTAATATTTGTTTATTTCAACTGGGTTTATTGGATTATATAAAATGAGAGAATTTTTTTTCTTGAACTGTCTATTGGAGAAGTTCGAAAGGAGGTGCCTGTACATTATTGCCTTTGATTGGTCTGTCAAGTTTGAGAAATGGGTAGTGTTCTTACTACTATATTCTTGTTTTGCTACATGATGTTGCTTATTGATCATTCTACTTCGCATCCCTTGTGTACTAATTTAAGTGAGTGTTTCTCTTCTTTGGTAATCTTACATTTTTACTTTTATTGCTGAAGAGATGGAGAAATTTAAACTGCTTTTGGTCATAGCCTGGATATGAAGTTGCCAAGTTTTCCTTTCATTTCGTGTAATTTTTTTCCTTTCTTAATTGGTGTAGGAGCTCCATTTACCACGAAGGCTCCGCTTTCCTTTTGCCAGTACAATGGGAGTGTTTGCTGTAACTCCACTGAAGACCAGCAGTTGCAGAGTCAATTCAAAGCAATGAATGTATCTGATTATGGTTGTGCCTCTCTTCTTAAATCAATACTCTGCTCGGTAAGGCAATCAACCTAGCCGTGTGCCTCTTTTTCCATTCTCGCATTTCAACATTAGCATGAATATATTGATAGTTGATTGTATGAAAATACAGTAGAGCATTATGACAATTTAAATGCTTTACTGAATTGAATCAAGTGTGGAAAGTTCTTTGCCGAGAATTATGGTTTCTTTGATTATATGAGAATAAAAGGGGCTATTTTGAATAAATTCTGCTAGCTAGCCATGAAACTTCTAGGGGCTACTCTTTTTTAGTACAGGGTGCTGATAGTAGAATCTGTGTCTCATTTGGATATTGGAATCAAAACTGCTGTTTATTGTCTCCATAAGCAGTTTGTTACACTTTGTTACTGTTTTCGACTATATTAAATATTTTCATACTTAATATTCTGGGCAGAGATGTGATCAGTTCTCATCAGAGCTATATAGAATTGATTCAAAACCAAGGACAATTCCTGTTCTGTGCAATTCCACTGTTTCGGCAAATTCAACCCAGTCCCATATTGCTGCTAATGATTTTTGTTTGAAGGTATGGGATGGATGCCAGAATGTATCTATATTAAGTTCTCCTTTTTCTTCGCAAGGTAGTGGTGGAAGACTAGTTAATTCTAGTTCCAAGCTTTTTGATATCTGGTCCTCAAAGAGTGCTTTCTGCAATGAATTTGGTGGAGCTTCTGAAGATGGACTTGTATGTTTTGATGGTGGCCCAGTTTCATTAAACAATTCTGAATCTCCAAGTCCACCAAGTGGTCTTTGCCTCGAGAAAATTGGAACTGGAGCCTACCTTAATATGGTGCCTCATCCTGATGGTTCAAATCGCGTTTTCTTGTCTAACCAAGATGGTAAGACATGGTTAGCAACAGTTCCAGATCAGGGATCGGGCTCAAAATTGGAACTTGATGATTCAAATCCTTTTCTTGATATGTCTGATCAAGTACATTCTGATATTGAGTTGGGGATGATGGGAATAGCTTTTCATCCCAACTTTCAGCAAAACGGTCGCTTCTTTGTCTCCTTCAACTGTGATAAGATTAGATGGCCAGAATGTTCGGGAAGATGTTCATGTAACACTGATGTGGGATGTGATCCTTCTGAACTAGGATCTGATAATGGAGCAATGCCATGCCAATATCACAGCGTCATAGCAGAATTCACCGCTAATGGTACCACATCACAACCTTCCTCGGTAAAAATCTAAAATAGCTTGCAACAGTTTTTGGCCATTTTGATTATGCAGCAATGTAATCATATGTATTCTGAAATGAAATGCAGGTAACAAGTGTCAAACCACTGGAAGTTAGAAGAATCTTAACTATGGGTCTCCCCTTTACATCCCACCATGGTGGTCAGATTCTCTTTGGACCTGAAGATGGGTATTTATATTTTATGATGGGAGATGGAGGTGGTAGAGGTGATCCTTATAATTTCTCACAAAATAAGAAATCCTTGCTCGGAAAAAATAATGAGCTAGATGTGGATAAGATGCCAAGTAAGTGATTTGGATCTTATCTCTTTCTTTAATCAACCTCTTTTTAGTCAAGCAACTCCAGGACAATTTTCTCATTTTTGAATCTTTACAGGTGCAAAAGAGATTAGTGACCTTGGTTTATGGGGAAACTATTCTATCCCTGCAGATAATCCATTTACTGAAGATAATCAATTGCAGCCTGAAATTGGGCCTTAGGATTCAGAAATCCTGGCGATGTAGTTTGATGCAGAAAGGCCCTCCTATTTTCTATGTGCAGACGTTGGTCAGGTTTGGCTTGTTAATTGTTTTGAGCTATTTCATAATATCTTCCTTACAATCAATTAAAACTGTCAGTTTGATATATTTGATGTTGCAATCGTGTGGAAATTCGATGCTTTGTTATGAAAAGTTTATCCTGTATTGTTAATGCATTTGGCAACTGATTGCTTAATAGGATGAGTTTGAGGAAGTGGATATAGTCACAAGAGGTGGAAACTACGGATGGGAGGTTATGAAGGCCCCTTTCGGTACAAGCCCCCAAGTTCTCCAGGGGGTAATACCTCTGCTAGCTCTATAAATCCCATCTTCCCAGTAATAGGCTACAACCACTCTGATGTAAATAAGGCTGAAGGATCTGCATCAATTACTGGAGGCTATATCTATCGGTCCACGACCGATCCCTGCATGCATGGAAGGTGAGTTCAACTTTAGACATTTCAAGGAACTTGGTGCTGATAAACTTTATAGTTATCAATTGTCTAATAAACCTTTGGTTTCAGGTATCTCTACACAGATTTATATGCTGCTGCTATATGGGCAGCCACAGAAAATCCAGAAAATAGCGGAAACTTCACTAACACTAAGCTTTCTGTTAGTTGTGCTCGCGACTCTCCGATCCAATGTGATACTGAAAAAGGAAGTTCATTCCCCTCACTGGGCTTCATTACCTCTTTTGGTCAGGATAACAGAAAAGACATCTACCTTTTAGCCAATACCGGCGTGTATAGAGTTGTTCGTCCTAGCCATTGCAATTACACTTGCCCCAAGGAAAATGTGACAGCATTCACTCCTTCGGGATCATCAGTTCCTTCTCCTTCCCCTTCAAACTGCTGGGAGATTGTTTAACAGCATTCGACATGTTGAGCTGCTGCTGCTGCTTCTCTATTGTTCACTGTTGCGTGAGTAAAAAGTTTATCCTGAAATCTGTTATTTCACTAGCTGTTTAAACAGATGAGTATGAATATGAGATTATTGAATGAGGAAGCAGCGAAT